>CAUYUJ010014266.1:135000-197323 GCA_963575745.1 Prorocentrum cordatum | reverse complement strand
GGAAGAGGAGGAAGGAGGAGGAAGAAGGAGGAGGAGGAAGGAAGAGGAGAAGGAGGAGGAGGAGGAAGAGAAATGACGTCGTCGACGAGTCGTCGACGGCGGCGGCGAAGCGGCGGCAAGGGCAGGGACGACGGCGGCGGCGTCGCCTCGGTCCGCCTCGACGCTGCTTCGGAGGATGCCGAGGGGGGGGATGAGTACGTGATCATTTCAACTCAACTCTCTCGAATGCGTCGAATGCGATCTGTCTGGTAGCGCCCAGCGCAGAGAATAAAAAAAAAAAAACCGACGACCAAAAAGGGAAACACCACCACGGGACCCTAGAGAGAATTAGGAGTCGGTCGTCGGGGGGTCCTAGCATCTCTGCACGCGCGGTGCAGCCGGCAAGAGAGTGCGCGAAACGGTACTCGACCGCTTGCGCGGTCCAGGCTGCCTGGTCCAGGCTGCATGATTACGCGACCTCTGTTGTTGTTCATCCGTCCTGCTTCTCTGTTTCTCCCCCTACCTCCTTCTCATCCTCATCATATCGATCCCCCTGAGGTCTTTGAGCTCCTACGGGGTCCTACCTACTTCAGCAGGTGAAGGTAATCAGATTTCTTCAGGCCCTTGGTGCCAGGGATGCCCTTATCTGCTGAGACCTCCTTAGCCTCGGGGCTGTTGCCGCTGGCCTTGCTGTTGATCAGCGCGCCGCTGCCGATCAACTCTTTCGGCGGCGGCGGCGTGATCTCCGCAGCCTGTGGCAAGCGACCCCCATTCTGCTATCCTCTCTCTGCTTCCTCCTCCTCCTCCTTCTCCTCCATCTCCTCCTCCTCCTCCTCCTGCTCCTCTTCTTCCTCTTCCTCTCCCTCTCCTCTTTCTCTTTCTCCTCCTTCTCCTCCTCCTCCTCTCCTCTTTCTCTTTCTCCTCCTTCTCCTCCTCCTCCTCCTCCTCCTGCTCCTTCTCCTCCTGCTCCTCTTCCTTCTGCTCCTTATTCTCCTCCTATTCCTTCTCATCCCCCTAGTCGCCCAGACAAGTTAAACCCAAGTTCAAGAATCTCAAGACATCTCCAAAGGAAGAAACGATTCCAGAACATATCAAGAAGTCCAAGTAGTTTTCAATCGGTCGACGACGTGACGACCTGGGCCTGCGACCCACGGCCTGAACTCTTCATCTTCTCGTCGGGCACCGCGTAGCGCCACAGCTTCAGCGGAGCCTTGAGGGAGCACCCGAGGTCCGTCGGCACCAAGCACGGGACGTATACAGGACAGTCAGTAATGTCACCAATGGAGAGCCACTTGGGTAGCTTGAGCTGTAGACCCTGAAATGCAACTACCATTGGCGCCGCTGGCGGCACAAAAGGCATTGCCGCCTCGGGCTTCGGCTTCGCTTTGCCCTTGGCAACTGGAGCAGCTGGGACATCCCGCACTGGCACAAGCCATGCTGGGACTGGGCTGTCCGCCATGACCCCGTGCTGTGATTCCTCGTAGGCCAGATACACAGGAATTTGCAGGCTGGTCTCGGCGCCCACCGCACACTTGCCTTTGACGCTGGCCGCATCACCCTCACCCCCAGGCTGAATAGAAACTCCACATATCGTCATAATGTGAAAACACTGCTTGGAGCGGGTCGTGGAGACGCAGCCAGCGAAGTAAAGTTTCGGCTTCCAGCCAGAGGCAGCACTGTCTTCTTTGAAGAGCTTCTCCTTGCCGATGACGTCGATGGTGTTCACAGCTTTTCCTTTGGACTGGATGAAGTTCGCATCAATCCTCAAGTTCGCTTCGTCTGCTTGGTTTGGCCGAAATGCGAGATTGAACAGATGGCCTTCGATCGCCAAGCAGATCTGCTTCACATAGGCTGAAGTCACCTCGCCTTTAGGAATTTTGAAGAGCCCATTCTCGTTGATGCCAGTTGAATGCTTTGTAGCAAGCAGGTCACGAACGGTGGCACCACAGCCAGACTGCTGGTCAACGAACAGGGCTGCATCTTGATAGCGAAGCACATCACCAAGATTGCCTAATGTGACCGTCCTGTCAGAAGTAGGCTTGGCACCCAACCCAGGACCCGACGCAGCCGACGGCACAATGGCAGACCCCTCCGTCCCGGCAGAAGTGTTGGCGGCATCGGCTGCGCTGCGTACAGCATCGATTTGACGATCGAAAGCTGCTTGCGCATCTTTTGAGGCATCCTGAATTCCCCACAAAGTCTGAGCTGCGTTGCATGCCTCGTCTATGATGACGTACTCACCCTCCTCCGACTCACCAGTGATCTTGCCTTCAATGATGGCGTCGAGTATCATTTCTAAAGCGGAGTTCCAGGTTCCAAGCCACAACTTCCTGCCAACGCCTATGCAACGACAGTCCATCTGTAGCAGGGATGATTTGTACTGGCCCTCGCCCCTGAAGACCTGCACCGCGAGCGAGATTTTCTCCTTGGCAATAGCAGTCTTACCTCCATTAGTAGCCCACGTGGCTCCACGACCCTGGCACCTCGAAAGTAAAGCACACACGATTTCGATGACGCACTTGCCACGACAAAGCATGAAGTTCTCCATGGATTCCATTGTCGGAAATACAGTACTGGCTGCCTGAACAAACGACGACAACAACAAACACATGGTAGGATGTAAGTGTTTGTCACAAACACTTACATCCTACCATGTGTTTGTATTTTGTTTGTGGTTATTATAGTGGTTATTTGAAATGAGGCCTCTGGGATGACGAAGTCGCCGTACGAGTCTGGATTCGCCCACACGATTGCAATCTTGCCAGCTGGCGCCAGGTACATATCTCCAAGAGCTCTGCAACCATGCTCATCACCGAAATTAAAGACCTCACCGATCCAATCCATCATCTTGGAAATCAACAGTGAGTGAGTCCTGGTCTTGTCCTTCTTTGGTGGCATGTTGGCCTTGGCATATGCTTCGAAGAGTGACCAAACGCTGCTCATCAATTCAGGGAAGCATGGCAAGTGGGACACAGACATCTCGACCTCGCTGGGGTTGTTGCTCACAAAATCTGCCAGCACCTCAACGTACTCCTGGTTCGAAAAGAAATCTTTCAATAATTTCTCAGCGCCGTTCAAAGATTCACCCGACTGAACATCCGATGTTGTAGTTGCCACAGGAAAGGGAACCTGCACTGCCGAAGGGCTCTCCATCACAATGGCTGTGGCGATCTTCTTCGCCTCCGCCCGGACGGCCGACCAGGTGGACAAGGTCTTCTTCAGGTCTTTGAACATGACCTTCCGAAGGAAGCAGCGAGCAAGCTTGCAACAAAGGAGCACGACATACATACTAGTGGATCTGCCGAAGCTCCCGTGGAAACATGTGCTCAAACATCAAACATCACACAAAGCACGCCCTGTTTTGCTGAGATCGGCTGTTCGCTTCTACTGACTCCTCCTCTCCTCCCCTCCTCCCCCTCCTTACTGCCTCATCCTTTTCTACCTTCTCCCCTCCTCCCCTCCTCGCTCATCCCTTCCCTTCTCCTCTTCTCTCCTCGTTTTCCTGCGTCCTTCTCCTCGGGCTCCTACTCTCCCTCCTTCCCTCCTTCCAGCCACCGCCGCTGTCTGGATCAACGGTCCGAGATTAGGGCTCGGACGTGGCCCTCGAAGCTCCACGCGAACTCGCAGCAGATGCGGATGTACGTCCGCTTTGCCTTTGGGGGGGGCAGGACCAGGGAAGCACGAGCGCGTTTCAGTTTCTGGACCCCATCTAATGTTATCATTCTGGCAACACCCCATACTTACATGGAGCTGCTGTTGATCACTAGACACAAATAAATACATTGGCGATGAGCCGTGTCTAAGGAGGAATCGATATGCATTGATTCGCCCAGTGGCCGTCGCAATAACCACCAAGGTCTCTTCGCTCTGGCGCTGCTCGTCACTGGTGAAGGCGGCCGAACCCAAGGCGTCTTCAATGGCCGCGATCAGACCAAGCCACATGTCCTCAAACCAGCTGATGCTCTGATTGTCACTGGTGGATTGCATGGCCTGGACCGTCTCCATGTGTTTCAGCTCAACTGCGCCGCCATTACTTTTAGTGCTCTTGCTGCTCCTGCGCCCCGCGCCTCTGGGCTTCTTTCCAGTGGCTTTGTCTTTCTCAAGATCCTTGGGAGCGTCTTTTGCCTCGGCCTCAGTCTCATTTTTCTTAGTCTCCTCACCTTTATCATCGCCATCAGTCTTGGTGGGGAAGAGGCAGTCGAGTCCATCCATGGAAGTCTTCCTCCTGAGCCTGCGCGGGGTCGCCTTATCGGCAGCATCAGCAGCCCCGGCACTGTCGACAGCAGCAGCCGTGGCAGTGTCAGAAGAGCCGAGCGAGGATGCCACATTCAGAAGCTTTTCTATTTTCTTTTGTGCCTCTTTGTATACCTTTCCAGTCTTGATGTCTATCATCAGGATTTTGAACTTAGTGTCAGCCTCTTTAGGATCTCGGATCAACCAACTAGTGTTTGAAGCTTGACTGTCAAGGCCACGCTTCCAGTCATCATTACCGCTCTTCTGTTGCTTGGGCTTCGGTTGGGCATCGGCCGGCGGCGAATCCTCGATTGCAATGAGCTCATCCTCACTAGTGCTCTTGCGCTTCTTGCCAGCGATTGTAGGAACCTGGGCAACTAACCATGATCACCTCGTTTGACCCTGGGCGTCTAGATGACTAGACATCGGACTAATCCAGGACTCTCTAGCACCCGTCCCCACGCCCAGGCCGAGATCCAGACGCCCAGGGTAACGATGGATCGAGGTTGATTGCTAGTGTTTGCAAGCCATAGCGCCAAGAATTTGATCATTTCTTCGATGAGCATCCTGCCATCGTCCTTGGACAAAGTGACGAGGCCAGCTCTCAATGCAAACTCACCCTTGCCGTTCGCCTCGACGACCGAAGACGCAAATTTGCAAACAACCTTCATGCTGCCGAGTATGTGTTTGTTATTCAGATCTCCATCGTCGAACACAGCATGGTCCATCAGCCATTTGCGAATTGTGATCCAGCAGTCGAACTTCTGCTTCGAGAAAGCATTGATGACGAAGCAGTTCGTCTCGTATTGAATGCTCGACGTTACCAAGCCGAGCTCGATCTGCTGCTTGAAGTTCGATTGCATGAATGCCCACGTTTTCTGGCGGTAGCTCTCCTCATCCGCCTCATTGCTCTTTGCTTGGATGTGGTTAGTAAAGCAATGCGTATTCCATGCGGCCTGCATCTTCATAGTTGTCTCGATCACTTCTACGCATTGGATAACTTGGACTTGGCCGAATGTGAAATTCATAAAAAACTTCATCCAACTAATGACGTCCTTTGGAGTCGAGAACTGAAAGACGATCACTCTCTGGAGGCCCTTTCGCAAGGCTGCCTGCACATTTTTATTGCGAGGGTTTCGCTCGAACGCCTTATAAAAGGCAGTGGATAGATGCCCGAATGTAAAGAGCTGGTAAGGTGCTTGATCGTTCGCTGAGAGCGTCGCCATCGGTACTCCCCGAGCTTCCTGACACACACCAAATTGCAATATGCTTTGGATCTGTTTCTCCAACGTAGCAGCAGACTCCCGGTCGTTGAGGACGT
Source organism: Prorocentrum cordatum (assembly GCA_963575745.1). Lineage (NCBI taxonomy): Eukaryota > Dinophyceae > Prorocentrales > Prorocentraceae > Prorocentrum > Prorocentrum cordatum. The sequence continues at coordinate 191,790 of CAUYUJ010014266.1, read as the reverse complement.
GGCGCACGAAGTTTGGAGCTTTCGTGTCGGGGTCGAACCAAGGAACCGTGGCGTTCAGCATTGTGGCAACCTCTGCGATCTGACGAGACCACCCCGAAACAACAGGTGGGTATTCCAGGACCCTGGACCCTCACCGCCGTATGTTCTAGGACCCTGGACCGTCACCGCCCTGCGCATCCTCCTACTCGTCCTACTCCTCCTTATGCCTCCCCTCCTTCTCCTCGTCCTCATGTTGGCCACTCCCCCTCTTGTCGCTTTCGTTTGATGGATGAGCCAGGCATTTTGTTCCCGACCACCCCCCAAGTCTCTTTGCAGAAATCCATCCTGATTGCGCCGTTCATATTGGGCAAGCGCTTCTCGATGTCATCGATATCTGGGTCGTGTAAGCGAGCTAGAGCATGCTTCACAGAGTCTGGGCTGCTGACGAGCGCACTCCCCCCATGCCCTGAAACATCACCAGGAGAAGAGCCAGAAGCCATCTGCACAAAACTGGGCCCCGATTTTGAAGTAGAGCCGAGGGATTCTGAGAACGCAGCCTCCGAAGCTGCCTTGAGCAGGGATGTGTCTGCGGGCGGTTGACATTATGTCCTAGCTTCCTCGTTTCTCGATCCTAGACCCTCCTCTCTGCCCCGACCGCCCATCACTCCTCGTCCTCTCGTCCTCCTCTAATCCCCTCCTCGCTCCTCCCACTCCTCGTCATCTCCTCCCATCCCCTCTCCTCCTCTCCTTGCTCCTCCCTGCCGTCGCACAGTCTGACATCACGGTTTTTGCAGACCAACAGCTAGTGAGAGAATTGTGCCGCACTATACCGCGGCGTCCGAATAGCAGACACCCAACAGTCACGCATTCGAGAGCCCCTTCAACGAAATGAAAACACAGAAGAGGTAGCAACCGTGTCCGTGAAAAACACAGCGCACGCTATGACGACGCCAGCGACCTGCACGTGCATAGTATTACCAGCCTGCTTGCACACCCTTGTCCGGGAACGAGCAATCTGTAATTCCCTGAGGTGGGCGCGAGAGAAGCTGCACATATTCGCAAATGTATTGGGATCCAAAGGCACTGACGTAGCATCAAGGACGGGGAACCCCTGCAGCAGCAACAGCTCGGTCGGAGTGAACCAACGCTCAGCCTTCCGGATCCACTCCATGGACTTGCACGAGATGCAATACATCACCTCGGAGTCCGAGCCACGGAAGCGCTCCACGGGGTTCTGGCGGAAATTATGATATAACAGCAATTGAGGATGCATGGAGAGAAGGGGAGAATGGGAGAAGCTAGAGGACGATGGGACGACGACAAATGCTGAGAGGACAATCAACATGCATCCCCAGGCCCAGTGTGTCCTGCGTGACGTTGACAACGCAATCGTCTGGCAAGTTGGAGGCCTCGTACTGTGAAAGGAAAGACTCCTCCTCACTGGTCAGGGCGGCCCTGTGGTCCCCCAGCTGAACTGCATAGTCAGGTCCCATCGGCTCTCTGAGCGTGCTCCACTGCGAGGCAGGGCGACTCGCTGACCACCTCAACTCGGATTCCACGTCCTCGTCCGTTGCCACCATGAACACGTGCCACGTGCATACCCGTGGCTTCACCACCAAAGCAATCACATTATCCAGCGTGCAGTGGGTGAGAGCCACACTGCGCTTGTGCAGTAGCAGCGTCCAGCGACGCTTCCTGCGGATAGGCCAACCAAATTGTGATGGGCATATGATGGTTGAGCTGATCACGTACATGTCCGAGAAAGCGGACTCTAGGATCTCGATGTTGAAATGGTCGCTGTTCTCGTGCACCATGATCGTTGGCTTGGTGCGCCGCATCAGAGTTGCCCAAGACACAAATGATTCTGCCGATTTCCCATCGGCTCGCCTACGAAGTCCAAGAGGCGAGAAGTCAATGCATGGCGAGCCGCATGCGTGCAACCTCCCAGGGGAAAACTTGCAACGCTTCTTGTGAACGCGGCAGTAGCTGTAGCCATCTGTGTTGCTGGAGCTCCGTGACCAGAAGCTACTCGAGGTGAGCGTCAAATCGCCCGAAGCTCGCCCAGCACTGACCGCCCCAAGAGCCAACGGTGTCAGAAACGATGTGATGTCGGAGAAAAGACACGATGGTGGACTGGGATGTGCTAGTAATTCTTCTTGGCAAGCATTGTCACATTCAATGGCAGAAACATGCTGCGGGTGCCTGACATCAGCACAGTTAGTCAATGATGCTAAGGCCGACGAAATAAGACTGATAGCCGTGCCAGGAGCGTCTATACCCGAAAACGCAGTACTGTATGTCAGATTCCTCAGCTTCGCCTGCATCTGCCTCAGATGATCTTCCTCTTCGCGACCCGCCCGGGGACCCCGTCGATGAGGACGCTTATTCATCCTCGTCGGTTTCGGCACAGACTTGAAATGTTCGGCAATTGCTGTAATCAGAAAGTTCGGCCAATTCATCAACTGCTTCAGCACGTCATGTGAGGCTGCGGCAGAAGAATCTAGACCAGGCTGCTGAAGAACAGGATGAGGTTGCCCAACATCAGAATTGTCTTGCCCGTCATGTTCAAAACAAACGCACCTTGGAAGCTCACGGGCTTGACCAACCAGCTTCACTGGTGGTGATTGTGGCGCTGCAGCAGACGATTGACTGCTGCTTGCCAGTATACCAGCACCCGCAACACCATCTGGTGCCATTGGAACACGAAGGCTGCAGTATCGACTGTCGCTGTTGCAAGTTTGTGCCAGCATCGTCTCTGAAACCAACGGTGGATCTTCAACGTGCGAATCTGAATTATTTTCGATCATGGCGAATATCTCGTCAAAAAGAGGAGTGGCAGTGCCATCTGGACCTGGTTGTTCGGCCTCCTGCGGCTCTGCAACTTCCTCAGTGGCTGCAGCAGAGGCAAAGTCCTCTGCGTGCTCCTGCGGAATCCCTGGAGTAGTTGGAGCTGGAGTGGTAGCTACATCAACAACCGCGGTCTGCGGCCTCACCACGTCCTCGTCGTTCGGGGCAGCGGCTAACCCCTCAGCCTCCAAGGTATCAGCGCCCTGCTCCTGCGGTTGCATCTCCAAGCCCTCGGTATCTGGAGCATGTGCAGACGCAGAGGATAGCGCAGCAACGTTAGAGACCTCAGCGGCTTGCTCCTGCGACTGCATCTCAACATCACCAGTTCCCTCCACCGGATCAGTCGCAACCTCCTCTACGTGCTGCTCCCCCGTTTGCTCGATATCTACATCTGCCTTGGGAAGTGGCTCACCATGTGGACCACGCGGCAGTTCCTCTGGTACTTCAGCTGTGGCAACAGTGATTGTCGAAGGATCGCTCGTCTGACGCTGAGGTCCGAAAGCCAAGCGTTTCTGCATGCTGCGGTTAATACATGAGTCTGTAAACACTGCCCATGGTGCTTTCCTGGGGTGGATTGGCAAGAATGGCGCGAAGCGCCCAATACATTCACCTAGAAGCCCGCGCGTTCTGACACTCGCAACCCTTGACCCGAACCAAAAAAAAAAAACTCCTCATCTTCCTACTCATTCTCCGTTTCCTCCTCACCCGCCTCCTCCCCATCCACATCATTCCTCTTTTCGCCCCTCACAACTCATGTTCATTCGCCTCCTGGTGTTGCACCCGTGCTGTCGTGATCGACTTGGCCGGCACAAGGAAATGATGATCTAGTTCTTTACAATCTCGAAATTCCCACATAACAATAGATTGATGATCACCAGTCGTCCTGGAACGCTTGGGATTACTCTGAGGCTTGTTGCAAAGAATGAATGCTTCGTTGATCGTTTTCACGCCGTGCATATTGTAGTAATCATCAAAATTTTCTGGGGTCAACCTCGTACACCTGAGGAAAGTCGCAGTTGCAACAGCTTCGAGCTCGACAGTGCTGCACCTCACCATAAGATATATTGACGTACCCGGCGCCACCACGCTGCATAATGACGGCTGGAATATTGCTGAAATCTGTCCATCAGTGAAATCCTGGGGAACGCTCACACAAAACGAAAGGCAACATCCAAGTCGAGTTTTCACAGAAGTCTGATTAAGAAATTGACCCCCCCCCCAGAAAAACTCCAGACGGGATCGAGTGGGTAAAATCTTATGTCCGCGACAATCCTGGACATTCTGTCGCGACAGTACAACTCCACGGTGGTCTGCAGGCATTGGGAGTAGTAGGCGATACGTCTCGATAAAAAAAACTGAGCTGAAATGTTTGCATTGTTGTGTTGTCGTGGAAATGCATAGTCGAGGCTCTGATCAGACACCCAGCAAGGTCTACAGCCCGACCCCGGTGCGTTCTCTATCGAGCCAGAGTGTCGAGCCGAATCCAGCTTCAGCGAAAAGGTAATCAAATACATTTGCTGGTGAGACAACAGAAAACGCACACATATGTCACACTCGCGCGTGCACGTCTACCGCTCGGACTCTTACATGTGATGATCTCTTCGAGTTGTATTGCATTGAGCAAGCAAGTATCATAACGAAATACGTGAAGGGAAATTGTATTCTTCCAAATGTTCCTACATATTTGTGCATCGCACCATGATAAAACATCAGCGCCCTTGAAGAATCTACGTGGTGTAGTTCCATGCGGTCGCTTACATTACCAGCGTGGTTCAACATATTTTGTTGTTTGTTCAACTGTATTGCTTCGTATCCTGTATAATTTCTTATGTTTTTACAACACATATCCTGTGTATTCAGTAGCGCGTCATTGATTTTTTTCTTGTGTTTCAATTGCGTTTCTGATTTTTTTCAATGATGCTGCAATATTTTAGATTGCGTTTTCAATATATTTTATTGAAAATTATTGGTCGTGATAATGGTTTTTCATTATTTTTCAATGATTTTACAATTTAAATCATATGTTTTTTCTTCGTTTTTCTTCATTTTTTAATTAATTGTTGTAACGCATTGCTACTTGTTTTCGGAATTTCGATTGCGTCTTTATTGTTTTTTTTCATGTGTTTTAATAGAGTTGTTGATGATTTCAGATATGTTTTCATTACGTTTGCGAATTCCTGCAATCAATACGCAATGATTTTCTTGCAGTGTGGGCGAAGCTGCCTCTCAGTGAACCCACCGCGCGGGTAGCATCGCTAACGTTGCTCGTGGATCGAGCCAACTCGAAACAAGACTCTGATGTGTTTCGAGGAGCCTCGAAACGGCTGTGGGTGGCAGACCCCCTGGACGGCCGTTTCGAGGCACCTCGAAACGGCGCAGGGAGGCGTTTCGAGGGGTCTCGAAACGGCTGTGGGGTGGGATACCCCCTGGAGAGCCGTTTCGAGACACCTCGAAACGGCCCAGGAGGGGTCGTTTCGAGGGGCCTCGAAACGGCTGTGGGAGGCAGACCCCCCTGGAGAGCAGTTTCGAGGCACCTCGAAACGGCCCAGGGGGTCGTTTCGAGGTGCCTCGAAACGGCTGTTGGGGACAGACCCCCCTGGAGAGCCGTTTCGAGGCACCTCGAAACGACCCAGGGGGTCGTTTCGAGGTGCCTCGAAACGGCTTCCCGGGGAAGCATACCCCCCACAGCCGTTTCGAGACCCCTCGAAACGGCCCCTGGGCCGTTTCGATGCGCCTCGAAACAGCTCTCCAGGGGGTTCTGTTCCCCCTCGAAACGGCCCCCTGGATATGCCTCCCACAGCCGTTTCGAGACCCCTCGAAACGACCCTCCTGGGCCGTTTCGAGGTGCCTCGAAACGGCCCTCCAGGGGGGTCTGTCCCCGACGGCCGTTTCGAGACCACTCGAAACGGTCCCCTGGGCCGTTTCGAGGTGCCTCGAAACGGCTCGCCAGGGGGGTCTGCCTCCCACAACCATTTCGAGGCCCCTCGAAACGACCCCCCTGGGCCGTTTCGAGGTGCCTCGACACGGCTATCCAGGGGGTCTGCACCCCACATCCGTTTCGAGGCCCCTCGAAACGCTTCCCTGCGCCGTTTCGAGATGCCTCGAAACGGCCATCCAGGGATATACCTCCAACGGTCGTTTCGATGATCCTCGAAACGATTCAGTTGTATGTTTCGAGGTGCTTCGAAACACCGACGTCGTCAGCAAAGCTGCTCAGCCGATGAGTTCATTGAGAGGCTGCATCGCAAACAAATATTTGGAAACCATTGTGTAGTGATTGGGACAATGGAAAACATGTGTGAAAACACGCATGAAATCATTAGCAAACATATAAAAAAAACAAAAACACACAAAGAAAAACACAACCGAAATAATGAAAAAAATAATAAAATTGATTGAAAAACTGTAAAGCGTTGTCCCAAAATGATTAGGGAATCAATGGATTCGTTTAAAAAAACCAAAAAAAAGATAAATCATGATGACGCACATTCAAAAACAATTGAAAATAGTTCAGATTTGTATAAAAAAGCCATACATCTATTTGAAAAATATAGGAACCAAGTGTGAAAAACATTGGTGTATCAGTGTGCGTTTGAACGACAACTGTTAATATTCTTTGAAATTCTAAATTTAAAACATTGAACTGCAGTGAAAAACAACACGAACGCGACCAACATTCATTAGAAACACCACTTAAATATCAAAGTGTTCACGACAAAAACAACAGCGTTGTGAATATGTATTGTGGATAGTGTGGGAAATGTTTGGCGTTGCCAGTGTAGAAAACATGTTGTGACAGTCATACATCTATAACAGTCTTGCCAATCTGAAAACACATGTCATGCATCAAATCGTATGTGCGACTCAGTAATTATCTGGTGACCATAGTATATTGAGTGTTGTTTTGTAAGAGTTTGCTTGTGTGGAACACATGTATGTATCTGGTAACACGTCTAGCGGATGTTTTCTCGGTGGCAATGTTGCGCGCCCCTCTTGCGATCGTAAGTACATGCATTGCGTGTAATGCGATGTGCTTTGCACACGAATTCTCTGGTGTTGACGATACATAATGCAGACGTTGTGCGTCAATGGTGCGCATATGCTTTGTCATGTACATTTGAATGTACTCATGTGGCCTGTGTCCTGGCGCAAAGCACATGCGCGCTCAAGGATATCCTCTCTCATTCTCCTACTCCCCCCCCTTATTCCCCTCCTCGGGGCCCTCCCCCATCAGAGCGCCATTCGCCCCAGGGCGCGCCGGGTGTGCCTCAGAACTCTCTCGCAGGGGCCCTTCAAACGCGAGATGTTCAGTTGCGTAACCTTGTTCGGCTCTCCTGCTCCCCTCCCCCTCGCGATCTCCCCCCCCAACTACTCCCCCTTAGGTGCAAGGGGCTCGGCCGGACCTGAGCAATAGCAGTTGTATCGAGCTGCACCCAGCAGGAGGCAGGAGGAAGGGGGGGAGGAGCCTCAGGACATATCGGATGCATGGCTCAAGGATTTGCTCGATCGCCAACTGCTGACTGTCGAGATGCTACAAGCCTAGATATTATCACATTGATGCATTGCAGGGCAGTGCTGTGCACATAGGAGCTCGACAGCCCCAGTCAAGCTATACTGAAAGAACAATGTAAGTGCATCTACTTGTCACCAACAACCCTGCCAGTGAGCACCGCTGATCTATAGTTCCTATCACCGTCACACTGCCACGACATGAATTCTCTCAAAGAGCATCGCACTCTCACTCGGCCTGCTCAGCAGGCACAACAACAGGCCCATAAGGAACCACATGGATATGCTCAGCCCCGGCAACGGCAGGCCCTGGAGCAGGAGGCTGTCTAGGATGTTGTCCCGCATGGACAGTGCGACGATCAGGCGTGTAGAAATCTCGACCACGGATGGGGTATTCGTGGTTCAACAACTTCCACAAGTTCACTTTGCCGTGGTACGTACGCTTGCCGCTGCACTCCTCCATTGGGCCCCCCTCTAAGATTGCACGCAATGTCGCCAACGCCACGAAACGATTTCCCTATCTTGGATCAGAGCTCATCGGCCCCATTTTTGAAGGTCTGTCTGGGATCTAAATGCCGAAAAAGAAAGGGAGCAGGAGGCAAAAGGAACGGGTGGGGCGAGAGTGATTGATTCTGAATGCACACCATCCTGGAAGAATTTCGCTGGTGTCGCTGTGTTAGCCCACACGCCACACACTGTGCAACAGATGACTGATTCAACCTCTGCCAAGTGGTGCGTGCAGTGTATATCCGAAGCAAGTGGGTGATTCAGCTTCCCTCGATTGCTAAACTGATCTCTGAAGTCGGGCCGATTGAACGTGTTGAACTCACGCATGATGGCATCGTTCATAGGCCACGTAAAGTCTACATCGATGGTATCGTGAACTCTCCTGTTTGGCATGTTTCGGAAGTCTGGTCGAACGGTGTACTTCAGGCCAGACCCATCCGTGTTGCTAAGCCTGTACTGAGCTGGAGACCTCGATCTGCATGTCCCGCGACCCGCCATTAGGTTACAAGTTGCAGGAAAAGGAAGAACAGATCAAGTTAATGTGATGTGCCACAGGGAAGCGATGGCACTAGAAACGCTCAGCTAGTTGAGCCAGTGCTATTACTGACTGCCTCTGAATGTTGAGCGGGGAAGCGGCACGTGCCAAGCACGCATATCAAAATACCAACTCAGCGCTAAGGGACCCACCTTTCAAGAACAAACTTCGGAAACCAAACGCAGATAGAGTCGCATCGATCCGAACCATGCGAGCGATTTTGTGCGTCGGGTGGGAGCATGTGGAACAATTGTCGAAGCAGATGGGGGCCCCCGGGACCAAACGCCTTAGAATCCAATGGAAGTTGAACCGCCAAAGTTTCAAGATAATGCACGATATGGAGAGGCCAGGGGTTGGCAAATGTGCGTTGGATTCGGCTAAGACGAGACTATCATTGATACCTGCTTTGTTCGGACTAGTGCACGTGAGATCCAAGAGCTATTATTATCTTGCATTGAAGCTCGGCATGCATTGCGAGCCCCTGCCGCCAATCAGCTAGGCAGCGCAAATACAAGGCACTCAACTAAAATGTTAAGGGCGAGCGAATGCTAACATTGAACGAATCGGCAGCTCAATCGCTGCCGCCAAGCAGTGCAAGACACAGCGCGCACGTAGAATTGCTGGCACGGAACAACTCAGGCAGTATATCCAGATTGAAGCCGTCTCGCCTACTCTCTGCAAGACAACCACGTTTCAATGTTGCGGCGCCGACGGTGCATTGAGGATGCCATGCCAGCATACACATACTACATCGCTTAACCTGGGCGTACCCGACCACGTCGGGGTCTGTGCGACTTGTCTCGCACAGCTCACAAGGCCTGTTGAAAGCATCGACCTGTGATCCCTCAGCTGCAGAAAGACGCAAACAATTCTGTGAATTCTCCCACATGCTGGTGAGTGCGAGGATATTCTCTGGCATGGGATCGCGCAAAGCACGATTCTTTATCATGCGAATCCCAATGGACGGCAAGATGACATGATGAACTCTATCTTTCCATGAAGCATCTTTGTCTGCCCCAACAGATTGGACATAGCTCGGGTAATACTTGTCACTGGCACCTCGCTTCTCAAAGCAAGGGGACCGTCCTATCATCTCTGTCGGGTTAGTCCAATGAAGAAGTTTCACGGACCGTTCACCACTACCAGCATCAGAAATATCAAGAAGAGACAAGTTCCACGGCGCATGCCCACCACCACCTAGCTCAACAAATCTCTGACTGTGACGATAGTGCAAAAGGTCGGCTCCTCGCTGAGAAGCGCCACTCCACTTCTCAAATGCGCGTTGCAAGACAGCAGGAGAGCTCAACATATTATCGCAATAACGTGCAAGACGAATGCCACCTGCCTCTACCCCCCCTGCAAGCACATCCGGCGCCTCTGGACCTGGCAGACCAATCCCCACTGATGCATGCAAAGCTGCCTCGAGGATGGCGTCGTGCTGCAGGGCGCAGGGGTCGGCTGCCAGACCCGGGCGCTCCTGAGAGAAAGTGGCCAGACACGAGAGGCAAGGGACGACATGCACAACTAAGTAGCGAAGAACTTGGTTTGTCAAAAAAAGAGGGGCGGAGGAAGAGGAGGTGGTTGAGGAGGGGGAGGAGGAGGAGGAGGAGCAGCAGCAGCAGGAAAAGGAGGAGGATGCAGAGGAGGAAACAAGCAGGAGCAGCTGGGGGAGAAGAGCAAGAAGAGGCCGAAGTTTCTGGGCTGTTCGTCAGTGTCTGTGTTTTCTGGTCCTTGCGTCCTCTGTGATGTTTCATCTTCCGATAACCTCAGACTCCTGAGTTTCGAAACCTCAAATCGGGCCCCCAAGTCCCAGGAATCATAGGAACGTACTTTGCTTTCCCTCATTCGCCCCCATGCCATCCCTTCCCTCAGAGGACTCCTCACCTCACCCACTCCTCCACCCCCTCCCGTTCCCCCTCCTCTCGCCCTCCTCCTCAACAGTGGCCCGAGGCTCAAGGCCATTTGGATCAAGCTCCTCTGCCAGAGCCTCAGACGCTGCCTCTATAGCGGACGGCGGTACATCAGCTGGGCCAGCATCAAAATCACCGAAGAGATCACAGTCGTCGATATCGTCACCGAGCTCACAGTGAAGTCCAAAGCCTGGACTATGCTTGCTAATGTTCTCACTTTCACATTTATCAAATGCATCATCGTCGACTCCCGCTCCAACTGAGACGTCTGGTTTCGAATCTGATTCTTCATCGGCCGTGCCGTAAGACGCTCCAAGCAGCTGCTCCGCCATTTCTCTTAGCAGGTCAAAGTCAAGCTCAACATCAGCTGAACGGGCCTCACCACGAACGTCGCTGCCGTCAGTACCGTCAACAGCTTTGCTGCCGCCATCGCCCTCCCCTGCGCCCTCCTCCTGGCCCTCCTTGTAGTCATCGTCATCCTCGTCACTGTCCAGGTCCACTGCCGGACCAGAAGCAGAGGCAAGTCCTCCCTCTCGGCGACGACGTTTGTTCGCCAAGCGCTTGATGTTGACCTTCTTCGGCATCTCGTGCCTGGCGGCACAGACAGCAGTCGTTCCATGGCTGTCTGCCTCTACTACCCCGCGCAGCTCTGCTCACCAGCCAGGCAGATTAAGAGGCGCAAGAGAGCAAACATATGCACAAGAGCGTTGCATGAATAATGGATGTGGGCTTGGGTATTTACAACGTTGCTGCGGCAGGGGAATGACAGCAAAAGAGAAGCGAATACAAAAGACAGGGCGAGCCTCATCACAAAAATAGCTGCACTACTTGGTAGCGAAATTCTCATGATAATCTGGCACAACTGATCATCAGCTGCAGGAACTATGGCTGCAGCGCCAGCTGGAGGGGGATCACCTCCTCTGGCTCTGATATCCCACGAGACGTCGTACTTCATGACTGTCACGCTGGCGTCGTGGTCGTCCTCTGGGTGTGTTATTGTTACGGCAGTCGGAAATTGCAAGTCAAGAAAATTGGCGGGATTGCCACCCGTCCGCAGTGTTTTGGAGCTCCCAGGGACCCGAAACATCGCTTTGAATTTGTTATGTTACAGTTAGTGAATTCGTGTTACAGTAATGGTTGCAGTGATGTCTGGCGGATCATTGGCGGGGTCGGTGGGACCTAGGTTCAGGTGTCTCTGTCCTCTAACTGCTGGTAGGTCGATCGCCACAAATCGGTAGACATGACCCAGTCGAACGGAAGAACCAGATCAGCAATCATTTCGCCCGGGGCACCAAAGGATCCTACGACGGCCTTGAACAGCACGCCAAGAGACCAGCTCTTGTCTGCGCATAGAAACACCTCCGAGCCAATGGCAACCTCGCCTAAGCAGAAGCAGTACGACACATTCGGTTTTTTACATTGCCTATGCCACAGGATGTTCTGTGCAGTAGACCAAAGACCTGCCCTGTCGGTTGCTGGTTTCGGGGCTGGAGCTGGAAGAACTATTTTTTCAGTAGATCCGTCGATCGGTTCCCACCTATCGGATGTGTGCCGAACTTCTTCGAATGACTTTTCGGACGTCCCCTTGCTGCATTCGTCTACAACAGTGACAGCCCGTGACTTGATGTTACTGAAGCGCAGACTACACCCACGCCTGCCAATGCCGAGTGCTTTTTTTGTTGCAACCCTCGAAGCTAAAAGCGGCAGTGAAATTGCTGGGGACCTTTTACAATTTATTGCCACAAGAGAGTTAATTCCTTCGAGCTCCTGTGTATCACTCCAAGACCACATCGCCATTGCAGCAGCCACGGCGTAAATTCCACGAGGCGAAATCGTTCCACGGCGAATGCCCCTCGGGTCGAAACTGGCCGCCTGCTCGAAATCCGAACGGAAAGCAATGAACAATTTTTTCGTGTTGATCTCCATAGTCATGAGGTCTGTGGCCAAGACCGCAGCAGCAATGCCTTTTCTGTATTGTTACGGAAAAAAACTCATTCCTCTCTTTCCTCTTCACCTCCTCACCTCCTTCCTCCCCGTCCTCCTCCTCATGTTCCTTCCTCCTTCTCCTCGTCCTCCTTCCTCCTCGTCTCAAGAACGCCTGCTCGATGTTGACAAGGAACATCTGGTGGTCTGAATGCGAACCAGCACAAACTCAAAGGCAGGACCGACATAGGACGGCATATTCTTCGAAAGAAGCCAGCTGCATTGTGGGATACAAGTAACACAGCCATTTCGAGGAGATTGAATGCAAGATCAACTGGCCATTCGTTGCGCTTGGACGCCCAATCCGTGGAGGTCAGAACTGCAGCGAACGAATGATGGACGACCATCGCCTTCCCGAAAACAAGCTGCCCCAGAGTAGATCCGTCAACAATGATCTCATTATCGTCGATGCGTTTCTCAAGTGTCCACTGGAACCTGTTAAGTGGTGTGCATGCGAGATCTGCAATATCTATTGACAGCCAGAACAACTCGTCATGTGCTGCCGACATGGCATCCCGCTTCCACCTCGACTGCTTCGCCCTATGAGCAGTTTGCTCATCGACGCGAGGATCATCAGCGTGACCCGAGGCGGCGACAAGCTTCTTCTCGTCATCGTCGGGCCTGTCCCCCAGCCACGGGGGGGGGTCAAAATATGATGCGCGCGAGAGAAAGGTGCAAGGCAAAGGCGATAAAACAAGGAGCGCTCAGACAGCAGAAGAAGGAGGCAGAGCCACGTGATGGGAGAGTGACACGTCGAGAAATACAAAGGCGTTGCACGTTTGAGAGCGATGGCAAAGCCTTGCCCTGAACAGAAAGCATGATAAGCAAGCGTTAGGATAAGGCTGTGATTGCATGCGGCTGCATGCATGAATGACGACTCGAGTGCAGAATGAACGACCCCTGCCCCTGCCCATCCTGTGTTTGCGTTGTCTCGCAGCACATATTGCCGTCCTGCCGCACTTGCACTGCGTGACCTCGGACAGCACGCTCTCTAATTGCGAGAAGCCCGCCTCGTTGAGCAGCTGCTGGAAGGCCCCGACGCTGCCCCATCTCCCTGAGCAGATACGGCCTGGGAGTTTGCGGGCAAACCGCAGCGCTTCAGAATGTCCGTTGCACATCTGCCAAGCCTTGAACGTCGACTTAGAGTTATCCCTCCAGAGATGGTTGATCTTCGCGATCGATGAATAGAAATGCCACTGTGGTGTCCTGCCGGGGCCCAGCCGACTCTGCAAAAACGTGTCAGTAATCTTCAAGCTGTTGTTGAAGACGAGGCTGAGGGCGTGGTGTAAACACATCAACTCCACGAAGGTCACACAATACGCGTCAGCCAAATCAGATCTCAGCAACTCTTTGAAGCCAACCTCCCCTCCCTACAACTACCAACAGTCCCCTCCCTTAGCAACGTCAAAGGCAACACATCATTGAGCATGCTTACATATGTGCTTGCAGGTGTGGCGGGGCAGAGAATGTTGCGAATCACGACGCTAACATGCAGACAGGACACGCGCAAGCGAGCATGACTTTCACACTGCAGAGAGCGGTGCTCGGTACACATGTAGATACGATGGCACAAACAAGCGAACATACTTGACAAACGTTCAAGGCTTGACACATTACGAACTTATTGCATGGGCACGCACATTCCGCCCTCACCCACCCATCCCGCCTGATCAGGACCGCCATCCGATATGTACATCAGAAGTCGCCAAGGTACTGCACGAGGTAATGGGTCAGGCGCGGGAGACGCAAGTTTTGCCCAATCGAACCCTGACAAAGAGCAGACCTTCCTTACTGTGCAATACGTGCCCTTTCCTGAAGCGTCAATGACAGGGAGGATGTCACATACTCGACGCATGGAAACAGAATCACCGAACATGGCGTGTCGTATCGAGTCACTTGGTGACGACAATGCCTCCGAGGAAATATAGAAGGACTCTAGCTCTGTTACCAGTAGTTTGTTCTTGTTCCAGATGCTACTGTTAGTGGCATCAGATCTCCAGCGGTGCACTGACATGCATGAAATGATTCGAGGTTCCATTTCGCCGCATCCCTCCAAGGATTCTGCCACCTGAATCTGCAGATCTGCTTCGCACGACTGGTGGAAGGTACGGAAGCTTGCTTGTAGCCGCGCGCCGAAAGAAACCTCTGTTCGACATACTGTTTGGTGTGAGATATCCATGAGCAACACTGACCCCAACGAACTGGATGCGATGTTTGATAAACCCTTCCGAATAGCAAGCGCGCAGGCTCCAGCAGTGGTCAGCCGAACATCTTTGCGACCCCTGGCAATCACCAACGCCTGATCGGTTGAAGAGCTACTGAATTTGACAACCTGTTTATCAAGATCCCGAATCTGGCGATCCTTCTGTTTTCCCTGGCTCTGAAGCTGTAGTCTGAGATTCTTGATTTCTGCCACCGCGGACTCCATTTGCTTGTCTCTCACGCGAAGCATTGCAACTAGTGTGGCATGGTCTAGTTCGTCGTAGCCTTGGAGTACAATCGCGTCTTCCCGCCGGCGGCTCCACCCAGGGCCTGGGAGACACGAAGGGGCCGAAGATTCTCGGGGAACCACAGCCATGTCCATGTCTTGGGCGTCTGGCGATGGCGGTGGTTGCTCGTCTGGAAGCGGCAAAGGTTCTGGCAATTCTGAGATCCTGGGAAGCTGGTTGCGCCATGCCACATCTGAAATACCAGTTACCCCATACAGAGACAGGACCGATGGCAAATGGATCGCTTTGATATATGATGCATCATACATCCATGCCGGGTCAATTCGATTTCGAAGGTTCTGGCATATTCTACCAGCGGGCACCCTCGACAACTGAGATACAATAGATGGGAGGTTCCCGCGAGGAATGACTAACTCACCGCTGCCATCGGGTGCTTCAGATACCTGGCTGAGCGCAACGATATTTAGTTGTCGGGCCAGACTGATGGCCATACGTTACAACCTCTGAGCCTCAAAGGCTAAGCCCTCCCCCACCCCAGGAACAGACGATTGTGTGATGCTTGCACAGTCGACCCGAGCCCAATCAGCACACGCACGACATCGAACACCCTGGATCGCACTTGTGCGCACATGTGCCCAGCACATCCAAAACCTACTCATCTCTGCTCTCGAAGTCGCTCCCCTCCTTGCTTTCGTAATCCTCCTCTTGTACCTCCTCTATAATCTGAAAGCCCAAGGGAGCTCCACTGAAGGGGGGGATCAAGATTCACGCGCCCTAAAGCAAAGCGCTTGCAGTGCGCGTGGTCCAAAAAATGGTACCTGTCGACGTGTGTTTTCGAATTTTGGGGCTGCGAATTTGATGCGGTGATGTTTTCGCCGTTGCACAAATATCCCAACGCAGTTACAATCTTGCAGACGCGTCAATATCATTTGGAGTGTGTGTTGTTTTGCGCTGCCTGAACTTTATTGAGTTATGTTGCGCGCTATGGAAACGTGACCCAAAAAAGCTTGCGAAACCACCCCCAGGGAGTTGAATTCAAGACGACGTTTGTAAACGCTCCTCAAATCTCACGTGGTGATATGTCCACATGCTTGGTTTGGTGATGGTAGAGGATGACGGGGAGGCTCGTTGCTTTAAAAATCGAAGCCTGATTTTAGGGCGTTTCCCGAACAAGGCCGACCACCTTGAAACAATTATCCCTGGGTGATTGATGGTTGTGGACATTACTAAGAGAGAGAGAGAGAGAGAGAGAGAGAGAGAGAGAGAGAGAGAGAGAGAGAGAGAGAGAGAGAGAGAGCGAACACGGGAGACATATCGAAAGAGGAGGAAGAGTGAGAGCGAGAGCGAGAGAGGGAGAGAGAAGGTAAAACGCTTGAAACCGATCGAGAGGGATAGAGAGAGAGAGAGAGATGGGGAGAGGGATAACGAAAACGGAAGAGCGCGAGGGAAATTTGGGGAGACAAAGAGAGAGAGAGAGAGAGAGAGAGAGAGAGAGAGAGAGAGAGAGAGAGAGAGAGAGAGAGATAGAGAGAGCAAAGAGAGGCAGATAGAGAGAGAGAGATAGAGAGAGCGAAAGAGAGGCAGATAGAGAGACAGGGATGAGGGAGGGGGGCACGAGGGAGAGTGATGGATGAGGGAGCGAGAGAGAGAAATAGATAGAGAGATTCGAGAGATCGGTAGATCGGTAGATAAAGAGAGGGAGAGAGAGAGAGAGAGAGAGAGAGAGAGAGAGAGAGAGAGAGAGAGAGAGAGACTGAAAGAGGGAGAGACAGATAGAGACAGATAGAGCCAGGGGAGAGAGAGCGCGGGGCACCCCTCACAGAAGGACGACGCCGACCGAGCACGACCTGGCTGGCACCGTTCAAAAAGAACCCGCGGAAAGCTGCCCGAGAACGGAAAGATGGTGTTGGCGATGGCGGAGCGGAAGAGAGCGAAGAGGAGGCGCAAGATGATGAGGAGAACGGTGAAGAAGACCAGGAAGAAGGAGAGGAGGAGGAAGAGGGAGTGGCAGATGAAGAAGAGGAGGCGGAGGAGGAGGAGGAGGAGGACATCGACGACTGCGCGGAGGAGCCCGAGAAAGCAACAAAGAAACGCCCGTCTGCGTGCATAGGAGCGCCAGCGATGAAACGACCAGCCCAGATGAGACCAGCCGCGCACGACCAGCCAGCCCTGAAGAAACCAGCCGCAGCCGACGCCGAACCAGTGTGCCCACCACCGCTAGCGACTCCTCCACGCTCCACAGCCGTGGCCAAAGCTAGCCCACTCGAGTTCAGCGTGATCCCAGATTCGCCGCATGAGCTGGCGGTGCAACGGCTGCAGGGCGGGCCACAGCTGGCAGACGGCGCCAAAGTGAAAGCACCACCTACTACGAAGCCCCCGCCTCCAGCAACGCCACCTACTACGAAGACGCCTCCGCCTCCAGCAATCCCACCTACTACGAAGTCGAGGCCTCCAGCCACCCCACCTACTACGAAGCCGGAGCCTCCAGCAAGCTCGGGCGCACATGGGCCGCCGACTGCAACGAAGGCTTCGCCGCCGATGCCGCCCAGCGCTGACGCGCCCAGTTCAGAGTGGCAGGTCAAGTTTGACAACCAAAGGAAGGAGGCCAGCTTGCGTCTGAAGGTGGCGAAAAAGAGGTGGGGGCCGCCCGAGTACAGCCATGAGTTCTTCGAACATGAGGGTAAAGTGAAGTGCAAGTTCGACTCAGGCACGTACGAGACCCCAGAGTTGACCCCCGCCGACTTGCCCGTGATCGTTCGCGCCAGGGAGGAAGCACTTGCTCGTCGGAGGGGGCCGCTCTGGAAGTACTTGTGGGGGGGTTACATGCTCAAGATCAGCCGCCTGAAGGACAGGCACCCCATGTTGCAGCTCTCCCAGAACTCGAAATCCGCGTGCCAGGTTGTCTTGCGCGGGATCACAGAGCCCGACTCGCTGACGCTCCTCATCTCGGTGGCGGACGGCTGGATCGCAGGACGGGGGGGGAAGTGCTGCATTGACGTACGAAGGTGGAGGGTTGTCGGCCTTGCAGGTGCACGATGGCGCGCCCGTCAATCGCTGCTAGACCAACTCAGCCTGAGCCATAAAAGCCAAAATGGCCACGAGTGTCGTAGGGGATGAGGAGGGGGAGAAGGAGGAGGAGGAGGAGGAGCGGAAGGTTGGGCAGGCAAGTACAGCAAGGAGATCCTCTACACGGAGCGCGACAAGCTCCTGAAAGGCGGGGCAATGGGGGGAGGCCGCGCATGTTGCATGTCATCTGCAACGGCACGGGCGGGATGCGGGGGAGAAGCGCGGGCGCGAGAGATGGCGGAGTAGGAACGGAGCGCGGCGCAACGCAGGTGCACCACGGCGGCGGAGGAGGGGGGAAAAGAAAGGGGCAGGCTACAAGAAGGACGATGACACAGACTGAGCTGGGCTACGACTCGAGTTGAGTTGGGCCATTACGTATCTTATTTGGGATGTTGCATATTACTATTCCAGTTCAGCTGCGAATTGTAGAATTGTACGCTCTGCACCTGCGCTGCGCACGTTCGCTTGAAAGTGTTTCGCCAGTAGCGCGGTGCATGATGGGTTGACAGCCGCAACGCTGGTCGTACTCATCCGAACTCATCCGCCCCTCATCGGTCGAGATGAGTCGGGATGAGTTGCATGTGTTTGCATGTTGCGCGCGGGCGACGTGACATCGCAAAGCGCTGAACTAAGGACCACCTTGAGCTCTCGAAGGGACTCTGGTGTTCGTGCTGTTCCGCCGAGGGTATGTGCCAGATACGTGGCCGAAGCTCGCCGAGTCTGGACACACCTCTTAGTTCCTTATGCGCCACTCGGGATGGTAGCACGAGTCGAACTGCCCTGCGACAATTGAATGATGAGTGGGTGACGGGGTCCGGGACGACTGATGACCAGGGGTGCGACTGATGATCAGGGCTCGGGACGCAATGCGAAGGAGGAGGGGCTTGGGGGAGGGGAACGGCGGCGAGGAGGAGAGGGATGACCGATGCACATCGCAGCTTGCACGGCAGCCTGCTACCCTCGAGCAGCGAAGGGTGGCAAGCCGCATCTTCCGCGGGGGGGGGCGGTTGCAATGGCGGCCAGCGATGACGGGGACCGTCGTTTCAGGGGGGCGTTCGGCAAGCTCGGCGCGACAGCTCAGGGTCTGACTGAAGTGCGCCCCGATGACTCGAAGTGGGACTCGCGCGATTTCAGCAGCGCCCCTGCATCAGACATCGCCCGCATGATTGCAGATGACACGGTTCGGATGTCGGCGACCTCTGCAGGGGCGGCCTCATCGGGGCAAGGGGCGGTGGCAGCGGCGTCGGCGACATCACCCATTGATCTTGACTCGAGCTGCGATGACGAGCAGGGCGATGCCCCTGAGAAGGAAGAGAGCGCCAAGGAGGGGAGCACGTGGGAGCAGACCGATGGGGGACCCGAGTATGATCCCGATGATCTTATGGGGTATGAATCAGGGTATTGCTCATGGTGCGGGCACTACAACTCTGGCAAGCACTGCGAGTGCATGAACTGTGGGGAACGTTGGTTGCCTTTCTTACAGGACGCTGAAATCATGTCCGCTATATGGACTGTGGATGGGGCTCGGATTGGCGGGCCGCTCCGTAGATGTTGCGCAGTGTGGCATGTTTATGAAGTGGGTACACCGGGGCCAGAGACGCCCACTCGCTCCTTATAGTCAATGTTCTTGATCGTTCCTCGTGCCCCCCACCCCCGAACCCTCCCCATCCAGAGCACCCATCCTCTCATCTCTCCCCGCCCCCTTCTTATGCGTTTGTATGCATCGCGTTGCGCGGCAACACAATGATTGCGATGCTTCCCCAGGCACCATGGGACGAGCACCCCCCCGACCGCTTGCCAGACACGTGGCCGCCGCAGTGGCAGCAGCATGGACAGCCCGCGCAGACCCTCTCAGACGACCAGCCCGCGCAGCCCCAACAACCCACGCAACCCCGTTCAGAGAGCCAGCCCGCGCAGCCCCAACAACCCCGCTCAGAGAACCAGCCCGCGCAGCCGCAGCAGCCCGTGTTGGCCCGTGCAGATGACCAGCCCATGCAGCCTCAGCAGCCAGCCCCAGCCCCGAATGCAGCGATCCCCACACAGAAAACATGGCTTGATGATGTGCCGCCCGAGCATAGGTCCGAAGTAGCAGATCTGTTGAAGAGGGCCGTGGATGTGGTGGTGAAGCAAAACTCAGACCCGTTGCATCTGTATACTGACAAGCAGAAGGCCAGCCTAGCCCAGCTCGAGGACGCCATCAGCACTGGGGTCCAAGCGCGGACGGGGGTCTACCAAAAGTTCTACAAGTGGCTCAGGGCCCAAACGACTGAGTTCCAGACGGCGAGGCCGTCCAAAAGGGCAGGGTGGCGGGGGTGGTCGGGAGGAAGCCGAACGGCTGAGATAGTGGGGAGGCGGGGAGGGGATGGGGGGAAACAAAACAAAAACTCAGCCGTCAAGGCCTTCAACGCCAAGTCGCCAGATGGAAAGCGCGGCTACCGCAAGCACTGGGCAGGCCTGAAGCTCGTCGCCTTGAAAAAAGAGTGCAGCATGAGCCAGTCATACAAGAAAGCTGACACGTCCACTGGCAAGTATCTTGCCTTTGGGCGCATCGTGAAGGATTGAGGGGCAGTCGTCTTCGCTATCGCTCGTACCCCCTATCCTCCCACCCCATCTCATCCTACCTCGCGGGCGCATGGGCAGGGGAGGAAGAGGGTGGCATCCACGACCCCGAGGCCGTCCAAGGCGCGCGCAACTACGTCGAGGCCAGCTGGGAGCGGGGTTGGGATCAGAAAGAGGGAGCGCGCGAGAGAGAGAGAGAGAGAGAGAGAGAGAGAGAGAGAGAGAGAGCCATGGAGAGAAATATAGAGAGGAGGAGACACATCACAAAGCAGATACATAACACAAAACAATATAGGACAATATTTAAACGAACATATAGGAATAGCAAGGGAGAGAGGGAATGGATAGAGAGAGAGAGAGAGGGAGGGAGAGAGAGAGAGAGAGAGAGGGAGAGAGAGAGAGAGGGAGAGAGCGAGCGAACGAGGGAACACGAGATAGAGAAAACACGAGAACTGAAAATGTCATGATGTTCGATTGCGGCGACGGTAACGAGAGTGACCTCCCGTCGCCGCCGCCATGGGAGTCAGGGAGGCGCGCGTGGCCCTTGGGGGCGACTGGCTGTGGTGGGACGCCATGGCCAAGCGCCTCAAGTTCCTCTACTTCGAGCACGGGAAGCGGGAGGAGCTGGAGACCGCGTGGACTACATACACACAGATGGCGGGGAACAGGGAATAGTTTGCATCATGCCCGTCGCTCTTCTTCAGCATGTATGCCCGTCCCTCCCTTTCTCGATCTCTCTCTCTCTCTCTCTCTCTCTCTCTCTCTCGCTCTCTCGAGATCTCTCTCTGCCTTTCTCGCTCGTTCTCTCCCGTATCTCCCCCGCTCTCTCTCTCTCTCTCTCTCTCTCTCTCTCTCTCTCTCTCTCTCTCTCTTTCTCTCTCTCTCTCTCTCTCTCTCTCTCTCTCCTCTCTCTCTCTCTCTCTCTCTCTCTCTCTCTCTCTCTCTCTCTCTCTCTCTCTCTCTCCCTCTCGCCCTTGTGCCCCTGCATCCCTCGCTCCCTCTCCATCTCGTGGTTCGCTCTCCACTCTGCCATCGGGATGGGAGGTATCGAATCCTGATTGTGGAGATCATGATGATGATGGTTCTACTGCGGCTGCGACGGAGGTGAGAACAGCTGGCACACAGAGGGCAGCTCCGACGGGGGACGACGATCACGCAGCGAAGGCCTCGAGGCAGGAGATTTCGCCCAAGGAGGAGGAGACTGGAGACGGAGAGGAGGATGAGGCTAATGGAGGCGGCAATCGACGCAAAGGTCGCGGGCGCGGTCGCGCGCCCCGCAAGAAGGACGCCCCAGACGACCCAGAGGCAGCGGCAAAAAAAAAGGAGTTCACGAAGGCAGAGAGCGAGGTGAAGAAACCCATCGGCTCGTGGCAATCGTCGGCGGCGGCGTCGGAGACAGTGAAGGCCGCTGCTGAAGCAATGCCAGAATGGGGGTGGCTGAAGGAGCGGACGGGGGGCTTCCCATCAGTGCCTCGTGCTGACGATGACGAGGGCGACAGAGATACCGACGACTGTTTAATGGTGATCAGCATGTTGATCATCATTATGCAGTCGTCGTACACCGCTCGATGGGGAGGGGCACGCATGCCCCCCGTAGGGGCACCTGCGACCATGGAGAGGGGGTGACGACGACGGGAGGGGAGGGCAGGACAGCCAAGATCGGTTGGGGGGGCAGCCGAGATGAGATGAGCGGTGAGATGAGATCGGTTGGGGAGGAAGAGCGGTGAGATGAGATCGATTGGGGAGGGCAGGACAGCCCAGATCTCAAGAAGTTGAATGCGCTGTTGGAGAACTGCAAGAACCAGGCCCCGACGATCGCTACCAGGATGCAGATCGAGGACATCAAAGAGACCAAGAAGAACCTGAAGGGTGACCAGCTCCTGGCAGAGTACAAGATTGTGCTCGCCAGGAGGGGGTGGGGCCTATAGACTCGGGGGAGGGTGGACATTCTTGCATGCGCATCCTCATCCCTCCCTTGCATGCGCATTCTCGTGCTCATCACCCTCCTCCTCCTCCTCCTCCTCCTCCTCCTCCTCCTCCTCGTCATCATCCCTCCTCCTCCTCCTCCTCCTCCTCCTCCTCCTCCTCCTCCCCCTCCTCCTCCCCCCCCTCCTCCTCCTCCCCCTCCATTTCCCCCACCTTGGGGAGGCTTACCAAGCCCGTCCTGGACCTCGCGCGCTTCCACGGGAAGATTATGGCGAGCCACGCGGTGGAGATGCGCCACCGCTAGGCAGCTTAGGCCTCTTTTGAGCGGGCCCCTCTTTTGAGCTGCAGGCTGTCTCTTTTGATGGGAATTCTAAGTGAACAGACACATCCTGGCTTGCATCCCGAATTGTCCGGCCTTTCGAGGCCGCCCGGCCTTTTTGCGGTGTGCGGCCCTTTGGTTTCCAGACAACTCTGGAGGATGAGTCGAGATGAGTTTCATGAGGGATGAGTTTTGCTACACCACACCAAACCATATATATATATATGTGAAAACCGGGCATTACATGAATTCATCTCCAAAACATGCTGGGATGAGTTCGGGATGAGTTTGGATGAGTTCGAGATGAGTTTAGATTGTGCGTCTTTTCTCCCTCCTCCGACCCATGCCCCCGCCTCATCCCATCCAGCTCCATTTTCCGATCCAGCCTGGCCCTCGGGGACTGATGCCGAAGCAATCGAGCTGCATGGGCCTGTCTTTCACCACCACCAGGGGGCCCTTCCCCCCATCCTCTTATTCTTCGCCCCCCTCGTCCTCCACCCCCTTCCCCCCGCCAACCCATGGCGGTGGTGGTGGTGGAAAACAGGCCCATAGCATGCTGAACAGGCCCTAGAGGCGGGGAAGTCCGCGATGCGAGTTGCGGCCCTTTGGCGAGCCTGTCTTTTCATATTGCGCAGGAGCGCAACGCATGCACGCGCAGAGGAGGGATGTTAGTAGAACGTGGCCCGAGCCCCCGCAATGCCTCCCCGCAGAAAGAGATCGGAGTCGCCAGTGAGACCATTGCACGACGAGGTTCCTGAATACACAGCTTCTCGCCCCAGCAGTTGGCTAGATGAGATCGGCGTCGACCCTCCCCCAGAACTTTTTTCGGATCCAGCCTCGGACGCTGCCAATCTATGTATAGAGGAGATTCTGGACATGTACTTGTTAGGAGAAAAAAAAAGTCGGCCAAACACGTATGTACACTTTGTCACTACGCATCGTTAGCTGGCATTCGCCATGCTAAAAAATACGCCCTGAAGCCAGACTCCCCAACGGGTCACTTTCAACGTAAACTGGACCTCGCATTGGACTTACCCCGTTTTGATTCCCAGCTGTACGAAATGGAGATTCCAGGATTTGGCCGAGGCGACGTGATGCGGTCGCCTCAAACCATACATGTCCCCACACACACACACACACACACACACACACACACACACACACACACACACACACACACACACACCACCACATCCACCCCACCCCCCCACCCACACACACACACACACACACACAACACACCACCACCACCACCACCACCACCACCACCACCACCCCACCCCACCCCCGACCCCCACCCCACCACCACCACCACCACCACCACACACACGAAGCTCTGACGAACGAGATAGATGGCAATCCAACCATACTGTCTGAGCGGGGTGATCACCTGGAGAGTGAGACTTGGATAAAAGATTTTGAAGAGCATCCCCATGCACGGGGGGCGGGCCCAGAGAAGCGGAAGAGGACGCTGCCACTAGCACTATACATGGACAAAACGCCGTTTAACAACAAAGATAGCTTCCTGGGAACATACATACATTTTTGCAACACGGGGGTTCGACACATGGTAGCTTGCGTAAGAACATCGGACCTTTGTAACTGTGGCTGCAGTCACTGGTGCAGCTTGTACCCAATATATGAGATGATTGCGTGGTCACTCAAGTGCATGATTACTGGTCGCCTTCCAGAACGGAGGCACGATCAACACGAGCGGAGGGAGCCCGACGAACTTCGCAAATCTATGTCTGGGAAGGTGGAAAGGGGCGTCTCTTTCGTAAGGACGGCTGAGGGGCATGCGACGGGGATGAATGCTGAGTAGCAGGCTTAGGCTGTCTGGGTGTAGGCTATATCGTTCACTGCGTGGTTAAACTATACATGTGTAGGAAATGTGGTGCAAGTGATGCGGCGCAAGCTGAGTGGTGCAAGAAATATAATGTAGACAGGGGGCCCGATATGCGGTGCAAGCTATGTGTAATGCAAGCCAGTGCTGCTTATACGCTCATTCCCCCACCCACCCCCGTTGTCGAGGGATGCATGTGTGTCTCGTGCCCGCTCGGGGCGGACGCGTGG
Source organism: Prorocentrum cordatum (assembly GCA_963575745.1). Classification (NCBI taxonomy): domain Eukaryota; class Dinophyceae; order Prorocentrales; family Prorocentraceae; genus Prorocentrum; species Prorocentrum cordatum. Next base: position 167,127 of record CAUYUJ010014266.1, on the reverse strand, counting down.
CTCGTTTTGGGGCGGTGCGAGGGCCCGCGGTAAGTTGCTCGGTGCTGAAGGGTAGGGCGATGACGGGGAAAGCATGCAGCTCCTGTCCTAGTTTGAGCGTTTGTAGACTTGATCGACCTGCGGCTGCGCTTGCTGCGAGAGCAGAAATAATCACGGCTTCTCCCTATCGTGTTCTCTCTCTCTCTCTCTCTCTCTCTCTCTCTCTCTCTCGCTCTCTCTCTCCCTCTCTCCCCCCCCCCCCATCTATCTCCCTCTCATCTCTCTCTATCTCTCTCTTTCTAGCGATCCCCATTCTCTATCTGCCTCGCCCTCCCCCTCGAACACGCAGCCATCCGTAATGCGAGATGCGTGCGCAGTCGATGCTGGTCCACTTGCAACAAGTGCAGCCGTGATTATTTCTGCTCTCGCAGCAAGCGCAGCCGCATGTCGATCAAGTCCACAAACGCTCAAACTAGGACAGGAGCTGCATGCTTTCCCCGTCATCACCCTACCCTTCAGCACCGAGCAACTTACTGCGGGCCCTCGCACCGCCCCAAAACGAGCCACGCGTCCGCCCCGAGCGGGCACAAGACACACATGCATCCCTCGACAACGGGGGTGGGTGGGGGAATGAGCGTATAAGCAGCACTGGCTTGCATTACACATAGCTTGCGCCGCATATCGAGCCCCCTGTCTACATTATAGATCTTACACCACTCAGCTTGCACCGCATCACTTGCACCACATTTCCTACACATGTATAGTTTAACCACGCAGTGAACGATATAGCCTACACCCAGACAGCCTAAGCCTGCTACTCAGCATTCATCCCGCGCGAGAAAGAGGAAGCGGAGGGAGCGAGAGATGGAGAGGGGGAGAGAGAGGGAGAGCGATAGCGAAGGGGGGGAGCTGGCAAGCGACCCCGCGAGGTCGACGTTGCATTGCATTAGTAATGAGGGGCAGGTGTTAGATTGGACAGCTGTGCTGATAGATTTCAAGGCGGGCTGGCCAGAGATGTCCACTGGCATGGGGTTCCCCGCCCATGGGTCTGGACATGCCCCGCGTATTCTATGTGGCCAGAGCCACGAGGAGATACTAGTACATAATATGGACGCCGTGATACCCCACGCGCCTGGAGCATACGAAGATGAGTGCCGACAGCAAGAGAAATGGGTTCTGATTGATTCACCAGAACTTCACAGAGATATTCGTTTCAGGTTGGACTACAAAACCACGTCGCGCGGACGGGCGCTCACCCAAGACTTCCCAAAGTTGGGCCTGAAAGCTGGGGACCGCATTGAAGCTACACCGACGCTGCTCGACGTTGAAGAGTTCGACTCGTTGTCCGTGCCCCCAGCTAGATTAATCAAATGTTGGAGGCAATCAGGGAAGGGGAGATGCTACCACAGGAATCCGCTACTAGACCCGATTCTCGGAACTGGCATGCATACGTTCAGCCTGGACGAATTGCATTGCATACACCTTGGGGTGATGAAGGTTTTCGCGGCGTCGGTGGCGTGGGAAATGTTAGTGTGCAATGTGTTCAATGTGTCTGCAGACCTCCAGCCTGACAAAGTCAGGCTGGGCCTACAGAGGCCCCATGTAGAATTGACTGCGCACTACGACCACTTGCGACAGACAGGCGTCCCAGAGTCCGCCATTACAAGAATCGGCAAGCTAACCCCTGGGATGATCGGGACAAGGGCTGCGCCGACTACGTCCACCAAAGCGCAGGAGACTAAGTGGTTTTTTGTTCATCATGTGGTTCCTCCCCCGAGTTGTGGACAAACTAGCCCCGAGTAATCATGGGAACGAGTTAATGGCTGCAGGGAACGCACTGGAACGGTTCAACAAACTATTGTTAGAACATGGGCGAAAAGTCCCAGACGACGTGTGCGATGAGCTCAACCAGTTGCGCGTGTTGCACTGCAACTTGCTGGAGTCAGCGCATGTGCACATCCTTCCAAAACACCACTTCTTCCGCCACATGGCGCAGCTCATCAGGAGGAAGGGCAACCCCCGCTATTACAACTGCTACGTCGACGAAATCATGAACGGCACGATCGCACTTGTGTGCAACACTACACATCGGGCTCGCTCCGAGCGGATGGTCTTCCGCAAATTCGGCTGCATGGAAATGAAAAACGAGGATCGACTGGGGCGTTGCCGCCCCGACCCGCGTTGTTTCCACCTGTCGTGCACGGCCCATGCGCGCGTATGACGTACGCACGCATACAAAGTAACGTGCATACATGTATATATATAAAATATAATATAGAAAGCGGCGGAGATGTAGAGAGAGAAGGGGAGTCGATAGAGGGAGGGAACGAGAGAGAGAGAGAGAGAAAGAAACAAAAAAACGCGAGAAGGAGAAGGAGCGATACCGAGCGAACGCAAAACAGTTGGAGAGCGCGAGGGGGCACAAGAGAGGCACGAGCGGGAGAAAGAGAGAGAGAGAGAGAGAGAGAGAGAGAGAGAGAGAGAGAGAGAGCGAGAGCGATAGAGAGAGAGGGAGCGAGCGAGAGAGGGGGAGCAACACAGAGAGCGATATGCATTTATATTGTACGCGGCTACACATATACGCGCATGTAAACACAAGGAGAGCGGGGGGGGGCGAGAGAGAGATAGATAGAGAGAGAGATAGATAGAGAGATGGGATGGGGAAGAGACTGCAGGGATACAGAGAGGGCGTGGACCCTTGGCACGGTGATTTGAAGACCGAGACCTGCAGATATTGCACGACGAATTGCGCGCCAACGACAAGTCAGCCGCAACCGCCGAAGATTCGGCGTCGGAGGTTTGGGAGTGGAGCTTGGATGATAAAAGGAGGGAGACATGCATAATGAGAACATGTGGCAGATAGAAACGAAGAGGGAATGTGCGAGGAGGTAGGGGTGTGTGGACATGGAGGAAGAAATGGTGCCGACGTTCGTATTGCACTGCGCTTGGCCGCATCGCTTCTGGATCAGACGGGGCCCAGCCAGCCGTGGTGAGACAATATATGGCACGACAGGACGTGCACGTGCGAGTCAACCTACACGACACCCCCCGACCCCCCCCCCCCCCCCGACCGTTTCCTCCCAGCAAGGCCAGCTCGCGGCTTCAGGGGCCCACCCGTCGCCTCCCTCTTCTCGCTCTTCCTCGCTCCGTCGCCAGATTCGGGGCACTCGCTAGGACCTCTGTACAAGGGCGTCATCAAAGCGAACAAACGGTGGTGATGCACCGAAAGGCACCGTAGGATTCGATGATTCGACGCCCTGTGAAATCACATCGTCGCCATCGTAAGTGTGGGTGCATGGCCCACCTCCTCCGCGTTCCCCGTGTCCATACTCGACCTTCCCAATCCCTATGCATCCTTCCCCCCCAAGGTTTCGGGCAGTCCCCCCATCTATCCAATGGATGTCCTAGTGCCTCGTGCAGTGATCTTGTCATCATACCCAGTGCACGTTGCACCCTCGAAGTGTCGGGCGCTCACGTTGCCAATAGCACTCCTTTCAACTGTACTCTCGGTGGCAATGTGCATCCGTGTTTGCAGGGGCTTGGGCCACGCGTGACCTCTCGCGCACAGGGTGGGTTGACCAGCGATATCCACCACGTTGCAGGGATGCGTCACTTGTTCGATTCGACTGCGTTGAATCACGCTGTGTTGGTACATCTTCTCCCTCGGCGTTCGGCTCCGTCGGCCCCATTGGGGGTCGGCTGGAACTGCAATCCCAACCGACCCCCAATGGCGCTGACCCTGGGGACCGACGGTCCGCGCGCAGCCCCTGTCTACCCCCTGAGAGCCGACGGCCCCGCACACGTGTGTCAACCAGCCAGTCAGTCACCTTCTCTTCCTCCTCACCATCCCCCTCCTCCACCGTGCACTCGCCCCACTCGCCCATCAAGTGCGCAGACATGCATGCGGGGTCATAGGCCTAAGGCCCCCAAGAGGGCCCATGGGAGAGCTCTACTACACTCGAGGGGGGGGGGGGCCGCAGCGCCCATACGGGTGGGCACGATCCCTTAAAGGCGACGGAGCGCGCCCCCCCTCGAGTACTCAAGGGGGGGGACCCGTAGCGCCCATACGGGTGGGCACGATCCCTTAAAGGCGACGGAGCGCGCCCCCCCTCGAGTCTCAGACTTGTTCGGGAGAGCTCTACTATACTCGAGGGGGGGGGACCCGTAGCGCCCATACGGGTGGGCACGATCCCTTGAAGGCGACGGATCGTGCCCCCCGGTTGGGCCTCCCAGGTGCCCCATCCATTGGGACCTCCAGAGTTGGGCGTCTGCGCTCGCGCAGGGCGGCGTGCTGCTGCCCAAGCCGACGGACAAGCAAGTGCCGCAGCGGTGCTGGCGCTCCCAGACAGGGAGCACGGCATACGGCGCTCGCACTCGGAATCGACTGTTCAGTGAGGCTGCCGCGCGCGTCTGCCGAGTAATTGCCCATCGCTTCTGGTTCTGGTCCTGGAGCGCGCAGAGGTAGCGTGGCAGTCGAAGCCGAAACGGCCGCTGGGCCCGGGGATGCGCTCCGCGGCGGAGGTCCGAAGGTTACCGCCGTGGCGACCGACACCAGTGCCACAGCTGCACAGCAGTCTCAGACTTGTTCGCCTGAGCCCTCGGAGAGATCCCATCCCTGGCACAATGTGTTTGCTTGCTTTGTTATGCCAGGCGATGAGTATACGCCGCCTCGGTATACCCGATGGCGATCGTGGGCATATCTGCGATGCACGGCCGATCTATCTATTCGAGGTGCTGCAGTTGCCAATGCTCATGTATGCACTGCTCTCGATGCTTGGTCACCCTGTCTGCACACCCCTCTCAACGACGATGGCGGCGAACTCAGAAACGGTTTGAAGTGGCAACGCTCTGGGCTCAGGCGACGACGACCGACGACGACGACGACGGCGATGGCGACGACCGCGGCGACGAAGAGGTGCTCGCGGTGAGGCACGTGGGCGCTACGCACACGCACGTGGATGAGGCGCCACGGGGCTAGCGCCGCCGATTCTGCAGACCTCCCCGCCACCCCCCTCCTCGTCCTCATCAGCTTCACCAGTGTATCTACATTTCCTCATGCACATCGACGTGCACCAACCATCCAACCATGCACCCAACCATCAACCACCCATACATGTCTCAACCAGAGATCTCCCTCCCAACCATCAACCACCCATACATTTCTCGTATTCCTCACCAACCTCCTCCTCCTCCTCTTCGTCTTATCTACTAACTCCCCCTCATCCCCATCCACAACTCTCTCGTCGTCCTCATCTTCTTCCTTAGTCCCCCCCGCCCCCCTCTTCTTACCAACGCCACCATCCGTTGCAAACTCATCCGGAACTCATCGCAACTCATCGGTTTAGATGGGGCCGAGATGAGTCAGGATGAGTTCCACGCCTCGCTCAAAGTTTCCCTCCTCTAGAGCTCTTCCCGTTCCGAGCCTTCGCAGCCATCAGCCTTCCCCTCTCGCCCTGCACGCTGCGTTCCTCTTCCTTCTCGCGCTCCTCGCCACCGAAAGGGGTGATGGGAGGTGCGCCGCTGCCAAGTACATGGACGGGGCCCCCCACCGACGTGGCCGCCCCCCCGCCCACCCCCTAATTAACGCTTGCATTTGCCAGGCGTCAGTCCGTGCATATGTGGCAGATTCTGTAGGCTTACGCCACATCCGCCGACCCCTCATCTTGGCGGTCTTGCCGGCTCGCTTGAATCGGGCTGGGGAGTCGCGTAGGGGTCCATAATGACCTCTCTTGGGGCCATGTGGAATCCGCTTGGGGTCATCTCGAGGCCCTGGGATCTCTTGGGGGGCTTCTCGCGGGACTCTTGGAGGCAGTTTCGAAGCCTCTTGGGGGCCGTTTTGAGGCCGTTTTGTAGCTTTTTGGGGGCCTCTTGGGGCCTCTTGGGGGCCTCTTGGGGCCTCTTGGGGCCTTCTGGGGCCGTCTTGGGGCGGAAGGCTCGAATTGTCGGTTCGGGCCCCCCCTCTTGGGCACCTTTTGGGGCTGTCTTGGGGCCCTCTTGGGCTGTCTTGGGGGCCTCTTGGGCCGTCTTGGCGCCCTCTTGGGCCGACTTGGGCGCCTCTTGGGGGCCTCTCGGGGCGGTCTTGGGGCGCTCTGGGACCGTCTTCAACGCCGTGAAGGCCGACAGGTAGTATATCATCAAAATGTACGTTTTCCCATAGGAATTTGACGATTTTCGGCGCTTCGGCCCTTCTCAGGACTGCTCTTGGAGGCCTCTTGGGCCGTCTTGGAGGCCTCTAGGCTCGTCTTGGGGGCATCTTGGGCGTCTGGGGGCGCTCGTTTGGCGCCTCGGTGCTCTCGTGAGCCGTCTTGGAGGAGTCTTGGGGCCTTCTTGGCCCGTCTTGATCCCCTTTTGGGCCCAAAAGAGCCCCGTGATGCGCTCGTGGCGGGCCCGGGGGGGGGGGGGGGGTCGAATCTCCGGTTCGGGGCCCCAGGGGGGTGGTAGGGGGGGAATTATCTCACACGCCTAGAGACCCACAAGGGGTCGGCGGATTTGAGGTTCGGCCCCCTCCCCCCAAAACAGAGGCGTTCTGGATACGGGTAAAAGTGTGGCCCCTAGGGGCTCGATTTCTAGCGGTGCCTCAGCCTTGCGGCGCTCCTTCCCAGGACGCCCAACACCCGCTGGACCCCAGGTGCCTCGATACGCCCGTTTTGAAACGCAACGCGCCTCGTGTTCAAAACGTCCGTGCGCGCTGGCTCCACGCATCGGACCGCGCGCTGGCGAATGTTTCGCGTCGGACCTATTTCAGACCACGCATTGAGCCCCGCATCGATGCGATACGTGTTGCGCGTTGCGTATCGGGGCAGCTAAGCACGGGATCTGTAACATGCTGCCCGCATGTGTCACGAGACGTCTGGCACTGCTTAAATGCTATCACGCGGCTCTCCCGCGAGATAGCCTGCACGAACGTATCTGAATATTACCACGCGGCTTTCTCGCGAGGCATGTTCTCCGACCCCCTCCAAGGTCTCGTAAAGCCTCAGCCGTGCGCCCCATCCGATGAATTCCGACCCCCTCCCCCCCCCCCCCGCCCCCCCTCGAAAGCGCTCTCTCGAGGCGACGGGGGGGTGTTCCGCTTCGCCGCACACCATAGCATGACACCCCAATCACTCCCGCCCTCTCCCCCCCCCGGCGCTGGAGGTCTCTGTTACGGGTGGCATCTTGAAGTTTTGAGGCTGCCCTATTTCAGTTTTCATGCCCCCTGCTTCGTTCCCCTGCGCCCCGCGCCGGCCGAGACGCGAACGATCGAAACCCGAAACTTGTTGCACGCAATCCTCCACTCTCCTAATTCTAGGGTGCGCAGGGGTGGCGCGCGTCCGCGGCGTGCTAATATTATACGCACAGCGTTGCAAGTGGAGGAAATGGTGCGCCCCCTCTGTCGCGAGATCATCGTCGCCCCACCGCCCCCCCTCCCTCTCTCCTCCTATACCATCCTCATCCACTTCCTCTCAAGCCCCCCCCTCCCGCGCGCGGCCCAGGTCTCGGAACCGACGCCTGGAAGAGGGCGCAGTGGCGAGGGGGAATGGGGGAGGAGGAAGAAAAGAATGAGAGCGAGGAGGAGGAGGAGGAGGAGGGCGAGGATAAGGAGAACGAGGAGGAGAAAGATGATGGGGAGGAGGAGGAGGAGGAGAAAAATGAAGAGAGGAGGAGGGCGAAGGTGAGGGCGAGGGTGAGGAGGAGAAAAAAGAGGAAGAAACTGAATGGGAAAAGGTGGAAAGGAGGGGGGGGATGAGGACGAGGAGGACGGGGGCGATGAGAAGGAGGAGGAGGAGGAGAAAATGATGGTGTTCGACGAGCCGACGCACGCCAGCCCACTCATGTCGACGCCGTGGCGCTGCACCCGCGCATTCGATGGAAAAGCTCGCGGACCGCTGGCTCCCTCGGACCTCTCTGGCTCGCTCCTCGAAGCTCTAAAGCTCGCCGACACTTGTGTACATATATATATATATATAATGGAGCCCCTCTTTCTCTCGATCCTTCTCGGATCAGTCTTTGAATCCTCTAGCAAGCCAGATGGTTTCAAGCAGGACACGCGCGGTCGACACCGTCGTGCCGTGTACGATTGCACGCGCTGCAGATCGAAGAAAAGGAGCCGCTGCGTACACCCTAGATGGTGTATGTATATGATACTATATAGTTGTTGCATATATGGCATGTACGGTGTGTACGTTGTAATGTATACGCTATAATAAAACGATGTATATGCTGTGTATGCTAGATTACAACGTCATGCACCATCATCACACAAACAGCATCATCCGTAACATACGTTCACACATCATGACCAAAATGTAGTCCTTACCGCCACAACCCCGGACACACACCAAAACGTAGTCCTCATCTTCAAAATCGCGTGCACCCCGAAAAACGATGTCTTCAGGACCTCTGGGTACCTCAGCCTCAGCATCAGCCTGCCTCAGCATTCAAAATGTGGCCCGGGAATGGAGTTCTGGGAACTCGAAGAACTCGAAGTGGCCTACAGTAGGCTCCGGGCATTCAAAATCATGCCCAGGAATGGAGTTCTGGGAACTCGAAGACCACGAAGTGGCCTGCAGTTGGCTCCGGGCATTCAAAATGTGGCCCGGGAATGGAGTTCTGGGAACTCGAAGACCACGAAGTGGCTTACAGTTGGCTCCGGGCAGTCAGAATCATGCCCAGGAATGGAGTTCTGGGAACTCGAAGAACACGAAGTGGCCTACAGTTGGCTCCGGGCATTCAAAATCATGCCCAGGAATGGAGTTCTGGGAACTCGAAGACCACGAAGTGCGTTTTGTTGGCTAAAAAAGAGTCCCCCGCATCCTCCCCCGGATCGCGCCCAGACCCCCTTGGGGCGTCAAGATGCTGTCTTTTGACCCTACTAGAAACCTATCAGTCTTCGCTGTTAGGTAATAGAGGTAATAATTATAGCATCACCAATAATAGTTTCATCCATAATGGCAAAGAGAATGCGAATAGCATTATAATAAAGAGAATAAGATTAGTGAACATAAGATTTATCCCGGCAAAGCAACCTAACAGCGATGTGTAGGAGCATATTTGGAAGCATTCCCCTTAAGATTCAGATGAGAATCCAGTTGTAGAATTCTGCTGTTCTCGCAGTCGTAGCCGCAGTCGCGATGACAGTCGCAGCGGCAACGGCAGTCGCAGTCACAGCCTCAGCCTCAGCCTGCCTCAGCCTCAGCCTCAGCCAGCCTCAGCCTCAGCCTGCCTCAGCCTCAGCCTCAGCCTGCTTCAGCCTCAGCATCAGTCTGCCTTCAGCCTCGGCCTCAGCCTCAGCCTGCCTCAGCCTCAGCCTGCATCAGCCTCAGCCTCAGCCTCAGCCTGCCTCAGCATCAGCCTCAGCCTGCCTCAGCCTCAGCCTCAGCCTGCTTCAGCCTCAGCCTCAGCCTGCCTTCAGCCTCGGCCTCAGCCTCAGCCTGCCTCAGCCTCAGCTTGCAGCCTCAGCCTCAGCCTCAGCCTCAGCCTGCCTCAGCCTCAGCCTGCCTCAGCCTCAGCCTCAGCCTGCCTCAGCCTCAGCCTCAGCCTGCTTCAGCCTCAGCCTCAGTCTGCCTTCAGCCTCGGCCTCAGCCTCAGCCTGCCTCAGCCTCAGCCTGCATCAGCCTCAGCCTCAGCCTCAGCCTGAGCCTAGCCTCAGCCTCAGCCTGCAGCCTCAGCCTCAGTCTGCCTTCAGCCTCAGCCTCAGCCTCAGCCTCAGCCTCAGCCTCAGCCTCAGCCTCAGCCTCAGCCTGCCTCAGCCTCAGCCTCAGCCTCTGCCTCAGCCTCAGCCTCAGCCTCAGCCTCAGCCTCAGCCTCAGCCTCAGCCTCAGCCTGCCTCAGCCTCAGCCTGCCTCAGCCTCAGCCTGCCTCAGCCTCAGTGCCTCAGCAGCTGCCTCCTCAGCCTCAGCCTGCCTCAGCCTCAGCCTCAGCCTGCTTCAGCCTCAGCCTCAGTCTGCCTTCAGCCTCGGCCTCAGCCTCAGCTGCCTCAGCCTCAGCCTGCATCAGCCTCAGCCTCAGCCTCAGCCTGCCTCAGCATCAGCCTGCCTCAGCCTCAGCCTCAGCCTGCCTCAGCCTCAGCCTCAGCCTGCTTCAGCCTCAGCCTCAGTCTGCCTTCAGCCTCGGCCTCAGCCTCAGCCTGCCTCAGCCTCAGCCTGCATCAGCCTCAGCCTCAGCCTCAGCCTGCCTCAGCATCAGCCTGCCTCAGCCTCAGCCTCAGCCTGCCTCAGCCTCAGCCTCAGCCTGCTTCAGCCTCAGCCTCAGTCTGCCTTCAGCCTCGGCCTCAGCCTCAGCCTGCCTCAGCCTCAGCCTGCCTCAGCCTCAGCCTGCCTCAGCATCAGCCTGCCTCAGCATTCAAAATGTGACCCAGGAATGGAGTTCTGGGAACTCGAAGACCACGAAGTGGCTTACAGTTGGCTCCGGGCATTCAAAATCATGCTCAGGAATGGAGTTCTGGGAACTCGAAGACCACGAAGTGGCCCACAGTTGGCTCCGGGCATTCAAAATCATGCCCAGGAATGAAGTTCTGGGAACTCGAAGACCACGGAGTGGCCTACAGGTGGCTCCGGGCATTCAAAATCATGCCCAGGAATGGAGTTCTGGGAACTCGAAGAACACGAAGTGGCTTACAGTTGGCTCCGGGCATTCAAAATCATGCCCAGGAATGGAGTTCTGGGAACTCGAAGACCACGAAGTGCGTTACTGTTGGCTAAAAAAACGTCCCCGGCATCCTCCCCCGGATCGCGCCCAGACCCTTTGTTGGGGCGTCAAGATTTTCGCTTTTGACCCTACTAGAAACCTATTAGTCTTCCCTGTTAGGTAATGTTAATGGCACTATCAATGATAGTAATGCTGACGATGATGATAATGATAGTACCACGAATACGAACAACAATAATAATAATAAGAAGAAGAATAAGAAGAGGGAGAAGGAGGAGGAGGAGAAGGAGGAGCAGGGGGAGGAGGAAGAAGAATGAGGAGGAGAAGCCGAGGAGAAAGCCGCGGGAGGTCGGGGGCCGTGAAACACAATTTGAAGGTTCGCGCCAGACCCGCAGGCTGGCCAATGCAGAGGTGGGCCAGAAGCGCGCGCGAAGGAGGAGGAGGAACAGGAGGAGGAAAAGGAGGGGAGGATGAGAATGAGGAGAATCACGCGGATCGCGCGGATTGGTTCGGGTCGGCGCTGGACCCCCTTCAGCGGCGCTTTCAGCTCCGCCTTTGGCGCGCGCAGCGCGCCAAGAGTGACGGGGCCGAGGGTCGAGGAGATCGATGGGGGCGCGGAAGATCGAGGATCGACGACCTCAGAGTTGGACGAACAAAGTGTTGTATAAGCATCAACGTTCGGAGGCCCTCGCGGATTTCTTGGGTCGGCGCCATGGGGGGGCCCGGCGCCGACCCAGGAAATCCACGCAGACCTTGGAGAGTTCACAGTTCTGTTTTTTGACCCACTGGATACGAATGAAAGAAGGGGGAGGAGGACGAAGCAAAGGAGGAGGGGGAACGCGTGACTTCTGGTTATCGGAACGGGGGCCTGAGTATTGGTTGCCGTTGCTGGCGGTCCAAAAGCCACGCGTGCCCTTCCTCACTCGTGCCCCCTCGGGTGTTTGTGTTTGCGTCGCTGCCATTCCTCGGCCCAAGATCGGCGTGCATCACACCAATTATGAAGAGCATGATCATGCTTGGTCCGTCTGTCGAAGGGTATCTAGAACGTGCGCCTCGCGCGTGGGAAACGATGGTACCAGAAGCCCCGCTGGGTCGCGGCAATATTCATCATGTCCAGTTACATGTGTACACATACATACATACATACATACATACATACATACATACATACATACATACATACATACATACATGTATATATATATATATATATATATATACCAACCGTGATTGGGAAGTAGTGAAGATTCGCGTTCGGCCCTGTTGTGCCGAATGCGGGGACGATGTAAACAGGTTTTGATGTTGGGCTCCCACTTCTTCTGCGCAGAGGGTTGGTGGCCGTCTTGGGGCGGTGACGGCACGTTTTGAGGCCGACAAGAGCGCTGGAGAGAAAAACAAATGAGCGACGGAATGATACGGAGTCGATTGCGCGGACATTCGTGCGAAGTTTCCCGCGGAAGGTCGGGCGTAAGCGCCTTGCTCTCCACGCGGTGTGCCACGCTGCCGGCCCGCGTAAGCCGCGGCGCAAGGTCGCTATGTCTCATCGCGTAAGGCCCGTCTCTGTTCGTCGCTCAATTGTTTGTGTTTCTGATGGGCACGCTGGCGGATTCTACCCTGAACCCATCAGGCAGCAAGATGACAATTACGACAAGGAACAAGGAGACGAAGCATAGGAGCTAGATGGATTTGATCTAGCGCGGATAGGATAAACTGTGATGGAAAGAGGGGAGCCTCCGTTCCGAGAATTGGAGCACCAGAAGAGGGCGAGATGTTGCTAGTGTTATTCTTCGCAAATGTAAGCCCGACCTTCCCGCGAATCCAGAAGCAGTTGAATATTGAGGAGATTTATACCAGCGAGGAAGCAGCCTTCTTCAATCAATGGCCACATGAGGTGGGCGCGGGCCTAGCGTTTTGCCTGCACGGGGGCTTGAGTTCTCGAGCAGGCCAGAGACAGGTTGGATACAGCCGAAACTCACTCACGCTAACATCCACGACGTAGTCTAGACGGAAAGCATGTGTGATCTCCACTCTCGGGCGTCACTGTTTTGATTGTTCCTCCCTGGCCTTCAGCCCGAAGGTGGCATTGGCTGACAGGAGCAAGAATAGATGGTTTTGCCCTCGTCCCCTTTTGATGTTTGTTTCATTTTCAGCATAAGCTAATCGTTCGGATCACTGGAAGGGGACACAACGGAGGAAACAAAGAAGGCGGAGGAGGAGGACCAGCAGCAGCAGCAGCAGACTGCCATGCTGGGCCAGTGGGCGCTGCCGCTAACACCCTCGCGGCTCTCGCCTGAACACAGACGAGGGGGTGGGGGGGGCGCAGAGGTGGCCAGGGAAGAAGTGCATGATTTGTTCGGCCGTCTCGCGGCCCAGGCGCCGCATTGTACGTCCACTTCGACCCGCAGCGGAGCGCGGACTCGAACGCTGGCGGGCCGCGGCTATTGTGGGGGAGGGACGGATCAGGAGTACAGAAGCCTCTTAGGAGCAGCTCTTGGTAGAATCGCAAGTTCGTGAAATTTGTTTGATCCCAGGCTCAAGGCGCAACGAATCATGTGTAATCTCTATTTGAGACGATCTGCCCCATGCTCCCGCAGAAGGGAGCAATTCCCGACACTTGTTTGCATGTGCTTGTTTTCTGCGTATCCACGAAGATGTATGGTTCCTCCTTTTGGTCGTGGCGATGCAAAGTCGTTCCTTCAAGGTTGAAATGGCGAATTACTTCTCTTTTCGTCAGAGTAGCACACTTCACCCTACGTGCACAGACATAGTATTCATCTTGGAATCGAGCATTGGGGCCACATTTGCTTCATTCGACACTGGCTCACTCGGGTGTCTGATTGTGCTCGACAGAGTCTGAATGCACATAGTTGTTTATGTGGAGCGTTATTTGTCTCGACAGTTTTTCGATAATGTCCCCATGATAATATTCCAAGCACGGGTGTTTGGGACATTTTGCTTGCGTGTTGAAGGTTTGTTGACATGTTCATCATGCGGTCGGCCCGGTAAGTCATACGACAGGTTTTTGAACGATGTTGGATTGAGTCGGCACCGAAATATACCGGCGTCTTTATTCGCATCGCGCCCACCGCGCCCATTGAAGAATAGATGGTTATTCTAGGTTTGTTCGTTGCGAATAAATGTGTTAATCGCATCCGTCCCTGAGCCGTGATTCCAGTGTTCCAATGTTCTCGGCAATGCAAACTTCACACAATTGCCACACGGTGCCATACGATAGGCCGCTCGTACGATTAGGACTTGACCGATCAACCCAATCTCGGTACTATTGATACAAGGTTGGACCGTCATGTGTTCGTGGCGCCAGGACAGTAGCAGTGGTATAGCAATGCGGCTTCCCGTGACTCGCGTATACGCATCGTGAATTCGGCGACGACGAGTAGAGACCCGCGAGGCAATACGTTGAACTCTTGACACTTCGCGAATCCCCACCAGTGGGACCTCCCCGGGGAGACGCCCGGCGAAGCGATACGACGACCCCAAGTCGCACTAGGAACGATGTCCACTGGCACTTGGCACGCTTTCGCCAAGCGGCAGTCTGTGCCCGGCAGCAAGGGCGCGCTCGACCCGTTTCGGCACGACCCGCAAACCTGCCACCTCTTCCTGGAGTCCTTCCGCAGCCACAAGTGCGACGTACGGGTCCTCAGCGACGCGCTGGGCCTCAACGTCGACTGGACCCGGCAGTGGCAGCTGCACCTGGGTCGGTGGCGCCCGGCTCACGTGGCACTGCCCCCCCCCAACGGGCTGACACCCTTCTCTCACACATGGTCCTCTTGTTCCACTCTTGCTACGCTCTCTGTTGGGTTTTCTTTTTCCCCCCTCTGTCCAATACTCGCGTCGCACACTGTTGGGTTCTCTGAGGTCACCGTCGCCACCAGGCCCACTTGCGGTGCACCACTCTTGGAACGCTCGGTTCCCCCCTTCAGGCACTTGCAACACGCAATTGGGTCCTCTAGACCACGAACAAGACCGCGACGTCGACCCTGACGGCGACCACAAACGACAGACGACCATATTCCGACCTGTCGCACTTACGACTCCCCCTCCTACAGTGCAACAGGCTAGAGGATCGGAGCGGAAGGTCACAGCGGAAGCGGCGGAGGCTGCGGAAGCCGCGGAGCATCCCCCTCTGGACAGTCAGTCCGTCAGCAGTCCTCTGGCTGAGCCACACTCACAGCAGGGAGATCACTGCGCGTTGCCCCTCTACCTTTTCCACACTCCCACTATGGTGGCCGCGGTCCGGTGGAGTCGTTCCTCCCTGCCCGGGCGGGCACCTTCCCCCCTTCAAGTGCACCACTCTCGCAACGTTCTGTTGGGTCCTCTGCGCGGCGGGCACCTTCCCCCCATCAGGTCACCACTCTTGCAACACGCTGCTGGGTCCTCTTGACGACGACGACGCCCACGACCACGCGCACGACACGTTGTCGGACTTGACGGCAACGACAGACGACCACATTCCGACAGTCGCACTAACGACTCCCCCCTCCAACAGTGACAACAGGCCAGAGGAAAGGTGCGGGAAGTCACGGCGGAAGCGACGGGGGCCGCGGAAACCGCGGAGCATCCCCTCTGGACAATCTGGCCGTCAGCCGTCCTCTGACTGAGCCACACTCAACCACGGGACAGCCATTCAGACACAGGACAACGCAGCCATTCGCCGGCTTTTTCCCAGGCCCATTCGGGAGAACTGCCACTGATGACGCTGCAGTCCTGCACAAGTGGTACATCCTTTGGCAGGCTCTTCTTTCCCACGGCGGGCCCGGCCCATTGCTGTGAAGGTTGTCCCCCCAGCTCCTGCGACGGAGTACGCTCACCCGTGGCCGCGGCTTGGTGCGCACACGACGCCGACGACCTTCCCCCCAGACACGCCCCTGGCAACGCTCTGTTGGGTCCTCGGCAGTCTGTGTCGCCTGGCCCACCGGCGCCTCTCCTTCCTCCAGTATTCACCAGATTTGCTGCTATCGGCTGCACTTCCCCCCCCCTCCTCCACGCACGCTGAGGTGCTGAGCACGCCAGTCGGCTTCCCCCCAATAGTGCCGCGTCTTCGCGCACGCTCCGAGGTGGTCACTCCTTCCACGCGGAAGGGTGCGCCCGATGGGGCACTGGCAGGTGGGCCGTGGAGGCTGGCCCCCTGTACAAGTGGTGCATCCTTTGACAGGGCCGTGCTTCCTTTTGGCAGGCGTTCTCCAGCATCCAGCTATGCCAGCGACATCGGCCCCTTCCTCTGGTAGGATTTGTCGCTCGCGGGCGCCATCGACCCCCTCCAACAGTGACAAAGGCCAGAGGAAGGTGTGGGAAGTCACGGCGGAAGCGACGGGGGCTGCGGAAACCGCGGAGCATCCCCTCTGGACAATCCGGCCGTCAGCCGCCCTCTGACTGAGCCACACTCACTGCAGGGAGACCACGGGACAGCCATTCTGACACAGGACGACGCAGCCATTCCCCGGCCCTCACTCAGGCCCATACGGGAAAACAGCCACTGATGTCGCTGCAGCCCTGCACAAGTGGCACATCCTTTGGCAGGCTCCTCCTTCCCACGGCGGGCCCGGCCCACCGCTGTGAAGGTTGTCCCCCCAGCTCCTGCGACGGAGTACGCTCACCCGAAGCCGCGGCTTGGTGCGCACACGACGCCGACGACCTTCCCCCCAGACACGCCCCTGGCAACGCTCTGTTGGGTCCTCGGCAGTCTGTGTCGCCTGGCCCACCTGCGCCTCTCCTTCCTCCAGCATTCACTTGTTTTGCGGCTATCGGCTGCGCCTCCCCCCCCTCCTGCACACACGCTGAGGTGCTGAGCACTCCAGTCGGCTTCCCCCCAACAGCGCCACGTCTTCGCGCACGCTCCGAGGTGGTCACTCCTTCCACGCGGAAGGGTGCGCCCGTCGGGGCATTGGCAGGTGGGCCGTGGAGGCTGGCTTCCTGTACAAGTGGTGCATCCTTTGGCAGGGCCGCGCTTCCTCTTGGCAGGCGTTCTCCGGCATCCGGCCACGCCAGTGACATCGACCCCTTCCTTTGGTAGGATTTGTCGCTCGCGGACGCCAACGACGCCATGCCCTTCTGCGGAGTTGAGGTGGTGCACACCTGCCCGCAGACTCCCCCAGGCGGGGCTTCTGAACGCCGGTGGGTAGTGCCGCCGTGGTCCCACGCGACGCCCCCCCCGTCCACGGACGCAAGGAAGTTGCCACTCGGGACTCACGACAAGACCACCGACGCCTGGCTCAGTGTCGACCTGTCTTCGAGCACACGAGGTGCTCTGTGAGTGAGCTTCCTTTTGCCCCCCTGCCCCTCTCTCCCCCTTTTCCCGCCCTTCTCTTCCCCCCCCTTTTCCTGCGCCTGCCTGCCTCTGCCTCGCCTGTCCGCGTTTGGCGGTACACCTTCTGGGGCCCCGTGCTGCCCGCAGTGTCTCTGCCTTCGCGCCGGCCCGTGCCGTGGAAGCTGGCGCCACTGTGCGACCTTCCGCCAGCCTTCGTGTCTGCTTCCTAATTAGGTTCATTTTGTTCCTCGCACGTGCATTCCGGCGTTGGACTCTGGCTTCCGTTGGCAATTATCTTGCTTGCTGCCCCAAGCTTGCTCGAACCGCTCTCTGGAATCGTCCTCGGGGCCGCCGATCAAAAAAAATATCCCCACCAGCCACCATGGGCAACGGTGTGGACCGTGAGTGAGAGCTATGTAGGTCTCTGCCCTGTTTTTACCTACCCCGCGCTCGGCGGTGGTACCTCGCGCTGACTGGTTCAGCCTTCAGCGTGTCGCTCTGGCCCTGTCAGTCTATTCGGATAGGCCGGCTGCGCGGACTGGCGCCGAAATGGCGACTCTTCCGCACCGTTTAATCGAGCATTTTGTTTACTGCGTGTGCATACTCGTGTATTGCGGGTGCTTACTGCAGGCGTATTGCCTGTTGTAATTAATTAACTTCGCCTGCTGGCCCAGTCGACGCCTACCGCCCCCTGTCCGCCGCCTCGGAGCCGCCAACCAAAAAAATATCCCCACCAGCCCATTCAGAATTGTGCCCATTCAGAATTGTGATCAGGGAAGTGTAGGAGCATGCAGTGTACAAGGGGGGGCAACCGTCGCACCGAAGCTCGGGATCAACCTGAGCATTCCCAGGAGTCACCCATAAATGCCATCGCCAATTTTTCGGTATGGGAGCCACTTGGCAGCTGAATCGACCCCTGCTTGGAAAATGTTGGTGGTTTGGGGTCTCTTTTGGAACCCTCTTGGAGGCTTCTGGGGCGCTTTTGCGGCCATGTAAGAAGGCATCGATCAAGGAAGGGATTTTCGGAATTATATGTTCGACCCTCGCGAGCCTGAAGAATCACATCTTGGGCGTTCTTGGAGCCGTCTTGGAGCATTTTTGGACCCTCTTGGGGTTTTCTTGGGCCACGTGCAGGCTTCAGAAACCCATTGGAAGCGAAAACGCAAGAAACGAAAATCTCGTGGTCCCCTTTGATGCTGAAAAGGATTTGGTTTCTTTGGAACATCCTTGGAAACTTCGTGGCCACTCGGATCCGTGTGTGGCCGGCCTTTGAGCCTATTGGAGGCGTCGTGAAGGTCATGCTGAGTTGTCCTAAGATACGTTGCACAGTTTTTGGCTATCCGAGGCCATCTTGGACCTATGTCAGACGCTCTAACGTTTCGGGCCCGTCCCCATCCAGACCCAGGGGAGAGGTAGGGTAAGTGGTAAATGGTCAAGTACCTAGCGGGGACGCCGCAAGCTGTCTTGCCCATTTTCCCCCACACGTCTCAGCACGCATTGGACCATATGCCGATCCCCCACACACACACACACACACACCAGCCCTGTCTACGGTGACACCTCCGCCGTCCTTGTCAAAAAAAACAATGCGAAATGATCGCGGGCCGCCCTTGGGGTCAGTTCGTGGGTTTTCTGGAATTGCTTTGGAGGCAATTTGGGCCGTCCTCACACGATTTAGGGTGCTTCCTGTGCCTTTGTAGGCGCTTTCAAGCTCGAAAAGGCGAGACCCCGAAAATCAACCACATAATTAAAGGACATATACCTCTTGAGGCCCTCTTTGGGGCCCTCTTAAACGCCTCTTGGGGCGGTTTGGCTGCCTCTTGGGCCATCTTGAGCCGTCGTGGGGGCGCCTCTGACATGTATGAGAGCCACGAGACTGAAATCATGTTGATGTCGTTTGAGTACCAAATAGGGGGAGGGGTATCGTAGACAGGATGGGCGTTGCGTGGCGATGGGTGGTGCCAGATACAATATCAGAATGGAGTGCGAAAACATATCATGATACTGATACCACTCATGACATAGCGTTATCCGGTAAACTCGGATGACGTTGTCGTCCCGTTGGTCACCCCGCTTTGCTTGCGGTCGTGGATTCCTTTCGTGTCGCGGGTGCACGTCCAGAACGCGTCATGTCTTGGCGTTGCTTGGTTTGCCTTGCGCGTCTCCCGTTGCTTTCTGCCGTCTTGGAGGCTATCTGAGGGCCTCCCGAATTTTTGTGCTGGGTCGTGGGTTTTTTTTCGGAGTCTTTTACTAGAAGCGTCTTGGAGGCCTCTTGCGAGCCTCTTGGGCCAGTCTTGCGAGGACAGACCCCCAATACGAATGTCATTTCCATCTCTGGGGGCCTGGCCCGTCTTTGGATTTCTGGAGCCGTTTTGGGATCTCCTTAGGCCATCCTACACTCCTCGACAAATTTAGCTTCAACAGTTTGTCACGCGCCCCTTCAATGTCCAAGAACATACAAATTTCGATGATAAGTTTGACATCGTTTGGCGAGGTGTGTTCGTTTCGAGCATCTTCATGGCACACGTGTTATGTGTCATAAACTTGCATTGTGCCTCAGCCTCTCCGTTCGCGTATCCAAGCAAGGTGGCGGATAACACATTCGAAAGAGAGCTTGTTGCCGCTTTTGGCAGGGGGGGTCAGACCGAAAAATGCTGGAATATGGAACACTAACTTCCGGAGGTTAGGGCTCCCTTTTTTGGATCTTCCCAATACAAAGTGCACACGTCGAACTCCAATGTTTCCGCAAACCGTATTTGATTAGGTTCCCATGTCTGTTATGTATGATTATTCATCACGTTCCCATTTGCACTCTTTATGGTTATCAAGGTTTCGGATTGCTTCTCATTCCATGTACATATGCTTTCGCATGGTTATGTTGTTGATTATGGGTAAGCTCCCCAATTGGAAACCCTAATCTCCAGAAGTTAGTGCTCGAACCTCTTTGTTTATGTTTGTTTCTCTATGTGTTATCATGTTTATTTAGTTATCTTGGTTGTTTACTTACGGTCGCTCATGTTTGGCGTTGTTTCGTTTTGCTAAAGTTGGGAAGCAAGAGCATTGACCATGGGGAGGTGAGTGTTCCAAGCTCCGAGGTGCGAAACACTAACCTCTAGAGGTCAGTGGAACAATCGTCGGGAAATTAGCGGAGGGGTCCAGAC
This sequence comes from Prorocentrum cordatum, assembly GCA_963575745.1. Classification (NCBI taxonomy): domain Eukaryota; class Dinophyceae; order Prorocentrales; family Prorocentraceae; genus Prorocentrum; species Prorocentrum cordatum. The sequence goes on along the minus strand of CAUYUJ010014266.1, from coordinate 147,093 downwards.
CCCGGTGGCGGATTGCGGCCGCTTTTCGGAGCGCTGGCGTTTCAAAGTCGCCGGCGGGCAGGCAGCCCGCGCGCGGTCATTTGCCGCGGGATCGGTGGCCGACCAGCGGGCCGTAAAAAATGAAAGGCTCGCGGGACCCGCGGAGCCCGCGACGCCCTCATCCTTCGGGATCCTTTGGCACCAGACGGGGCCCCTGCAAGGGCCAGGCAGGTCCCCATCCAGTTGGACCTCCAGCTCCCCGTCGGCCAGGACCCCTCCGGCGCGATGTCCCCCTCGGACAGATTGGAGGCTTCGGGCGCGGACAGGCTCGAGCAGGATCTCGGCGGGGTCCGCATGGACTCGGATGGCTTCAACGTTAGTTTCGACGAGGTGCCCTCTGCGATTACTGACATCCCTGGGTGGAGGCCCACGGCGGCCGTCAAGGTCTCGGGCGGGGCCAACTTCTTGTTCTTGGAGGGGGGCCCTCTGCTTGGCTCATCGTCACCTTTTTCGGGGCTCAGGCAGTGCTGGGCGACGTCTCTTCGCGTTAATCAATCATCTACCATTGGCCCTCGGTGCGGTCAAGGGGAGGGAGGGCCCAGTGTCCGCACCTACGGCGTTGTTTTCGTCGGATATGTGCGCTCTTGGTGGCGTCAGCCTCGAGGCTCCACACGCGCGCTGGGCGGCATCCGAACGGAACCCCTCCGACGCCGTCAGCCGGGGCCGACACGGCTGGTTCATCGGCCACAGGGAGCTGCGGGGGCCATTGCCGAGGCCTGTTGGCGCCGTGACGGTGGCAGGCATGGCGGGCCCCAGCGGTGCCGCGGCGGCGCGGGGCTCGCGCGCGCCGCGCCCCATGGCGGCGGCGGCCCAGAGGCGGAGACTGGCACGGCACGCGATCGCAGAGAGGCCAATCCTAACCAGGCTCACCATGCTGGAGACTCTGGCCTTGCGCTCCAACACCGAGCGGAGCTACCACCATCCTCTACGAACTTTCGTCGATTGGTGCCCTCAGCACCACCAGGACTGGAGCGCACTCGAGGAGCTCGACGCGGTGCTGGCCCAGTACTTCTCTGACCAGTACCGGATGCGGACCGCGTGCAACATCGGGTCGCAGACGCTAGCGGCCATCGCGCACGTGACCCCCTCGACGTTCAAGAAGACGGCGGCGATCCCCCCTCGAGCTTCGAGGGCGTCGGCTGCGTGGAAGAGGCGAGCATCTGGCAAGACACGGTTGCCTCTGCCGCGCGCAGCGGTGCATGCAGTCGCCGGGTGGCTGATCAGCCACGGGCAGCTCGGCCTGGCATGCTGGATCGCGATCGCGCTCGCGGCCTACGTGGGGCCGGCCGAAACCCAGTACTCGACGCGCGAGAATTTGGTGATTCCGACGCCAGAGGGGCATGAGCTACTCGAGCTGGGGCCTCCTGCTGCACCCCATTGAGAGAGACGTTGCAGGACAAATTGGCCAGCGCGACGACGGCGCGATGCTGGGCCAGTCGGAGCTGCGGCCTGCACTGACAGTCCTGCGCCAGGCCTCTGCGCCGGGCGTGTCGCTCTGGGCCTTCTCCCTGGAGGACATCACGGCGCAGTTCTGGATCGCCTGCCGCGCGCTGAGCCCCGGGGCGCTGCGGCCGCACCTGCATCGCTTGCGGCATGGCGGAGCCTCCGACGACCTGCTGACTGGCCGTCGCAGCCCAGTCGAGGCGCAGCGACGCGGGAGGTGGGCCGACCCCTCGTCGATGCGGCACAGCGGCAAGGAGGGCGCCCTGCTCGGCAAGATAGCCAGGACAAACGCCGCGTTCTTCACATTCGGCGCCCGCGTCGAGGCGAACTTGGCGACGCTTCTCGAGCGCGGCCTCGACGGAGCGGGCCCCTCGGCTCGGGCGCCGGCCCCGGCGCTCCGCGCGCCGCACCCCGCTCCGCCTGCAGCGGGCAAGCGGGCGCTGAGGAGGCCGCCCGCGCGCCGATGATCGGCCCCGGCGCCCGCAGCTGCTGGCGGCGAGCTGCGCGGGCGGCACCTGCGGCGGCGGCTCAAGGCTGCCCTCCGCGGGCGGCGGCTGCGGCGCGCGGCGCTGGAGCTCTTCGCTGGCTTGGGTCGCCCGACTGAAGCGGTGAAGCGACGGGCTTGGATTTCGATCTCCGCCATGGCGCTACTGAGGGCCACTTGCGCGCTGCCTTGCTGCATGCCCTCGCGGGGTGGCTGGCCACCCACGTCGCAGGCGCAGTCCGGCTGGGAAAACCTCGCACCCCGAGGAGCCCTCTCAGAACGCGGGCCCGCCCAATGGGCCGCAGGGGACAGCTCCCGCACGAGGCGGCAAAGTCACGCATCGGCAACATATGTTTCCATATGATTTGCGACATCATTGATCAGCGCATTGAGCTTCGCATCCCAGCATTCATGGAAAACCCTGCGGGATCGGCGTTGTGGCATGTTAGGCGGATGAGACGCGCGCCCAGGGCGCCCCCTGCTTAGTTCGTCACCTTCGACTGCTGCCAGTTCAGAGCCCCGTGGCGGAAGCGCACCTAAGTTGCGGCCCGGAACGCCGTCAGTCTCCAGAATCTGAATACGCGCTGCAGCGGCCGTCGCGGCCTTTGCTCCGGGACGCAACAGCCGCGCGCCATCTTGATTGGCCAATCGACGGCGTTCACTTAATTGCTCAGGCGGCCGCCGATCTGCCGCATCTCTGCAATGACTTTGCTCGTCCCATTGAACAATCGATGCTCACTCATATGTCTATGAGCGAGATACGTTGTCGTTCGCCTGCATCATTAATGTTGTTCCTTCATCGGCCATTCGGCCAGTCCCGCCCCGTTCGGGCACTTGGGATTCTGCGCGCGCCATCGCCGCCTCGCTCGTCTGCGCCGTCGCCTCGAAGACGACCTCGAACGCCTGGCCCCTTTCCGCGCGAGACTGTCGGAAAACTGGCGCGCGCTTCTGGTCGGGCCGCCGCCCTTCCGCCCGACCCCGCTCTTTCTGTCTTCAAGGTGGTCGTTCCGGCTGGCCTGCGGAAGCGGAGACGGGCCGCGCGTCTTCACAGCAGTTTGCGCAGATGCAACGAGAGGGGGCCGCACGGCAATTCGACCGTCGCTTTTGCGGGGCTCAAAGCGAACCCACCCACAGGCCGCCTTGGGCTTTAATATCTAATTGCATTCCTTTTGATCCCCCTCGCCCCTAGGTATTCCGCGCGCGCCCATCACTTCTCGCATGCGGGGATATTGCACGGGCCTGGCTGGTCCTGGTCGCGGAGCGGGAGCCGCGCGCCTCGTTTGAGTCGCCCGAAGGGGGGGGGGGGGGGGGGGGGCGACTAGCCCCAAGGACTCTGGCGTAGGCGGGGGTGGATGTTCGCACGTTCCCCGGGCGATCCAGACGTCGCCGACCACGGCCTCGGCGCGGATGTGCACCAGAGGGGCGCATCCGTGCATGGCGGCTGTGGCGCCCGCCGTCGCTGGGAGGCCGATGGCACACCAGCAGGGTAGCGCGGGCGTGTAGTCGGTCGTTTCTCCGGCGGCTTGCACTACCACATGCCCGCCGGAGGAAACTGTCATGATGATGCACGCGCCTGGCTCGACGCGGGCGTCGACACCACGCGTTCCACCCTGTTGTCCTTGTTCGAGCAACCGCGGGCGGGGCGCTGCGGGGGCGATCGCGCGCATCGGGCCGATGTGATCGTCGACCCAGCCTGCGGCAATGGCGGGAGGCCCGATCCTTGGGAGCAAGTCTGCGGGGGCCGCGTCTGGGTCGGTGGCGGGGGCGGGCCAGGGTCTGATCAAGAGGCGGCACGCACCATGCCCTACTGTCGTGCCCATTAGTGGCAGGTGCCGATGTGTGGGCAGCCAGGGCTCCGGGCACAGGAGCCGCATCTCGGTCCCTCCAACCTGTACACCGGGGAAGTCCATTCTGGCAGTGGTGACGACCTGCGGGTGCTCCGCCGCCCGTCTGGCAGCAGCCATTCTTGGTCGGGCTGCTTCTCTCACGCGGTCGTCTAGCGCATTGTCAGTGCCTGGGGTGCGTTTCGCTGGCTCCCTGGCGTGCGTGGCCGGGAAATACGGATGTGCTGTCCGTTTACGGTTAGGAGGCCGGTGGCCCCCTAGGCTGCCTCCACGGTCTGTTCAGCGCCCTCGCGGAATACCACCTGTCCCATGTCTCGGCAGGCATCGACGTCACGGTGCCAGGCGTGCATGCGTGCAACGGTCCATACGGCGCCGTCCCCAAGGGTTCTTCGAACCGCGTGTCGGACCGCATCCAGGTCAACCTGGCCTTCTGTAGCGACGTCCCAGCGCAGGTGCGACCCTGCCTCGGGGTTCACAGTGCGTACCAGGGACGGGCCTCCTGTCCAGGGACCGGCCATGGTGATGCGTCGGGGGGAAACAGCGCTTGGTTGACCGTTACAAGCCAGTGCCGCGGTCACTTGCGTACGGATGTATCTCATGATGGGCGCCGCCGCGTGCTCAGGCGCGTTGATCAGCATGACGCCAGATGCTGTGACGCCCACCCTGTGCCCCAGAGCCGTTGCTGCCTGCGCGGCGATGGGGTAGGCGAGACAGAGGCTGCCCCGTCGGAGAGGGATATGGACGACGTCCGAGGTCTCGTGCTGTCTCCATACTGCAGTATGGATGTCGGTGGGCGCCAGCTGTTGGGCCGCTGCCTGCATGCCCGCAATGAAGCGGTGGGCGTCGGCTGGTCTGTAGTCCACCATGCAGATCTTGATGGCGTGGTCGACCAGTGGCTCTAACACTTGCTGAAGGAGGTCTGGGTTGCGCCCGAGCTGCGTAATGTTGGTGGCCCATTCAAGCTCGTGCCCACGCGCCTCTAAGTCTCGCCGCGCCCGCTTTATGAGGGCGACGACGTGCTCATTGCCGGAGTCAGGGGTAAGCATATGCAGGGTGCCCCTGTGATCGGCGCTGCCGTTTCCCCGGTGCACCACTACATTGGGAGCGTGCTGTAAGCGCGCGGCCTTGGCCAGGAAGTTGATCTGCGTGGCAAGAATCTGCATGGGGCCGCGGTTCTCCGCTCGCGGTCGTCCGACTGGCACCAGATGATTGGCTCTGCAGAGTGCTCGGTGCCCCCAGAGCGCGTGCGCGGCGGCCGCCACCCCGATCGGATCTGGGCCCCCCGGTGTCGTAACCCTCTCGCGTCCGAGGACAACCAAGTGACAGGGGACGGCCTCGAGCTGTATAAGACCAACCAAGGCGTCCACTTGGGTGGCGTTTGTGTCGACTGCCATGACATCGGGGGGCGGGGGTGGGATCCGCGCCTCTGGGTCCGAAACGGCTCTTCTTGCGTGATCCAGGATTTCTTTCACCTTGTCATGTCCGGTCTCGTTGGGGAAGGCGAATGTCGCTGCGACTCTGTCGATGGGTCTGATTCCGACCAGCGCACGCGGGAATACCACGATGGATGCTCGTAGTTCCCGAGTCGTTGCGGCAACTATGGACGTGGGCGTGTAAATTGGTCCTCTTGTGCGTCCTCGGCTAACCGTGTTGACTCTGACTACCACGTTGCAACACCGTTCGTGTGCGACCAGGGGTCGCTGTTCCAGTCGCGCTCTTTCGCTAGGGGGTTCGGTCTCTGGATGACGCGCGCTGCTCTGTTGGACTGCGTCTCTTCGCCCGGTCGCTCGTGCATTCAAGAATTTCTTCCTGCTGTCAGCTGGGGCTCATGGGCGCGGGCGGCCAGGGAGGCCTGCCGTTGCGTGAACTCGCGCTGCCATCGTATCATGCGCCGTAACCTGTCCACATCCTCGTGGGAGTGCGTCTGGGGCCGGGGGCCGGCGGTGCGTCAGGTCGGAGTCGTAGGATTCCTTCGAGGACGCTGGTGGCCCATTGTGTGTTCGGCCTCCGTTGCTGGAGAAAGAAAGGCGCCCCCCTCCCGCCCGTCGCCGTCCTCCGCCGCGCTGTTGTGGCCTTCTGCCGTGCTGGGCTGCGCGCGGGAGGTGGGGGCTACGCACCCGCCCTCCGCTCTTCGTGCAGGTGTGTACGATGCCACAGGAGCGGGCGGGTCGATGACCTGGTGGGTCTCCCCGTTATCCTCGCCGCGGCAGAGCGGACACTGGCGCTCGTTCCTTCTTTGTCGCGTTCTCCAGTCCTCGAGGCAGCGGGAGTGCACTTGGTGCCCACATGGTATTATGCTGGACACCCTCCCGACCATGATGTCCTGGCAGATCGGGCACCGCCCCCTCGCGGTGCCCATCTGGGCGGGGGGGGCTGCTGGCGGGCAGGCCATGGACACGGCAGCCGTGAGCTCGTTGTAGACAAATCGTCATTGCTGCTCCCCTTCTCTGGTGGAGCCCTGCATCAGACATGCTAGGTGTCTTAGGATGTCCCCCAGCGCTCCGGCGCTGAAGGGTTCGTATACTGGGAAAGCTTCCGCGGGCATGCCGGTGGCCACCGTGGCGAAGCTCACGAGTCGTGTTGGTGAATGCACCGCTGCTCGCCTGAGCCATCTCGCGACCACGTCGAAGGGGCCTCCGTCAATCCGTCTCTTCACGACCAGCGGCCGCAGCAGCGAGCGGCAGTGGGGGCGCAGGATGAGCCACATCACGGCCGATAGCCATTGGCCTTGGTTAGCGCCGGGGCTCGGGATATCCCTTAACATGTCGTGTACTCTTTGTGCCGCGGCGCCGTCCACTGAGCCGTCGTCGGGTAGCGCGACGAGGGGAGCGTTGGTATCCTCCTTGCTGCGGTCCCTGCGGTCTAGTGCGCTGGCGACGTCTTGAATGGTCAGCATAGCGCGCCATTCTGGCTGGTGCGGGATGGGGCGTGGCAGGATACGTACGCGTGATCCGGTGAGGGTACGCTGGTCTGCGTTGCTGCTGTTGTCGCACGTCTGTCGGACTTGGGAGGGTCCCTGCGACGCGAGCGGTCCGTGCCCCCCCGGGGGGGTGGTGCGCCTGCCCCTGGTGGCCCTAGCATCACGTCGGCGTGTACCCATCCGTCTGGGTCCGCGAGGTCGATCAGGTGCTCTTGTAGTCGCGCGCGCAAGTAGCCCCATTCCTGCGGGGAGGGGACGTACAGGCCGCTCCGTCGTGAGAGGGCGTGCGCCTCTCCTCGCAGGATAACGAATGCATCACCGCTCGTCATCACGCCTCTTCCCTCCCACCATTCGACCATGGTCCTGAAGCCGTTGAGTGGCGCTCCAGCGGTCTGAAGCGCCAGTCGCGGTGCCTCTCTGGTGCCGCCCACGGCTGACAGCAACAGGAAAGGGACCAGGTATCCGCTCCACGTGTAGTTCTGCAGCGTGCGATTCGCAATGGCCTGCCTAACGTAGGCGATATCGTTTTGCATGTTCCGCGTTAGTTGCCCAGCGCGGTCCGTAAGCCCGCCTGCCACGCCTATGCGTGGCCTGCTGCTTCTTCCGCGCGTCAGGTCGTGGGCTAGGTCGGCGTCATGCCCCGCGTCAACTTCCATGGGGGCCATGGGCCCGGGTTCGTCACACAATAACCCGGAATGTTGTTCGTGTGCGCTGGGGGTCCATGCTCCCCTCGGTTACGGAGGGCGGGCGGGGGCGCGTGTTCGGTCCGCTCACCAGCGGCGGCGCTGCCTGCATCTACTGCTTGTCTGCCGGCGTGCGCTGGCGCGGCGGCCGCATGGCCTGCCCTGGAGCTTGCGTCAGCGGTGTCCCCGCGGTGCCGTCTGACCATCATGCGCATCAGCGCTCTGCTCAGGGTGGGCGCGGGTCGCAGGTTGGCGATGTCGTGGCGGCGCCCCTGCTGTGCCGCTGCTATGAGAGTGGCCATCCTTTCTCGTGCTACCTCTTGTTCTTTGTTCTTCGTCGGCCATGCCGCCCCCGTCTTGGTGCCACGCGAGAAAGAGGGGATCGTCGGGAAGCGCGGTATGATGTCTGCTCAGGCCTGTCATATGAGCGATCCAGTCCACGCCCATCCTGGAGAGCCCGCGCTGCTCGAGTCTGTTCATGCCACCTAGTTCGCTGTGGCTGCCGCCTTGTGCTTGGCAGCTGTCCGTGCCAATGGCGAATGGGATGGTCTCTTGCGCGGTGGCGATGGCTCGAGGCAGCCACTCTGCTACCTCGCGGTTCCTCAGGGCTTGGGCTCGGATGACGCACGCTAAGTCCGCGGCGTACCGAAGGTTCGATCCGCATAGCGCGGAAAGCGCCGCCGCGGCACCATGCCGGTGATCGCCCGGCGCAGGGTTCGCCCACGTAGAGTCTTCCGAGCCGACCGCCTTTTTCCAGGTGAGGAGCAGCCCCCCCACCAGCCAGGAGGGGATGTAGCTGATCAGCTGTCCTTCTCCAGGTGAGCATATCGGGGCGCAAGCTTGCGCTACGTGCGCCAGGGCTGAGAGGGCGGCGTCGCCCAGACAGTCGAAGTGGAGCCGTTGTATCCAGTCGTTTGGGGTGACCTGGACGGGGACGGTTTGGTCGTAGCCGGCCTCTCGCATGGTCGCTCGGCTGAACCTAAGGCAGACTGGGCACATCCCTGCCGCGGGGCCTCCTCGGACTTCCAGGAGCCGCAGGTACCGCATTGTGCTTGTATGTGCGGGTGGAAGCCGTGGGGCGGCACGAGGGGGGATTCTCTTTTGGGCCATGTCGCGGTGACTGGCCTAGTCGTCATGTCTCCGTTCCCGTGGGCGTCGCGAACCAGGAGGGGGATGTCCCCCGAGCCCCGCAGGTGTTGTCATATAGTTTCCGGATATGCTCTTGAACCCTGCCGGCGAAGCGCCGATGGCATCTGCGGCTCGATCTGGGAAGGCGCCCGTCGCTGTGAGTCGCGACCATGTCAACATGTCGCGCGTGGGGGGGAAGGACATACTGCCGCGCCTACATTCCCACGTGAGTGCCCTTCTGACTAGCGCACGGTCAGGGGGCCCTGTTTCCACTCCTGTGAGAGGGAATAGGTCAAGTCCCTGCCCTGGACGCTGCGGCTGCAGTCCCATGTTGAGTTGCATTGCTGCCTCTTCCAAAGCCTGCGCATGGGCGTTGGCGATACTTTGCCCCGCTCGCTCGGCGGGTGGTCGGCGGAATGGTCTCCGGTGTAGATGCGCAAATCGAATCGCAAGGAGTTCGTAGGGACGCGGCTCTATTCCGCCTCGTCGGATCACGTGGTCGCGCCGCTCAGGGGCCAAAGAAGCCCGGTGGCGTCGGCTGCACCTACTGCGCTCGCGGGCGCGCCTACCTCCGTTCTGGCGGGGACGCCGCCAGATTGGTTAGCCTGATGCTGCAGTGGGTCGAGGCGGTACCCCTCCGCAAGCCAGTTCAGCACGTCAGTGAGGGCTGCGCTTTGGCGTGGGGTTCTGGGGGCCCATAGCTGGTCGGCCTCGTCCTCCAAGGGGCCCCATTCATCGAAGCCCCTTGGCCGTCCCTGGTTGCAGAGGGCGCAGTGTTCTTCAGTGACGGGTGTGAGGGCCAGGCACTTCTGGCATGGCCAGAGCACGCTGCTGCCCCTCATTATCCAGTGCGCGCCAGGGTCGCGGCGCGCCCCTGAGCAGAGCCTGCCCGGCACTTCGGGCAGATCGGGGAATGGGCGGGGGCTTAAACATGCAAGCTTCGTCGCTGGGTGCTGGGTCCTACATGTGCGGCAGGTCCACATGACGACTTGCGCAACTGGCTCTGTCTCGAGGGGGGGGTCCGAGTCGCTCGTCGATCCGCACTGCGCCCGACGCGCTGGAGCGTCGGCCGGGCCAAGACCCTTTCCATAGCGCGCGTTGCGTCGTCGGTGCGCGATGTCGCGGGCACGTTGGTGCCCGCGACAACCTCGGGCACATTTTCCCGAGCCGCCGGCGCGGGGCCCCTGCCCTTCGTTGTTTGAGCCGATCGTTGGCGCAGGCGAGCTCCGCTTGGAGGTCGGCGCCCCGCGCCCCGCCATCCACCCCGCCCACGGGAATGCGGTTCCCGTCTACGGGGGGGGGGGGGGCGCGTGGTTAAGGCTGGGGGGGGCTGGTCCCAGAGGTAGCGCCTCGTTGAAAGGGGAGGCAAGGGTGGTCTGTGCAGGTGGGGATTTCCCCAGCACCCCTTCCGCCGCTTTCGGGGGGGGGTCATGTCGCTGTCGCGTTGGGGGGGGGGGGGGATGGGATGGGGGCAAGCAGAGCCTTCCGCGGGTCCAGGGCGACACAGAGTCGCATTGCCGGAGTGATCAGGGAACGGAACAGGTGAGGTCTGCTCGTCTGGCAGGGGGACAGGGCGACTCAACGCGGCCGGCGCGCGCGCGGCGGGAGGGGAGAGTGGGGCGGAGGGGTTGGGGCGAAGAGGGTCTCTCGATATCAGGTCACTCGCGGGCTCAGGGCGACACAGAGTCGCATATCCGGATTGTAAGCGGGCGGGAGGGGAGGGATTGGAGACGGGAGGAGAGCCGCTCGCCAGGTGAGCACTCGTCCGCAGGTGAGGGTCTGTCGCCGCGCCCCCCCCCATCCCCATGGCTGCCTGGCCCTGGCGGCGGGGGGGGGGGGGGGGCAGGGCGCCAGTCGCTGAGGTACGATCAGTCAGGAGGGGGCGCGCAGTGCCTGCGGCAGCCCAATTGCTGGCTTGCACGCTCTGCGGTTCTCTCGGCTCCCCGGCGGAAGTGGGCGTGGGCCCACCCGCCCCGAAAAAAACTTACCTCGGGACTTCCCGCCCATCCTCCTGTCCAGTCTCGCTCCTGTGCGCGGCCGCATCTTCGGGCTCAGGTAATTGCTGCTCTACCAGCCCCCAATCGCTACCCTCATGCGCTGCTGGAGGGGGGGCAACAGGGCTCCTGACCAACGAGGCGTCGTCAGCCATCCGCGAGCGGCAAGCCCCAGCGATGGGGGCGCACGGACACAGTTACACACGCACACATATACCCATACGACCGCCCTTCAGGCGAGAAGGAGGTTCGGGGGAGGGGGGCCAACGTCTCACTCGATCGGTCACATTATCGATCTCACTATCTGTCTCGCTCGATCGATCGCACAATCAATCTCGTTCGATCTATTTCATTCGATCGATCTCACAATCGATACGACGGCCGATCTCACTATCGGTCTCGCATTCGGTCTCACTATCGATCTCACAATCAACGTCACCATCCTCAACATCAACATCATCGTCATCAACATCATCATCCTCACCGGGACACCGTCATCATCACCTCTACACGTTATCATCAACATCATCTTCACCGTCATCGGGACACCAGCATGGCCACCATCATCAGCATCAACATCCTCATCATCGGAGCACCATCGTCATCATCATCGGAGCACCACCACCATCATCCCATCATCATCATGAATAACATCATCAAACTCATTATCAGCGGGACACCATCATCATCATCAGCAACAGCATCATCATCGGGAAACCATCATCGTCGTCACCACCATCATCATCACCATCAGCATCATTTGGACACCATCATCATCATCAACATCAGCAGCAGCATCATCACCATCATTGGGCCGCCATCATTCAAGTCATCCGCATCACCTCATCATCAGTCTCATCATCAACATCCTCATCATCGAGACACCAGCATCGTCTTCATCACCATCGTCAACAACATCAGCATCCTCATCGGCACACCATCATCATCATACCACCATCATTATCATCAACGGCATAATCATGAATATCATCATCATGTCCATCATCATCATAATCTCTTCATCTCATCGTCATGTACACCGTCAGGATCATTCACATCATCATCACCGGGACACCATCATCCTCATCTTCAGCAACATCATCAACACCATCACCATTGGGACATTATCATCGCCACCACCATAACCATCACCATCGCCTTCATCATCGGGACACCATCATCGTCACCATCACCAACATCAGCATCATCGGGACACCAGCATCATCATCATCATCATCGGAATACCACCATCACCATCATCATCATCTCATCATCAGCATCACGAACAACATCGTTAACATCATCATCACCGGGACACCATCATCATCATCATCAGCAGCAGCAGCACCATCATCATCATCGGGACATCTTCCTCATCGCCACCATCATCTCCACCATCATCATCATTGGGACACCATCTTCATCAACATAAGCATCATCATCATGATCATCCGGCAATCATATTCTTTACGCTTCGCGTATCCCCACCAGCCCATTTCACAACAGCAACTCTTGCGAAGCGTGTCGACAGTTGTGTTTTTCAGGCGTGTGTCCGCTT
>CAUYUJ010014266.1:0-132500 GCA_963575745.1 Prorocentrum cordatum | reverse complement strand
GAAGAAGGGGGGTTGGGGGGTTGAGGACAGAGAAAGCTCGCTAAACCACTCACGCCCAAAGGGCTGGTGGGATTCAAAATCTTGACCACCGCCTCATCATACTCCTCATTGTCAACATCAGCATAAGCGCCAAAAATCGGGACATCATCATCGTCATTATCATCATCGTCAACATCATCATCGGGGCTCCATCAGTATCACCATCATCATCAATCTTATCATCATCATCGGGACACCATCAGCATCTTCATCATCATGTCATCATCCAACCATCATCAACATCATCAGGATCATCAACCTCATCATCATCAGCAGCAACATCATCATCAACAACTCCATCATCATCGGGACACCGTCATCATCACCACCATGGCCACCATCACCATCATCATCAACAACAAAATCTGCATCATCATCAGCATCATCATCATCGGGACACCCACGGGACACCGGCGGGACACTGGCGGGACACCGCGGGGCACCGGTTGCCGGAAGGAAGTTTCGGGGTCCGCAGCCAGAGGCGGGACAATTCTCGCCCGCCCACGCAGTTTCGCCTTGCCCGCACGGCACGCACGAACACGAAAGCGAAACGGATTTCCCGATCTCACCCCTTCACCTCTGATGCGTATATATGTACATATGTATATATATGTGTGTTTCTTTGATTGTTTTGTTTAGATGCAGCGAGGCGGTCTCAGGCCAATTGTCCGAGGGGGATCATTGGGCGCTCTTGTAGTCTCTTTTGGTCCAAGCCTGCTGATGCAGTGGGCTGCTGATCAGCTGGGGGGACTGGCGCCAGCGGTGGTCGGGGCAGCGATAGGGCGGCTCACCTCGGGCGGCTCTACCAGCTGCTCTTGCCACTTCGACTCAAGCCCCCTGGACGAGGGGTTGCTGGCCATTCTGCGGGCGCAGCTGGACCGCTGCGGGCCCGACCACCTGCGTTGCCCGCCCGCGCCGCTGTGCGGGCCGTCGGCCGGTGGCCTGCTGGTCGCGGCGGGGCTGGGCCTGCTGCTAGGCGTGGCGTGCACGCTGGGACTGCAGGCGGCGTTGACTGGCCACGCGAGGATCGCGGTGGCGCCGCCGACTGCCGCCCAGCCTGTGGTGGGACCCGCGGCGTTGTCACCTTCGACGCTCCGTCGCCTGCGTGATGGCGACCACGCTTGATACAGATATCATCCAGATCCTGGTTGACTACCCAGACGACCCGAACAGCACATGGCACTACAGGCTGCTGTTGCACGAGCTCGGGCCAAGGCGCTGGGCGTGCGCGACGACCGACTTCTCGGTGCAAGTTCTCGACCTGTCAGGTCATCGCGTGCTACCGCTGGCTCGCTCGGCGCCGCGGCCGGCGCGGGTGCGCGGGGGCGCGTACTGCTTCGACCCGCTCACGGCCGACCAGCGGGACGACCTCTTCTTGCGGGGCAGCCAGCTGGCCCGTGTGCTCGGTCACCAGCCAGCCGCTGGAGCCGTCGGAGCGGCGGCGGATCGGCGCTGGCGCGTGGCGGACACAGGCCACGAGCAGCTCAACGAGGTGATCGCGGACGGGAGCATGATTGGCGACCGCGCCGTGGTGAAGGGCGACGTCGGGCTTTACTGCATCGACCTGGCGGGTGGCGAGTGGGTTTCGGTTCAGAGAGTGAAGGGCCGCGACCTGGACGACTGGCTAGAGCGCAAGCGGAGCGGTCCAGGACGAGATCTCCGCACACTGCCCGTGCATCGCGACGCGGGGGGGGCAAGCGGATGATGCTGCTTCGAGAGACGACGAACCTCGCCTCCGATCCGAAGTTCGCGGACTGGCCGTTCGAGGGGCCTTCGGCCGCACGGGAGGTCATCACGGACGCGGCGGCGGCAGGGCTCGAGCTGCACCTCTACCCGTCGCGGTGAGAGAGCAAGAGCGGCGTGAACCCGCAGGGCAGTGCCGCGAGGGAGGCCAGGCTCGGCTTCGACTACCTGCGGATGATGCAGTCGTACGATCAGCTGAACCTGCCGGCGCTGGCGTCGGCGGAGCTGATCTGCCGCCGCATCGTTGTGCGCCAGCGGGCGGTTCGGAGGAACCCGAAGGCACCCGACTTCACCGGGCTGGAGAAGTGCGCGCAGTCGAACTTCGACGAGTCGGGAGGACTCCGTGCTACGGAGTTCGACAAGTACATGGCGGAGCAGCAGATGACCAGCGCGACGGTGCTCAAGAGCCCCAGGCAGGACCTCGAAGAGCAGGAGAACGAGAGGAAGAGGCAGGCCCGCCGCGCGGGCGGCGGCAAGTCAGTCAGGCAAGGACTCAAGGGACTGGGGGGCGCGGCCGCGCTCCGATCGGCATCGCGGGGTCTGAGCACCGCGGCCGCGCCCCCGACCTCGAGGCCATCGGCCTCGCATGACCGCGAAGCTTTGACGTCGCCTGGCGACGCGTTCCCCTTGCCGCTACACGCGTTCGACTGCGCCGGGGGCGAGGGTGATCGAGCGGCTCCCTGCCGCCTCCCGACTCGAGCTGGAGACGAGCCCTCAGCGGCTGCGCTGGTCGCAGACGCGGACACGGCCCTGAACAGCATGTCTGCTTCTCGCGTCGGCCGGCCGCTGCAGCTGCGGCGGCCGAGGCCTACCAAGCAAGTGGCCACGAAGGCTCAGCAGTCGATCTTGGACCGCGTCGCGGAGCGGGTGGACGACCAGTTTCCTGCCCCTCCAGATGCTGACTTCTCTAACGCACTTCCGGACCTCCTGCAGTGTTCTGGCATGTACCTGACGAGCGACACCACCAGCCGGGCCCCGATCCAGCTGGAGCGACTCAGGATCCTGAAGAATGATACGGCCCCCAAGGAGGTGCTGGGCGTCATCGGCGCTGATGCCCACCGACTTCTGGCTGATCCCTGGCGGCGCATCGAACGGCGCCCCGAGCAGGTGGAGGCAGACGGACCTCCGCCGCGGCCCTACACTGACCCGCGCCTCCGGCAGAGCCGCAAGCTGCTGAAAGAGCTGGTCATGACACTTCACCGCGGTAACCTCGTGGTGTACAGGCGCTCGGCGAAGGCCTTCATCGGGCTCTTCACGGTGATCAAGAAGGACGGCTGGTGGCAGCGGCTCATCGTGGACGCCCGTGTTCCCAAACACTGGCACAGGCGACCGCCGCACTCCTACCTGGCGACGCCCGGGGCCGCGCCCCCCCTGGACCGCAGCGACGAGGCCTTGGAACCGGGAGCGGCCTCTTCTCTGGAGTTGTGCGGGGCCGCGGTCGACCTCCAGGACGGTTTCTATTAGCTGTGCTTCAAGGTGATGAGCGACTGGCTCGGCATCGATTGCCGCATGACCGCGGCGGAGGCAGGCATCTCCGAGGTGTTTAACGTCGTCGACGGGAAGGGCGCCTGGGTGCCGGTCGCGGCGGAGGATGCCGCGTGGCCTTGCTGCTGCGGCGTGGCCATGGGCTGGACGTGGGCCCTGTTCATCTGCCACTCCGCGCTCACCGACGAGATGGTGGAGTCGCTCGTCCGCGTGATGCTCTGCGACTGGGCGCCAGCTGAGGCTCAGCTGCTACGTGACGGGCGGCCTGCGCCCCGGCTGGCCAAAGGTAAGCCCATCGCCGGGCCGTACGCAGACAACGGCAACCTGCTCTGCTTCGACCGCGAGGATGCTGGCATCTCCTACGAGTCCATGGTCGCCGTTCTGAGCGAGCGTGGCTTCACCTTGCGGGACAACGTTGAGTGCGACCCGAACCTGGACATGGTGGGCTTCGATCTCCAGGGCGCTGAGTTCTCCTGGCGACAGCGGCGGTCGCGGTCCTGGCGGCTGTGGCGCGCGCTGCGGCAGCTGGAGGTTCGGCCCGGCTGCACAGGTGAAGTGCTGCGCATAGTACTGGGGCACTTGGTGAACTTCTTCATGCTGGCGCGGCCGGCCCTGAGCGCCCTCTCGAAGCTGTATGCGTTCAGCTCTGAGAACTTGGGGCGCTTCCGCCGGTTCGACAGTCACGTACGAGGAGAGCTGGTCACGCGCCGCCGCCTATTTGTTCTTGTCCCGAGTCGGCTTCGACCTCACCACTACACCACGGCCTTCTGCTCGGATGCCTCGACGGGCGGCTACGCGATCCACCTGGGCGACTTCGAGAGGCGCGAGCTGCACGACGTCTGCCGGCGGCGGGAGCGCTGGCGCTTCGCCGACGCAGAGGAGGAGGAAGGGCCGGGTCTCGCTGGTGCTCAATCCGGGCTTGCTGCCGACTTCTGCGAGCTAGGCGCCGACCTAGAAGTGGAGGACAGCGGCTGGCCCGGGCGAGCAACCTGGCGCCCGTCGAGGCGATGAAGGCGGTCGTGGCCGGGCTCCCGCGCCCCCGCGCGACTGGCATCGTTCCCGCGCTGCCCGACAGCATGGCGGATGCGGGCCGCTGGCGACGGTTGCTGGTGGGCGCCTGGCAGAGGCGCGAGGCGATCCACACGAAGGAGGCGAGGATCGCGCTGACAGGGCTGCACCATGATGTCCGGGACCCCGCGAGCCATGGCGGCGCGGTCTTGTCCCTCGGCGACAATCTCTCGGAGGTTTTGGCCACGGAGCGGGGTCGGGCGCACAACCCCGCCCTGAACGTGATCTGCCGGCGGGCCGCCGCTGTCCAGCTTGGGGCCGATGTGAAGTGGGCGCGACGCTACGTGGAGACGGCTCGCAAACCCACTGACTCGGACTCGCGGCTGGCGGAGCGGGGGCTGCTGGCACCAGGCGAGGCGCTGCGTGGCAGTCGCCTCGCCGCGCGCCTGGGTCGGCTCCGCAGCGCAGCGCCCCCCAGCGGTGGCCCCGCGGCTCGGAGCAGCCGCGGCCGCGCTGGCGTGCTGCAGGTCTTCAGCGGGTGCTCGAGGCTCTCTGGCGCGTGCTTGGCGAGTGGGTTGCGCATCCTGTGTCCAGTGGACGCGTCAGCGGGGCCGCAGTTCAATGTTCTCGATGTTGGTGTACAGCAAAAGATCATACAGTGGATTGTTCGAGGGCATGTTAGTCACGCCCACCTTGCTCCTCCGTGTACACGCTGGAGCGTCGCAAACAACACGGGGCCCAGGGACTCGGAGGGCTCCCGGGCGGGTCTAGGGTGTGCTGATTTCACCGTACAGGTCTTCAAGGCGTGCCACAGGTCTGGGGCGTCTGCATCGCTTGAAAACCTGGCGCCCTCCAGGCTCCTAGAGTACCAGCCCCTGCTCAGTATGTTCGACAATATGCAGTGCGAGTCCATTGGGCACCACTGTTGCCGCTACGGGGCCCCCTACAAGAAGCCCACCGTCTTCGTCACAAACCTCCCTGAGCTGAAGATCACTGAGAGAAAGTGCATGTGCCTGCTCCCCCACGAGCTCCTCGAAGGCAAAGTGAAGGTCCTGGACGGGGCCGGCAAGCACGTCTGGAAATGGAGGACTTCCCCGGCAGCAGCTTATCCCCCAGGTCTGCGTCGGGTCGCCGCGGAGGAGCTCAAGAGGGCCCTGGGTTGGACCGCGCTTCGGCGGGATGGCGAGCCGTTGCTTGACCCCCGCTGGGAGCGCGAGCTGGCCGCCGCCGCGCGGGTCGCGCGGCCGGAGCCGCTCGCGGCCCCCACCTGTCCACGGCGGTTTGCTACTGGATGAGAGCACGCTGCCGACCACCAGCTCTGCGGTGACAGCGCGGAGCGGCGGCGCCTCGCCCTCCGTTCGCTGGGTTGGGCGACTGGCAAGCCAGGCGAGCCTTCCAGGCGGCGGGATGCCTCCGCTGGGACTTCTGGCGCAGGACGGCGTCGACAGCCGGCCACCCGCCAGCGCTCAGCAACGTCGGAGCTCACGCCGACGGGCGGTCGCCAAGCAGGTCGTCGCCGCGCCCGGGCAGGAGGGCTACTTGAAGCAGAGATCCGCGGGGCCAGCGACCTTGCGCGTCTACCGGAGTGCGACGACTTGACGGCGCGGTGGAAGTCGCAGCACCCGGCGGCCGCGATTCCCGAGGCGCGCGACATGGTTCTCGAGAGCTACCTCGACAAGCTCTACTTCGACGGGGAGCCCCTGTCCCGCGCCAACAACGCCATCCACGCGCTGATGTTCCACACCGACGAGATCTGGGCGAAGTCGCCGCGCTTCCCTCGGACCCGACGCGCCCTGCGAGGCTTCCGCAAAACCTCGCAGATCAGGTCGCGGGATGGCTGCCCCTGGGAGGCGGCCTTGGCACTGGCCCGCTTGATGGGCGAGCAGCGCAGCTTAGTCATGGTGAACTCGGCGGCGCTGACGCTAGTGCTGTTCGACGTCTACATGCGGGCCTCGGAAGGCCTCGGACTGGGACGGGACCAGCTCATCCAGCCACAAGGCGCTCGAGGCGGACGCCGCTGCTGGGCGGCGATGATCTGCCCGGAGGAGGAGGGTCGGCCGACCAAGAGCGGCGATTTCGACGACACGATCATCTTCGGCGAGACCTCCGAGGTCAGGCGGCCGCTCCTGTCGAAGGTGCTCTCCGCCCTCCATCGGACAACCGCCGTCGGAGAGCTGGCGTTCGCTGGCCTGACGCTCGCGAGGTACGAGCGCATCTTCCGACGGGGCGTTGAGGAGTTGAAGCTCGGCGACCTCCAGCTCACCCCGCACTGCCTGCGGCACGGAGGCGCTTCCACCGATGGCCTGGACGACCTCCCCATCGCGCAGATTCAAAAGAGAGGCCGGTGGAGAAGTCTGGCGAGCTGCAAACGGCACGAGAAAAAGGGTGGGCTTCTCAAGGAGTTCGAGCGCCTGAAGTCGATCACAGGTATTGATGGTGACGCCAGCTTGCAGTGGCTTCTTTCGCGCTGCCCACGTATTCTTCAAAACATCCGCGCGATGGAATCGCAGTGCCCAACCCGCCCACCCTGAAGGCCATTGGATCTGGGAGTTATGGGAGACCGCGGCGGTGCCGGCACGACAGCTTGTTTCCCGAGCACGAGTTGCTGCGAAACTTGCCGAGGTCGGCCAGAGTATCAGTGAGATGCCGTGCATGTTGGTACTGCTCCTCTTTGTCTAGTCCGAGCGCTCCGCACCTCACCGCCGTTGAGCTGTTGAACATTTTTGTCGTTGATTGTTTTGTTTAGATGCGGCGAGGCAGTCTCAGGCCAATTGTCCGAGGGGGATCATTGGGCGCTCTTGTGGTTTCTTTTGGTCACCCGCCCTCCCTCCTCTGTATTCTATTATCTGGGAGAGCGCGGCGGCGCCGGCACGACAGCTTGTTTCTTGGGCACGAGTTGTTACTTACTGCGTCTCGGAGCCTTGTCGAGGTCGGCCAGAGAATAAGTGAGATGATCAGCATGTTGGCACTGCTCCTCTTTGTCTAGTCCGAGCGCTCCGCGCCACACTGCCGTTGAGTTGTTGAACATATATATAGATATATGTATCTGCATATGTGGATGTATGTGATTAAGTATATGTAATACATATCTATATACACACACACCCGCGAGGTCATATTTTGTGTCGTGGCTATACGTATAACATTTCTGAAACTGCGAAGTAAAATTGGCGAGAATATTACAAGTATATATATATACATACATATATAGATGCATGCATGTGTAGTATATATACACATATATATATATATATATATATATATATATATATATATATTACATATACATACATATATACATATAAATATATTTATATATACATATGTATATATATATATATGTCGGCGGTGCCCGGTGCGGAGCGAACCCCCCCCCCGGTAATCTCTCCTGGGGGGGCTCGAACTGGCGCCATTCCCGGTGCGAGCCTGCACGAAACCCCCGGTAAACACGTCCTCCTCTAGGCTGCACGAAACCCCCCGGGAAGGACGCAACCCTTCCGTAAGCGGCGCGCTCCCGGCACGCGCGAACCTCAGCCCCGACGCGCGAATCTTGCCAGGACAGGCTGGAACACGGCAGCGGCATTGCATCCCAGGGCCGTGCCAGAACACGGCGGCACTGCTCTTCTTTACGCGGCCGCGCCGTTGACCCCCCACAGCGGCCTTTGCGAGTTGCCCCGCAGCCTCTCGCATCATGGCCACGAGCCACAATACGAGAGGCTGCGGCGGAACAAAGGCGAGCAGACGCGAATAGAGAACACAAGGCGAGCACACGCCACACTTCGACAGAGAGCCACCCTTCCCAACCGCCCCCCTGCCTGCCCCCCCAACCCACCCCCGCTCCCACAGAGGGGAGCGGGGAAGCCCAGGTAGACGCAGTGCGGCCTGCACGAAGCCCCTCGGTGAAGCGACAGGGGAGGCCTGCACGAACCCCCCCAGTAACGCGGCAAGGGGGGGTGCTCTAAGCCGCTGGCGGCACCCGGCGCGAGCTGCACGAAACCCCCCGGTAGTGCACGAAACCCCCCGGTAGTGCTGGGAGGGGTTTCGTGGCACGGACCGCCAATACATATATATATATATTTTTTATATATATATATATATATATATACATATACATGTATATATACATATATGTGTGTGTGCGTGTGTACATCTATTTATTTTCAAAAAAAAAAAAAAAAAAAAAAAAAAAAACGGGAACACTCGAAGCACAAGCTCAAAAGATTCACCCGCGAGAATATATTATATGTTTTATTTAAATTTGTGTGTATATATGTATGTATGTATATATATATATATATATATATATATATATTATATATATATATATATATCGGAGGTGAGGGGGTGAGATCAAAGTGGAACGGAGAGCCCCCCTACCGGGAAATTGGTTTCGGTTTCGTGTTCGTGCATGCCGTGCGGGCGAGGCGAAGCCGCGTGGGCGGGCGAGAAAAAGTCTCCTGTGGCTGAGGCGCGGCCGGACCAAATGATTCCTTTGCGGGCGGCCGGTGGCCCGCGGTGTCCCGCCGGTGCCCCGCTGGTGTCCCGTGTGGCTGAGGCGCGGCCGGACCAAATGACCCTTTCCGGGCGGCCGGGGGCCCGCGGTGTCCCGCCGGTGTCCCGCGGTGCCCCGCGGTGTCCCGCGGCGCCCGGCGGTGCCCCGCCGGCGTCCCGCGGTCTCCCGCGAGGATGATGATGATGAGATGATGATGATGATGATGATGATGATGATGATGATGATGGTTGGTGTCCCGATGAAGTTCATGACGATGTTGATGATGGTGTCGATGATGATGAGAGTGTCCCGATGATGAGGATGATGATGCTTTTGATGATTATGTAAATGATGATGACGAGATGATGATGATGATGATTACGATGATGTTGGTGATGATGATGTTGATGGAAATGATGTCCTGGCGATGATGATGTTGATGATGATGTTGATGATGATTATGGTGTCCCGATGATGAAGTTGATGATGACGATGGTGATGACGATGATGGTGATGTTGATGGTGTCGCGATGGTGATAATAATGATGATGACGATATTGATGATGATGATGGTGCCCCAATGATGATGATGATGATGTCGATGACGATGATAATGTTGAATGAGAACGATGGTGATCATGATGGTGTCCCGATTATGATGATGATTCTGATGTTGCTGCTGATGGTGATGACGATGACTGTGTCCCGATGATAATGATGATGACGATGATGTTGATGATGATCCTCATCAACAACATCAATCAACATCATCACCAACATCGTCATTATCATGAGGGCACCGTCATCATCATCATCATAATCAGCATCATCAACGTCAGCATCATCATCGGGGCAACATCATCATCATCATCATCATCGTCATCATCATCATCATCTCATGATGATGACGTTGATTGCGAGAGCGATTGTGATATCGATAGTGAGGCTGATATTGAGACCGAATGCGAGATCGATTGTGTCATCGATTGTGAGATCAAATGTGAGATCGATCGAATGAGATAGATCGGGTGACATCGATTATATATATATATATATATATATATATATATATATATATATATATATATATATATATCGTTATTGAGAGGACGTTCCTTCAAATATCTCGAGACAGGGTCATTTCTATGGTTGATAATGTCTATCTGAAATGTGATTTGGTTTCGTGCGGACATTGCGGATCTTCGCGCCCTCGACCGTGCAGATTTCATATTGTAGTGAAGTTGCGTTTGCCAGGAGTTTTTCATATACGAACAGAACTGCCAACGTGCGTGTTGCCGGAGTCGACAGGGCTCCGGACTGCCAGTAGCGGGAGGTTCGAAAAAAAGTGCTTGAATTAGGTTAAAGTCTGTTTCTCTTTCTCGAACGCAGGTTTTTGACGTCCAGATTGGAAATTGTTGACGCTTCGCGTATCCCCACGAGCCCATCCAGAAACGATGCTCAGGGGAGTTGAGGTGATCAGGGAAGTCGGGGAGCATGCAGAAACAAAGGGCGGGGGAAGCTGTCACAGACCCCGAGAGGGGGAGGATGGAAGAGGAGTCGTCGGAGGAGGAGGAGGAGGGGGAAGAGGAGGAGGAGGAGGACGAAGAAGGAGGAAGAATCGGAGGAGGAGGAGGAGGAGGGGAAGGAGCTTCTTGGGGGTCTTTTGAGGGCCTCTTGGAGGGCTTTTTGGGCGCCTTGGGGCATCTTGGGCGCCTCTTGGGACCCTCTTGAGGCGCTCTGGGGAGCCTTCGGGGCGCTTTTGGGGCCATCTTGGAGGGAGTCGATCAAACAAGAGGGGGGGTTAATTAGCGCCCCCCCTCGGAAGCCCCTAAAATCGCCTCTTGGACCCCTCTTGGAACGCTCTTGGAGTGCTCTTGGGCGCTCTTGGGGCCGTCTTGGGGCTCTTTTGGGGCTCTCTTGGGGCCCTCTTGGGCCATCTTGGAGCCATCTCCAGGCCTCGGATGGCCATCGGAAGCGAAAAGGCGAGAAAGCAAAAATCATTGATTTTCCTTAGGTTTTGGGACGATTTTGGCCTCTTCGGGGCCTCCTTGGGGAGCTGTTTGGCCACTTGGAGTTATCTTGGGGCCGTCTTTGGGCTTCTTGGAACCATCTTAGGAGCCATCGTGAGCGATCTTGCGCTACTTTGAGCCGTCTTGGGCCATCTTGGACGCTCTAACTACCCGCGGCCCCCCCCGTCCAGGTCCAGGGGAGGGGGTAGGGGGAGGGGTAAACCCCTCCCCAAGGGGGAAGAGGGAGGGGTGGAAGAGGATCTGCTCTAGACCACCTACGCCCAGAGGGCTGGTGGGATTTGTCGAAGTACAAGAATTCGTAGATGTTTGATTTCTAACTCGATCTAGAGAATGTTTTCTTAAACTTCGCAAGAATTTTTGAGTGTCACGTCTATGTGACCGGAAGGGTTGCACACGACAGAAATGTGAGAATAGGGGTGTGCAAATTCGCCAGTGAAAACATACCGTTATTTTTAATAGAAACAACATTTTTGTGAATGGTGATTTTTCTGATTTTTGAATGATAATTAAATTTCCAATTACATAGAATTCTATTCGCCTTAATTATTAATATTATTTCACGATGATTCGATATCAGAAAAATATTTTTCGTTGTGTTGGTTTGGAAATTCTGATATTCTTACTCGTGATCAAAAGTGTTTTTGTAAAGTTTCTGCAAGAAAGTTACAATGGAATTTGGAGAGATTTCGGCAAAACAAAATATTTGTATTCCCAGGTTAGTGTAGAAAGTCGAACATTCAATGAAATGTTATTGTTCGATGTGTTTATTAAATGGTTGATATATTATTTGTATGAATTCACAGTATCAAAAATGTTATTCTCCAATATATTCAAGTTTGTGATGTTGTTCAGTATATATCATGTTAATTCTTGCATTGTATTATGCAACATCTATGTGTTCGTGAACATTCTTGTATCGAATAGATTATTGTCCGAATCTGAACATTCAGTATTAATGAAAGTCATATTAATATATCGTATTGTGCTTGTTTAAGAACGTTCAGGTGTTGTGGAACGTTTTTACCCGTGAGATTAACACAAGCGATGGTTTTGAAAGTAAGTTTTTTTTTCAAGGGAGTTGTTGTTCGAAGCTTAAGAGTAGTTCCGACGCATTGGGGGCTTAGTTAGCAAGGCCAATTGACGTGGTTGAAAATGTTTTTCTTCACATTTTAACATTCGTTGGAGTTTTCGTAGTTTTCTTTTTCATATTCGGTTTTATTTCCGTCTCCATCTCAGTTCGATCGGGTATTTTTTACTGAAAAAAAAACACATGCGGAATCGGCAGTTTCGAGTCATGTTGACACAATGACGGTTTGTAAAACATAATTCGAGTTGTACGACAGCTATAGCTGGTAAGCACAGCTATCCGATTCAAATTGAGCAAGCGTGTTCGTTTGTTGAATCCATAGGTTTGAATTCGGTTTTGTAGCCGAGGTAAGTCCGTAAACCTATACGTATTATTCGAGTTATCTAGACAAACAATCTTAGTTTCCGATCGTTTTTTCGAGCCTTCTGAACGGTTACAGAGTTGATACGATCAGAATTTGATTTAGGATCATCAGTTGGTGTTGTTTGTTGAATCTCTAGTTCTGAACTCGGTTTGTTGCCCAAATTAGAGAAATTATTCGCATTGTTCGAGTCGTCTTCAGAAATGTTGTGGGTTCTCGGATTGCAAGGGGATTGCAGCGCTGGTAATGACAGTACATTGTGAGACATCAGCCGCGTCCTCCTCTGGAATGTTGTCCGAAGTAGATTTACAAAACTATTCGCGATCTGTGAGGTGTTGCCGGTGTTTTTGCCTTTTACTTGGGCTGTAGGGGGTCTGGAGGGATAGTATATCAGGAATCCGAGATCAGACGCATCCGCCTGTCGTGTGCGGATTCTGAATTTGGTTTGATACTCGAGGTAGGTTTTTAAAAATTGTTTATATTGTTCGAGTGTAGGAGAGCCACAGAGCTCGAAGAGAAGACAATCCAGAAGCATCGGGGGCGTTCGATTGTTGCATGCGAGAGATTTGAAATTACTTCGGCTGAAAATTTGTTTTTTTTCTGTATTTTTTTTCGACATTACATCCAGAACACTCGCGGCCGAAGGCGGGTCCAAAATTCACAAACGCTCGGCAGCCTCACTCGGCGGAACGTCTTCAGCAGGAACTTCGGCCGTACCACTGCTTGCCGCTGCTGTGCTCACCGAATCTGCATTTATAGCTCTTCGAGGGCGCTCCAAAACGTACCGGGCGCGCCACGGCTACCACGGCCAAAAACGGGAGCGGGAGTCGGAGGCACAAGCGCCTTCAGGGAAATTGGGCGCCGGCGGTAAACCGTCAACCTTCGGACGCGTCTGATGTCTGCGGATCGATTTTTGTGATTACCAGCTCTGCAGCCCCCCATACAGCCTGAGTTAAGTGCAGAAAACCGAGAGTATCTCTCAAGATGACTCGAATAATACAACAGTTTCGCGGATCTCGTTCGAGCAGCAGACCGAGTTCCGAGCTCTCGGTTCGACGAACGGACGCGCTTGATGTCTCGAAATCGATTCCTGTGACCAGCAGCACTGTAGCTCTCCCCAGCATGATTTAAGTACAGAAAACCGAGAGCACTTCTCAAGATGATTCGAACAATACCAATAGGTTCGCGAACCTAGTTCGGGGAGCAGGCCGAGTTCAGAGCTCTTGATTAAACAGACGAACGCGCTTGATAATTCTCAATCGATTTCTGTGATTATCAGCTTTGTGGTTGCCCTACGGATCGAGTTAAGTACGAAAAACCGAGAGCGTCTGCTACAATGATTCGAATAATACGAATAGGTTTGCGACCCTAGCTCGGCTAGCAGACCGAGTTCAGACCTCTGGATTCAACAGACGAACGCGCCTGATCATTCCGAATGCATTAGCTGTGCTGACCAGCTCTGTAGTTGTCCTGAAGCTCGAGTTATCTTGAGAAAACCGACAGCCCGTATCAAGATGACTCGAAACGGCCGTTCCCGCCTGCCTGCTTTTTGGCCTTCAAAGTTACCCGATCGAGCTGAGATCAAGATGGCGAGCGGGAATAAGATCGAATATCATGGGAAAAAATACTAGAGCTCTAACGAATGTTCAAATTTCGAGAACAAAATTTTGACCAAAAGTCAGCAAAAGGTCCGTCGAGATTTTTCTTGCCAACTAGCTCTCCAGCTCCCGGAATTACTCTTAAGCTTCCAGCAATAACTTGCTAAGGGAAGCTCTACGAGTTACGAACAGTTTGGCAACCCAGCTCGAGTATCAAACTGAGATCAGAGTTCTAAATGCGACAGGCGGACGCGTCTCATGTTTGCGCATCGATTCCTGTGATTACCAGCCCTGGAATCACCCTACAGCGCGAGTTAAGTGCAGAACACCGGCAGCAACTCTCAGGATGACTCGAATAATACAATAGTTTCGGGGCCTAGTTCGAGCTGCAGACCGACTTTCGAGCTCTTGGTTCGACAAGCGGACGCGCCTGATCTCCAAATCGATTTCTCTGACCAGCAGCACTGTAGTCCTCCCCGTTGTAAACCGTCAACCTTTCGTTCCGCCGGGAGACTCGTAGAGCTGTCTGACAACACGGATTCCCGACTTGCCTTAGACCGCGACGTTCAGACGGATTTTCGATTTGCCTGGGTTCGCCGAGTGATCAGAAGTATTTTCGAGCCGCCTTGGGCCGCCGAGTGTTCAGGGCGAAGGATGTTTTTTTTGAGAAGACTAGACCCGTCGAGACATCGTTTTGGTTTCCGTTTCGCTTTGTGCCTTTGTCCTTTCCTCTTCGCCCCCCTTTGGGGCAACAGAGTTTGCAAGAATTTCTTGGGGTCTCACAGTTTTTTGCCTCAGGATGATGGCCGCGGCGAATCCCGGCCTGAGCCGTCCTTCGATTGGTCTAGCCTCATAGTTTTGACTTGAACACTCAGCATTTTGTAGTGCACAAAGACGAACTATTTGTTTATATTGTTTTGCTTCCGTCTTTCCTTTCTTTGATTTGTTTAACCGAGACTTGGTTGATGAATCTGTCGCTCATCCAGGTCTTCCCGGATATTTTTTAGTGGCACGGCGAGACCGGGACGGTTTGGGTGGTGGAGTTTGTATATTCGCTGTGGACTCGGCGATTGACGCTTGTTCTTTTGTTTTTCGTTTTCTTTCTGGTGAGCGTGTTTGGATTTTGATGCACACTGAGTCTGGGCCGATTCTTGTTTGTTGTTCGTGCCGTCGACCGTGCCACGGTGAAGTGGAATCGATTGAATTTTTAAGCGGCGAATGGAATTCGGTAGTAGATCAATGTGTAGGAACAACTAGAACAGGGGATATGAATGTGCATCATAAGCATTGGCCCACTTTCTCTGTCATGTCTCTCCTGAGGGCACTCGCTTGAAAAATTGGTGCCTGCAGAGGGGTTGTCGTGAATGTATTCGTGCCTCCACACGGGGCCTTCATCTCTTTGCTCTGTTTTTGTGTGACATCCCACACATGATACTTCTAAGGTTTTAACACTAGTAGCTGATCATTCTGCAACTTTATGGTGAGTTTGCATGCCGCCGCTTATATTTGAGCAGAGCGAGCGGCGATTGTGGGATTGTGGTTTCTAAAGATGCTGATTGGCATTCAATCGAGCGTCGATTGCGTGAGCAGGATTGGTCATGCATAGACCGTTCGACGCCGGATATCGTGGTATCGTGTTTGACTCAAATGATTTTATTTTTTTATGAATATGTATATTCCGTCGTCTGAAGCTGCCTCAGTTGTTTCGCACCCTTGGATTAATCAGCAGTGTCTGGACGCGGTTCGAGCGAAACGCCAGGCCGCCGGTACGCCTTCTTTTCCGGCTGCCGCTGCCGC
Organism: Prorocentrum cordatum; assembly: GCA_963575745.1. Lineage (NCBI taxonomy): Eukaryota > Dinophyceae > Prorocentrales > Prorocentraceae > Prorocentrum > Prorocentrum cordatum. The sequence goes on along the minus strand of CAUYUJ010014266.1, from coordinate 116,860 downwards.
CTGTAGCGCTGTTATGCTGGAAGCATTCCGCGGTCACACGCAACGCATTCGCCATAAGCTCCGGTCCTTCGGCCGTGGAAGCAAGAAATGGTGGAAGGTTTCTAATGAGTTTTTGTCGCACGTTCATAAACCTTCTTCCTCTCCACTGAAGCGTTCTGATGGTTCGTGGGCTCTTTCTGCATCTGCTAAAGCCGATCTGTTTGCACAGTCCTTTAGCAGCAAGTGGCGTCTTCCCGCCCCAGTTTTATATGAGTTTACTGATTTGTCTATCCCGCTTATACCACCGGATCGCTGGGGAGCCTGCGTTATTCGGACGAGATCCGCTCGTGCTGTTCTCGGCGGCCTCCGTCAGGACAGCGGAACTGGTCCTGATCTTCTCCCAGCCCGCGTTTTGACACGATGTGCCAGCAGCCTGGCTGTGCCTGTCACTAAGCTTGCTTGTTTGATTTTGTGGTCAGGCGCGTGGCCCTTGCAATGGCGAGAGCATTGGGTGCACCCTCTGTACAAGAAATTCGCTGTTTGTAACCCTGACAACTACAGGGGCATCCAACTCACTTTTCAGCTATCTAAAGTCGTGGAGCGTATGTTCCTGCAGCTCATTGGCCCTCAGCCTGACAGGTTCGGGTGCTTTGGCGCGCGGCAGTTTGCTTGCTGCCCGGGCAGGGGTGCACGAGACGCAGTTTTATATTTTGTCTTGCAGTGCATTGCTGCTCTTGCCTCAGGGCGCCGTGTCCTTCTGTGCTGTTCAGACGTGAGCGGCGCTTTCGATAGAGTCGATGCTCCCCGTCTGCTTGCTAAGCTCCGCGGGTTTTCTGTCCCGGAGCCTGTGCTCGCAGTGCTCGCTAGCTGGCTGCGTCGCCGCTCCGCCCGCGTCATTGTTCAAGGAAAATTGTCGCGGCCCGTTTGCATGGAAAATATGCTTTACCAAGGCACTGTCCTGGGGCCTCCGCTCTTGAACGCTTTCTTTCCTGACCCATGCATGGCCGTTCGGGCCACTGGTTTTGAAGAGCTCGTTTATGCGGATGACCTCAATGCCCTCCGAGTGGTCGAAAACAGTGTTACAGACGACCAGGGTCACCGCATGCTTGACGAGTGTCAAGCTTCTCTGCGCAGGTGGGGCGCTGCCAACCGGGTCGTTTTTGATCTTGGCAAGGAAAGCATGCATATCATTTCTCGCAGCCGTCCGTGTGGAGCATCATTTAAGCTGTTGGGAATCGTCTTTGACCCTCGCATGTTAATGCACGAAGCCATTCAAACCAATATCTGTGATTGTGGATGTAAACTACGTAGTTTGTTGCGATGCCGTTATTTTTATAATTCTGCTGATATCGTCTTGTTGTACTAAGCCCAAATTCTGTCATCTATTGAATACCGAACTTGCGCTTTTCACTTCGCCTCTTCTTCCTCTCTTGCTCCTCTTGATGCTGTTCAATCTAGCTTTCTTCGTTCTGTCGCGATAACGGAAAATGAAGCGTTATATCATTTCTCGCTGGCCCCTCTGGCCTGCCGGCGAGACATTGCGATGCTCGGCGTTATCCACCGCGCCGTGCTTTGCCATGGCCCCGCCCACTTCTCCTCCTTCTTCTCTCCTTCCGGTCCTCCTCCTCCTCGCTCTCCTCGGCGTCGCGCCCGGCACCTGGCTGACCCGCTTCAGCTTCGTGCTCCAGATTTTGCTCGCCGCTCTGTTCTTGGCTCCGTAGGAGTATATAACCTATAACCTCCTACCAGACAGCGTTGCGGCTGCCCAAAGTGTCCACGACTTTCAAGCGCCTCTCCAAGCTTTGCTTAGGGATTTGGCTGATTCGTACCCCGACTGGACAAATACTTTAAGCTGCCGCGTTCCGTTTGCTAACCACCCTTTGCGCCGGTGCCGGGATTGGCAACCGCCCGGCTAGCTCTCCCTCTTGTCTCTCTCCCTCTCCCTTCTTTTTTTGTTCTTGTCTTCTTTCTCTCTTCTCCTGCTTGCTGCTGTCGTTGCCGTCGTCCGCTGCCTCCCTCCTCTCCTCTGCTCCTCCCCCCCGCGCGGGTTCTGAGCGGTGCTCGGTCCGCAGGCGTTTTTTTCCTCGCCCGGCGCGTCCGGCGCCGTCCCTCTCCTTCTCTCCCTCGCTTCCCCCCTGCTTGCTTGCCTGGTTGCCGCTCCCTCTTCCCTCCCTTCCTTCCTCTCTTTCGTCTTCCTCTTGTCCTCCTTCTTTCTTCCTCGTTCGCTTTCTCTCTCCGTCTCTTCCTTTTTTGTTCATTAATTTTTGAGTGCGCTTGACGCTGGTGTGTCCCGTGTGTGGTTTGGTTCATCCCTGCGAGGCTGCGTAGAAAAAAAAAGAGCTCCATTTCATCATCAACAACATGTCCATGAAGCGCGATACAGTGACCAAGAAGGATTTGCTCCAGACCAAGATCAACATGATGAAAGCTATGAAAACGCAGGAGTTGACCCAAATCCAGTGAGATTTGGTCGACTTGAACGAGCGCTTCTGCACCGTCGAACAGCGTTTTTCGAGCATTTTTTTGTCGAAGCGTCAGGTTGCAATGTTGATCATTTTCACCCGCGAACAAGAGGATCGCTCTCGTCGGTTTCGCCGCGCACATTTTGGAGGATCGTATTGCTTCCATTGAGAATTTTATGGGTTCTTGCAGTTGCGCTCCAATCAATTGGACATTTCTAGACCGGCCCACGGAATTCTCGTGATGTCTCCAAAGTGTTCCATTTGTATTTTCGGTCATCGGATGTGGATTCTGCAATCTTGGACTTCCACAAGACGAAAACGTTTGAGTGCAAGGGTGTAACAATAAGATCCAAGCTGCAAAGAGCCAGATAAACTGCAGCGGGTTAGGTGCCTCCGCAAGGCTGCCGATTTAATCAAATCACACAGCAGCTTTTTCGATTCAGGTGCCGTGCGTGCCGACGTGAAAACACGGAAGGTTTTTGTAGGAGACGTTGTTGTTTCATTCAGAATTTTGGCGATTTCGAGGGTTTGTCCGGCGACAGGTTTGTTGACCTTCGTTTCCTTTGGGGAAACGAGTGGACTGTTCATTTTGCATGTTTTAAGTTTTGTGCATTCGCGCGCAGCTCAGCTGCTCATTGTTCCTCTGCCTCTCTAATGGAAAGTTCGTCCCGTTTAAGACGGCGCAGTCCACGATCATTTCATGCTTTGCAGCGTCGTTCTGTGAGAATTAAATTTGGTTCTGCAAGCGAATCGTCGAGGCGAGTTTCGGGAGCAGATTTCTCGAGCCGCCTTTCCCGGCCATCCTTCGGAGCAGAATTTTCGAGCCGCCTTGCCCGGCCGGTTTCGGAAGCAGATTTCTCGAGCCGCCTTGCCCGGCCGTTTTCCGGAGCAGAATTTTCGAGTCGCCTTGCCCGGCCAGTTTCGGGAACAGAATTTTTGAGCCGCCTTGCTGTCCTCCGGAGCTGAATTTTCGAACCACCCCCGGCTCGCTCCGTCTTTCAATTTGCCGTCCTCCGGAGGAGGATTTTCGAGCCATTTTAGTTCTGCTGAACACTTTGCCCGGTTCTCTGAAAGAGGATTTTCGAGCCTTAGCTCTCGTTTTCAGCGCCAGTTCAGTTTGCACGAGTGTTTACTGGAGCTTTTTTCTTTTGCACAGTCTTCACTTCGGGGAGGGGGCCTTGGCGAATCCAGGTCTCACTCTCCTCAATTCAGTGCGGATTTCAGCATTTGGCATATCAATATTCAGGTTCTTTTTCGTCCCAGTCTGAGCTGGAAGCTCGTATCTCTCTCCTTTCGGCGCCTCCTGCTCTGGTTTAACGAAACTCGTTTGACCGGGCTTCAGTCCCGAGTTTGCACGGATATACGTGCGTCTGTCGACGAGATCGGAACAGCAGCGGTGGTGGAGTTGCCGTTTTCGCGCTTGATCAGTATTGTTTGCTCGCTTCCCCCCTCGCTAATTTTGTTTCTGCCGAGTGTTGTTGGTTTGTATTTCATTTCGATTGCGGGCCTGTTTTGTTTGGTAATTTTTACCGTCCCCCCCTCTACGCCGAAGTAGTTTCCATGCAAAGTGTGTTTGCAGAGATGGAAACGCACCTATCTTCAGCCATAGGCGTATTTTTAATTGGCGAGTTTAATTTCCACAACCCCATTTGACTTTGACATTCTAATTGACAGACTCCAGAGGGAATCGAAGCTGCACGATTGTGTGCTTATCATGGTCTTGAACAATTCGTTCGCGAACCTACCACGAGTTTGCCGAAGTGTCAGTTCCACCGAGAATTGCAGATCATCGGGTCGTCTCTGTGTCTCTCCTCCTCCCCCTTTGTCCGTCTCCTTATGCACGAGAATGTGTTGGCAGTTTAATGCTTCGAATTTGAGTGCGTCTCTCGTGAGCTCGATTGTAAAGATTGGAGTTGCCCTAACGGGGGCCCGGATTTTGGAGCGCAGTTTCTGACGGAGAATATTTTGAATGCTGCGGAGCGCCACGTTCGCAAAGTCTCTGTGCCGGTCCAGTGGAGCCATCTTTGGCTGACGCAGGAATGTTTTGACGCTGTCGCTCGTAAAGCCGCGGCTGCAGATTCTCCAGAGTTTCCGCTTGCAGTGCAGGATTGCAGCAGAAGTCGTTTAGATTCTTTTAATTCGTATTGTAACAGAATTCGTTTGAAGCTTCGCTCTTTGCAGCGTGGTTCGAAAGCTTGGTGGAGGCTTTCAAACCAGCTGTTCGGCAAGACCGTCAAGTCATCTTCGCCTGCTCTTCGCCGTGCCAATGGCGCGTGGGTCGTCAGAGCTGACGAGAAGGCAGATTTTTTCGCGAATTCGTCTTCTGATCGTTGGACCATCCCAGCTGTGGAGAGGAATTGTTTTTCTGACACAGCGCCTTCCAGTGGAGCAGACTGACTTTTTTCCCGTCCGGGTGAGACAAGTCTTTAACGTGCTCACACAGCTCAAACGCGATTTCGCTACAGGGCCTGACGAGATTCCTGTTCGCATTCTTGTCGCCTGTTCTGCCTCTCTCGCTTTGCCGCTTGCTATCTTGATTAGATCTATCATTCGCACGGGCAGATGGCCGGAGCCTTGGCGTTTGCATCATATTTGTCCCCTCCACAAGCGGAGGTCTTTGCGCGATCCTGTAAACTATCGTGGAATTCATCTTACTTCTCAGCTGTCCATGTGCGCCGAACGTATTCTTCTTCTCCGCGGATAACGCGCGCGCGCGTTGTACGAGTGGGAGAACATAGCACGGTAAAGGAACTTACAGTCAGGGGAGAAAGGGTAGTCCAGCGAGCAGGGATGACGGATTGTAGCATGGTGTCATCGTCTTGCTTGTGCATTCGCAGGGGGCTAGCATTGCGCATTTGCTGGCATATTGCATTCATGTTGCGATTGGGCACGGGCCCAGGCCCAGGCAAGGGCGTTGCGGGAGGTCACACTCGGACCTCGACTTGGCCTTCCCCTCCCTCGGGTGGGCAAGGGCCTGGAGGCACAGGCAGGGCAAGGGCCCTCAGGTGAGGCAGGGCAAGGGCCTTGAAGGCACGGGCCTTCTGGTCAGGCCACAGGCCTTTTGGTCAGGGCATGGGCCCTCTGGTCAGGGCGCAGGCCCTCCCGTCAGGGCACGGGCCCTCTGGTCAGGGCACGTGCCCTCTGGTCAGGGCACGGGCCCTCTGGTCAGGGCACGTGCCCTCTGGTCTGGGCGCGGGCCCGTGGGTACCCGCAGTGCGCAAACCCATGGGCGAGGGCACGGGCCCCGGCTATGCAGTGATCTTGGGCCATGGCCCAACAGGCGCAGGCCTAAGATCGCTTTGGCGGCACCACCCCCAACCTCAACAAACCTTCTCCTTCCTCTCTTACCCTCTTATTCCCCCCATGTACGAGTGAGGTGGAGGAATAGGAGGCTTACACGCCGCGGGTAATCGAGCGCAGCGTGGTCAGAACGCCAAGATCTGCCAAGGGGTGGAATGTGTGCAGGTTGGGCTGGTGCCCAGCCGTTGACTGGTGCAGGGCTCGGGATGGCGCAAACCGCAGGATGGTGCCACCGCGCGGTCAGAGTTCTCGACCCCATTCCCAGGAGATGAGGAGCCCTCCAACCCCTCCCTCCCTCCCTCCTCCCCAGCAGCTTCTCAAAACCGATCATCAGAGGCCAGGGCGCAGGCCATGGTCGTTGAGTGCAGCAAACTGCGGGAGAGACATGCGTAGCGGCTAGGTCTAGGGCCCTTGTCGCAGACATAGGTGTACTCCGAATGCGAAGGCGTGGATCTTGTCCGCGGACCTCAGGTTGGGGCGCGAACCCTACATAAACTGAGAGGCGTCGCAAGCCCCGGCTGGGGTGCGCTGTCTTGGGCGCGGGCCCATTCCGGGGCATGGGCCCGCTGGCGTGGCCGCGGGGCACGCGTGTATTTTGGTGGCTCAGCAGGGTGCATCTAAACGACGGGGTCCCTCAACGGCAGGGGGCCGTGGTAACGTATAGTTGCATGCGCACTGCGTGCGGCGGGGCACGGGCCCCGTCTTAGGTGTGCGGTGCAGGCGCGGGCCTGGTCGCCGTGGGCGCGGGCCCGTTTGCGCAGGTTGGGGCCTGTTCAGGTTTCCTGGTCGGTTGGGCACGGGCCCAGTGACCGTGTCTCCCAGGTGCCGGCGTGCGGCCGCTCAGGCGGGTCCCGCTGTGTGGATATGCGGTAACCGTCAGTGCAACAAACGGGTCTGTAACGGGCCAGGGTTCATGGCGTGCGGCGTGGGGAACGGGTTCTCGTCCGCGGAGGTTCCTCGTGGGCGCGGGCCCAGCTGCTGCGGGCGCGGGCCCTTGGGCGCAGGCACGGGCCTGTTCCGGTATATCAAGTCTGGTAGGTAGATAAGGCTGGAGGCATGGCGCAGGCGACCAGCGTCACCCAGGCGAGGGCGTTCAACCGCTCAGGCGGTTCCCGCCCCGAGCATCAGGTTGCCGCCGGATCCGAAGATTGTTCGTTTTTTTTTTTGCTGTTGGCCATTTCGTAATGTACGCCAGGGTCTCTTCAAGCGAACGCCTGAGGCGCAGGAGTAAGCATTGTTTGGGGGTGTTGGAATCCAAACATTGTTTTCTGCAGACTGCGGTCTTAGGAGAGCGGGCGGTCTGAGGGAAGGGTCACGGCTGTTCAGCACAAACGGGTTGAACGCGGTCCCCCCAAAAAATGCGATCGGGGGAAGTAAGAAGGGCCCGCGCGGGCCTCTGCGCCGGGCGTGGGCCTGGGTGTAAACAGTGAACACGTGATGTCTTCGCAAACGCAGGCCTCCACGGAACATTGTGTTAGGTGATCGGAGTCTAAGTGGCTCGGGGGTGTTGTCCCCCGGTGCAGGGACTAGTGCAGGCGCAGGCCCCAGCCCAGAAGTATTTGGAAAATGACGCGTGGAGATAACAGGCGTCGTGCGGAAAGCGACGGAAATCCCCTCCTTGTACGCTTTCCTGTTTTCTGTTTGCGCTGGAGGAGTCCTTGCGGACCGTCTTGGGGTCTGGGGTTGGGTTCCTTGCTGAGCCCGGGCGCCTGAACGCGGAGTTTCCATTCTGTGCATGAATCACTGGTTGGGTCTGTTCCTGGCCTGGCGTCGTTTACGGAGATGACACGCAGCGGGGGGAATGTGTTGCGACGGCTGCGACGCCGCCCAAAGGGGGGTGCACTCTTGTGTTCCGTAGCGGTTGTGGCTCGAAAACAGGTCGAGCTTTGCCAGCACCTACACGTACGTTCGGCATGCCGAGCAGCGCAAGCAGGTCTCGGGGGCGGCGGCGCCGGCGCAGTCCGTCGCGGAGTCCAGCCAGCAGGAGGTCCGGAAGCGGCAGTCGCCCCAGGTCGAGGTCCAGGCGCCCCCGCCGTCCGGCAAGGGCCAGCAGGGCCCCCCCGGGCCCGCCAGTGCCAGTGACGGCTGGCGGCCATGCAGCAGGGCGCGGGCTCGAAGCTGGTGCGCCAGCTTACGCTTCGCCTGCGGTGGAGACCGCGCGGGCTTCCGTTGCGAGGGAAGTCCCGGGCGCAGAGCCCGCCTTAGTGGCGCGTGCGGCGAGCCTCTTGGAAGGGCAGGGCCTGTCGGCAGGCTGGCAGGTGGCCAACGCTCCGCACGAGGTTCTTCTGGTCGTCCTCAAACCCGAGACGTCGCCTCGCGAGCTCACGCTCGTCGTCTGCGCCCAGCACCATGCCCGAGGGCACTCCCAGAGCAGCCGCGACGCAACGTTGGCAGCTTCCTTGCAGAAGGCGGCTTCGAGTCAGCAAGCCCAGGCGCGGGCGCGCAGGAGGCGCCGGAGGAACCCCCGCAGCGCGAGTTCGTCTTCGGGCGAGAACGGGGATGAGCGTGGCGACGGGGAGTTTGACGCCGTCGCCTGCCTGACCAGGCACGGCGTCCCCGGGATCGAGCATGGCCACATGCGGGAGCACGAAGGCATGAAGGCCACGATCCGCGCGGCGCGCAGGGCGGCCGCGGGCAGGCCCGAGAACAGGCGCTACTTCCTCTGCCGCGGGCCCTTAGAGAAATGGGCGCCGCAGTGGATGAAGGAAAAACCCATTACGAGGAGCATGGCGCATGCTCAGTGGGTGGCGTGCTTCTGGTCGATAGCTTTGGCCCAGCTCACCGCGCAGTCCGTCAGCGAGCAGGAGTCGGTGTCCATGCAGGGCCTCCTGAGGATGTTCTTGAACATGAATCAGGTCGCCATCGAGGACACGTGCCGGACCGCATGGGCCATGGAGGCCGACTTGTGGGCCGACGCAGCAGAGCGTTGCCGTCGCAGTGACGGGACGTGCGTGCCAGGATCCTGCCTCGTGGAGGTGAACGAGAACAGGCGGGGGCGGGCCAGGAACCTGACGCAGGCGCACCACCAGCAGGACCGCGCGCTGAGGCAGCAGCAGCCGCCGCCGCAACAGCGGCCGCAGCAGACCGCGCAGCAGCACCCGCAGGCCTCGGCGTGGCCACAGGGCCAGCCGCGGGTTGGGCAGCAGGCGCGCCCGCGCCAGCTCCACGACGACTACTCGGAGCAGCCGCGGGGCAGCGACGGGCGCCCAGCGCCCGGGGCCACCAAGGGGGGCAAAGGCTACGCCAAAGGCGGCGGCAAGAGCGGCAAGGGCAAGCCGCCGCCGCCGTGGGCGCGCGGCGCCTGAGCCGCCCATGAGGGCGGCGCCCCGGCGGCGGGTAGCAGCGCTGCCGCGCGGGGTTTGACAGAGGAGCGCGGCGACCGCGTCTCCGAACAGCTGCAGGTAGAGGGGGAGTGCGAGGATCCTGTAAGCCATGCAGTGAAAGCAATGCAGGCTGCCTCTGAACCAGAGACAAAGGCAGCGGTCTTGGCGCCAGAGCAGCGTGGCATTCTTGAGAGAATGGTGCAGGACCCGCTGGCGTGGCACGGGCACGTGCAATCGTCGCTCGAGCGGTGGCGCGCCCGCAAGGAGGCCGGCAAGTCGCGGCTTGCGGCGTGGCGCGCTTCTCTCCCAGAGTGCCAGCGGTGCGTGTTGGGCAGGCTGGACCCATTTTTGATGGCAGAGATGCTCCAGGAGTGTGGCCACGAGGACACCGAATACATCGGATCTTATGAATGGGTTTCCCCTCACTGAAGTAGTCGCGGTCGGGGGCCTCGGCGCCGACCTTCCTGGAGGCAAGTGCAGCAGAGGGCGGCCGGGTTGGCCCGGGCCTTGCCCGCTGCCGGAGCTCCGGGAGAGTTGCGCGGAGATAAACCAGCGAACTCTGCAGGCCGCCGAGGCTCGCCGCCCCCGCACTGACGACGAACGAGAGCTAGCCGAAGAGATATGGCGGAAGGTCCAGACAGACATGGCCGCTGGGAGGACGGGGCCACTGCGAGAGGTCCACGACCTCGATCTGTCCGCCGTGCTGCTGGTGGAATCGTTCGGCATCTGGGAGAGCCGGGGCGACGCGGGCCGGAAGGCACGGGAGATCCACAATTTCAGACGGAATCGTGTCAACGATTGCGCTTGGATGCCACAGACCTTCCGGTGCGACACTCATGACCACATGCTTGAGAGTTTGCAGCACCTCGCCGAGGTTTCGCGCGAGGCCGGGCTCGAGCTCGATGCCTGCATGGTCAAGACAGACTTTCGGTCGGCCTTCAAGACGCTTCCTCCAGCCCGGGAACTTCTATGGATGTGCTGGTTGCTTCTGTTCAATCCAGAGGTGGAGAGATTCCAGGCCGCAGCGCTGTTTTCTCACACTTTCGGCAATCTGGGCGCAGTGGCCGGGTGGTTCAGGACTGCCAGAGCGCTGCAGCATATCGTGACGTCAATCTTCCTCTTGGCTGTCTTTTTCTACGTCGATGACGTGTTCTGGGCAGCCACCAGAGTCATTTTGTCCAACGGACGGCGCCAAGCCCAATGGATAGCAGAGGTCTTCAACGAGGTCGTGTACTTGATTTTAGGCTGGGAGCTGGGCCCAGGCAAGTCAGTGGTGTCCCCACAGATACCGTTGCTGGGCTTGGAGGTGGCCGTGCAGAGCTGGACGGCGCACTGGCGCTTGGGGGAGGCCAAGCGCAGACAGTGGTGTCGCGAGATCCAAGAGATACTGCAGGCCGGACGCCTCAGCCCAGGCGGGGCCTCCAAGCTCTGTGGCAAGTTGAACTTTTTGAATTCGAAGATGTTCAACCGCCTGGGGCGCGCACTGCTAAGGCCTCTGATATGGCGGCAGTGCCAGGCCCGCGGCCCAGCAACAATCACGAAGAGGATGCAGCACGCTCTCCGGTGGTTCCTGGAGGTGCTCTCTCTGGGCCTCTGCCGGTCCGCGCCCCTGTTGCCGGAGGTCCAGTCTCCTGCAGTGTTGCTGTGCTCAGACGCGGAAGGCAACGGGCGTGTCGGTGCTGTCGCCATCGTGGACAGGGGGGCCGTGGAGTTCCTCCGGGGCAGAGTGCCGAAGTCGATTCGGAGACAGCTGTTGGGGCGGGCGACCAATATTGTCGCCTTCGAGCTGCTCGCTGCCGTGGTTGCAGTGTGTTCGCTGTGCCCGGACACTCTCCGTGAACGCCGGGTCGTCCACTTCGTCGACAACGCGGCCGCCCTCGCCTGCATCGTCAGGGGGTTTTCATCGAAGAGGGGCCTCGCTGCCATTGCGGGCCGGCTGTGGTTCGAAGCGGCAGTCATGGGCATGGACTACCAAGTTCACTACGTGCCCAGCAAGGCCAATTTAGCAGACGGCCCTTCTAGAGACGATCTCGATATATTGCGCGGCATGGAAGCGACGGAAAGGGACAATTGGAGTTTCCCCGATTTTTCCGCAGGTCTCGATTCGTGGCTTCAGCGCACTGGTGCGCACCGCCTTGTGTTGTAAATAATCAGGAGGGGTGTATTTACATGAATTCTGACAGCATGGCGCAGAAGCCGCGGAGGTGAGAAAAGAGGTATAATCACCGGTCGCGTCGTCGTCGCCTCCTTCGGGCCGCGCGTTCTTCCCCCGCTTGCGGCCATGTATACATATAGCGGGGGGCCGAGTCAGGGGGCCCCCGGGCCGGAACCCCAACCGCAAGAGTGGGCGCTGGGGCGCTGGGGCGGCTGTTCAAGCACCCGGGTCGGTTTGAAATGGGCCTGGTGGGCCCCAGGTGGCCCCCTGGATGGCCCAGGAGGGCCCCTATCGGCGAACCGCCGCTCCTGGACGCCCAAAATACTCCTTTGATGGCAAAGGGCGCCGCCCAAGACGGCCCACAACGTTTCCCAGAGTTTTCCCTGTGGGGGTCCCAAGAGCCCCCCCCCAAAAAAAAAAAAAGAACGAGGAAAAATGAACTTGGACTCGGACCGGGGGCGTTGCAAAGGGTATGAGCCCGGCCGATAAGAAGGTTCATTGCGTCGCTTTACACATTAGGCGCCCCGGAGGGCGCCCGATTTACGTCGTGCTTCGTCTGAGTGGAAGTTGGCGTATTGGTTATAGTTGAGGCAGGGTGTGAGAACGATTTCGAATTGGTGTTCGCGTCGTTGCAGTCGGCCTCTCTCGCACGCACACGCACGCACACCGTAGCCCGTAGCCACGTCGGCTCTAGCCAGGTTGGGCTCACAGGGGCCCTTGCGCGAGACCAGTCTCGCGAGTATGTGTGCAGTGCCGCCATTCACGTCAGTGGCCTGGGCGGCAAGACTCCATGGGGAGTGGCGCCCGCCAGGGCCAGGCGCACATTGCCCAGCGGAGCGCGAGGCGTTGGGCCCGCGAGGGCGCGCCAACAGCACAGCGCACGTCCCGCCTTTCACGTCGGCTTCGTCTGCGGCGCCGAGCGGGTTGGCAGGCGCCCAGGTCACCCACGGGGGTGTGCAGAATCATGCAGACGCACGGCGGTATCTGGCGGGCGCCCCAAGCTGGGGGCACGCAGGCAGCCGCGGGGTTGCGACACTGGGGCCCAATCTGTTGCAGAACGTGGCGCAGGCGATTTCTCCGCCCGGTGACAGAGTAGAAACCTTTGCGATTACAGCTGCAGGTGTGCCTCCGATGAACGCCGGTTCTGGCTGGTGGATTTCGAGACTCCTGGGCCTCCCAGAGAGACAACGCACGGGCTGGGTGGTGGCACAGGCCATGCATGAGTTCCACCGCGAGACATCCGTAGCACAAGCGACGGGATGGCGCACATTTGATGAACGCATGTCGTCGGCTGGCCTCGGCCGGCTTTTGTCGGACAGGCTGCCGCCCCGGCAGGCGGTGGCCGTGCTGGCGGCGGCGGGTGGAGATGGCTCTCTTCTCGACGAGGCAGGGCAGAGGAGCATGCTTGCGGCGATCGGCAGATCACTGCCGTCCTATATTGCCGGGGTGCGGTGCTGGGCTGCGTTCATGGACGCGCTGGGGCGGGCGCGGCACTTTCCCGCAAGGGAAGGCGATGTCATCCGATACGCGGCCATGTTCCGTCAGTGCGGCACTCTGAAGGCATACATGACAAATCTACGATGGGCGCACCGATTCCTGCGGTTCAGCAACGACTGGGACACGGATGCGGTGAGGCAGGTCCGCAGGGGCCAGGCGAAACAAGCAGACCAGCCGCGACAACGCTTGGCGCTGCAAGCCGGGGAGGTGCGAAAGCTTGTCGCTCGCGCAGAGGCGTTGGGAGACCCCGAGCAAGCTGCACTCTACGCTGTCGGTCGGCTGTGTCTGTTCCGAATGCCGTCGGAGTGCATCCCGCTGGAGATCGACGGGGAGCATTCGCAGATCGCCCTGGAGGGCGTCGAATTCAGCATCATCCTGTCCCGGCGGAAGCCGGACCGGCGCCCTGCGGTCGTCCGGCGCGAGTGCTGCTGTCGGCAATCTGGGCGCTTATTGTGCGCGCTGCACCACCTCATGCCGCTCATCGCCGAGGCGCGCCGGCAGGGGCGGCAGCGCGTGTTCACGCGGTCAGCGCAGCAATTCCTTCAGCGCATGAGGCAGCACGCCGAGCATGTAGGCATAGTGGGCGCACACAAGTTAGGAACCCACGCGCTCAGAAGAGGCATGGCTCGAGACATAGTGGATTCTGGAGGCAGTCTAGCGACGCTGCTCCGGGCAGGTGATTGGACGAGTTCGGCCTTTGTACAGTATTTGCGTGACCACCAGGTAGAAGAAGCAGCGGCCCTGTCGCTGCTGATCGACCACTCGGACTCCGAGTAGGGGCGAAAAAGAGAAGAACGAGGGAAAACATGAACAGCCCAGTCCATCCCTTCCTGGTTTGGTTTCCGCGCCTCATAACCCGCCAAGCCAGTCGGGGATGTCCCGCGACGATCGCGACGATGGGGGTCAGACAAGCGATCGCCTCACGATGGGTGCGGAGCTACGGCGACCCGCTTTCCCTGGTCTGACTATACGACCCATCGCGCGACCAGCGCGGGAACGCCAGCAGGCGGAGGAATGATAGTGGGTGTTCTCCTCCGCGGATAACGCGCGCGCGCGTTGTACGAGTGGGGGAACATAGCACGGTAATGGAACTTACAGTCAGGGGAGAAAGGGTAGTGCAGCGAGCAGGGATGACGGATTGTAGCATGGTGTTATCGTCTTGCTTGTGCATTCGCAGGGGGCTAGCATTGCGCATTTGCTGGCATATTGCATTCATGTTGCGATTGGGCACGGGCCCAGGCCCAGGCAAGGGCGTTGCGGGAGGTCACACTCGGACCTCGACTTGGCCTTCCCCTCCCTCGGGTGGGCAAGGGCCTGCAGGCGCGGGCAGGGCAAGGGCCCTCAGGTGAGGCGGCGTTTTCGGCCCGCCCACCCACAACCACGCCGTTGCGACCACAGTGTGGTGCGACTCGGGCAACGGGCGGCTGATGCAAAGCTCAGCAACGAGACTCCCACGGGCGATTCTCGGACCCGCCCGCCCGCCCACGCCTCCGCGGAGCTACGGCGACCCGCTTTCCCTGGTCTGACTATACGACCCATCGCGCGACCAGCGCGGGAACGCCAGCAGGCGGAGGAATGATAGTGGGTGTTCTCTCTTTCTTGTCTCCTCGTGTGTCCCGTCCTTGAGTTTTGGTTCTTTTCGATTTGCGTATTGCCCTGGGCGCGGCGCCAGAGACGCGATTTCATATTTCTTGCTAACATGGCTTGGCCTTCTCGCAGAGGGAGCGCGGATCGGTTTGTGCTGTTCCGACGTGTCCGGCACCTTTGACCGTGTGAATTCGGACCGTCTGCTCGCGAAGCTACGCGTTTGGGGTATCCCCCCGGCTCTGTGCGCAGTCTTTTCTTGCTGGCTGGAGGCCTGGAAGGCCCGCGTTGCAGTTGGCGGTGCCTTCTCGCGTCACAATAGCATGACCAACATGGTGTTTCAAGGGGCCGTTTTGGGCCCGCCTTTTTGGAACATCTTTTTCGGTGATGCCAGCGAAGCAATTGTCAGAATACACTTTCAAGAAGTTGTTTATGCCGATGGTCTCAACGCCTTCCGTTCTTTCCTCCCCTCCTCTTCTGACGACGAGATTTTTGCCACTATTGGGCAGGGCCAGTCGTGTCTGCACGAATGGGGCCGTGCCAGCGCTGTTGTGTTTGAAGCTTCGAAGGGGAGCCGGTGCATTATTTCACGTAGCCGCCCTTCTGGTGGCAATTTTAAAATTCTCGGTGTATCTTTTGATTGCAAGCTTGTCATGTCAGATGCGGTATCTGAGTGTGTGCACGAATGTGGTTGGCGACTTCAGGCCTTGCTTCGCTCGCGGCGCTACCACACTGTCGCCGAGCTTGTTGTCTTATATAAAGCGCACATTATTTTGTTCATAGGATACCGCACGCCAGCCTTCTCACACGCTTCGAATTCTGTAATGTTGCCGCTTGACCGTGTCCAGACGGATTTTTTTTACGAGCCCTGGGCATAACTGAGTACGAAGCTTTGCGCAACTTTAATCTTGCCCCCCTTTCTGCCCGCAGAGATATAGCCAACTTGGGCCTTATTCACCGCGCTGTACTCGGTTTCAGCCCTCCGTGCTTCGGTGCTTTTTTTTCTCCGTTGACTCCTCCCCTCCTCCTCCCCGCTCCCCTCGTCGCCACTTCCGTCACTTGCGAGACCCGTGTTCTCTCCGTGCCCCGGACTACCTTGTGCGTTCCGCATTGGGTGGCACGAGAGTGTACAACCTTCTTCCTGATTCAATCATCTCCGCTGACAATGTCAAATTGTTTCAGCGCCTTCTCTGCAAATTGCTTCGTGTCGATTCCGCCGTAAGGTCGTCTTGGCCACAGCTTTTCAGTTGGCGTGTGCCGATGGCTTCGCACATCCTTCGTAATTATTTTTCTTGGCAGCCCGATGAATGAGTTGATCCCTCTCCTTTTTATTCGTTCGCCTTTGTTTTTTCCCCTTCTCGTCCTCTCGTCCCGTTCTCTTCTTCTCGTCTTCTTCCCCCTCTCCCTCTCTGCTTGCTGCTGTCGCTGCCGTCGTCCGCCGTCCTCTTCCTCTCCCTGGCTCCCCCCCCCCGTGCGGGTTCTGAGCGGTGCTCGGTCCGCAGGCGTTTTCTCGCCGGGCGCGTCCGGCGCTTCTCGCTCCTTCTCGTCCTCGCTCTCCTCCTGCCTGCTTGCTTGCCCCTCCTTCCCCTTCCCTCCCTCCCTCGTTTGTTTTTGCCTTTGTCTTCTTCTTTCGTTTTCCCCGTCCTCCCTCCGGCAGTGCGCCGCCCGCCGGCCTGCTTAGCTGGCTCCGGCGGCCGCCGTCCCGCCATTTATCTTATCTTGTCTTGTCCCTGAATTTTAATGTTTGAATTGCCGAATGGTGCCGTGGTGTACTGCAGAGGTCCGATAGAACAAAAAAACACCATTACCGTCCAATTTTTAAAGCAATCTATCTGAGAGAGAGCTCTCCAGAAATTTGGTAGAGCCCCAAACCCGGATAACATGTTGTGGCGTCTGAAGCCCGAATACACAATACAAATCCCAAAGGATTTTGATAGGAAGTTGCTGAAACCTGTCACGTACGCGCATGCGAACTGCGACGATTCTGGACCACCGTGAGGGATTTCCTGGCAGGCGCCACCTGTGCAGATTCTAACTATAGTATGTGCGGTCGAGGTGGCGCGAAGATCGGCAATGTAAGAACGAAACCGAATCACTTTTCAGATGGTAATTATCAATCTAATGGTGAAGAGCCAAATCGGGGAACCGGGCTAAATCGGGGAACTGGCCAAATCGGGGAACCGGCCAAATCGGGGAATTGGACGTTCACGAGCTAAAAGTGGGAGCGGGCCAAATCGGGGATCTGAGCGCTTGCGAGCTAAAAATTGGAGCGGGCCAGATCAGGGATCTGGTTTGATCCGTATCGAGATTTTGTTTGGGATCTGAGCCAGATCCTTAACATTCCCATGGGCATTCTTAGGGATCTGAGCCAGATCCCTAACATTCCCATAGGCATTCTTAGGGATCTGAGCCAGATCATTAACATTCCCATTGGCATTCCTAGGGGTCTGAGCCAGATCCCTAACGTTCCCATACACATTCCTGGGGATCTGAAGCAGATCCCTAACATTCCCATAAGCATTCCTAGGGATCTGAGCGAGATCCTTAGCATTCCCTAGGGATTCCTAGGGATCTGAGCGAGATCCCTAGCATTCCATTGGGATTCCTAGGGATCTGATGCAGACCCACCATTCCCTCGGGATTTCCAAGGATCGGAGCCAGATCCCCACCATTCCCGCGGGATTCCCAGGGATCTGAGCGAGATCCTTAGCATTCCATCGGGATTCCCAATGATCTGAGCCAGATCCCCGCTATTCCCATCGGGATTCCCAGGGATCTGGGCCCGAACCTTGGCATTCCATCGGAATCCCTAGGGATCTGAACCAGATCCCTAGCATTCCCTAGGGATTCCGAGGGGAATCTGAGCCAGATTTTTATTATTCCTTTGGCATTCCCTCGGGATTCCCAAGGATCTGGACCAGATCCTTAGCATTCCCTAGGAATTCCCAAGGATTTGAACCAGCTCCCTAGCATTCCCTATGGATTCCTAGGGATCTGAGGCAGATCCCTAGCATTCCCTATGGAATCCTATGGATCTGAGGCAGATCCCTAGCAGTCCCTAGGGATTCCCATGGATCTGAACCAGATCCCCAGCATTCCCTGTGGATTCTTAGGGATCTGAGCCAGATCCTTAGCATTGCCTAAGGATTCCGAGGGATCTGAGCCAGATCCCTAGCATTCCCTAGGGATTCCTAAGGATCTTAGCCAGATCCCGAGCATTCCGTAGGGGTTCCCAGGGATCTGAGCCAGATCCCTAACATTCCCATAGGCATTCTTAAGGATTTGAGCCAGATCACTAACATTCCCATAGGCATTCCCAGGGATCTGAGCCAGATCCCTAACATTCCCATAGGCCTTCCTAGGGATCTGAGCCAGGTCCTTAACATTCCCATAGGCATTCCTAGGGATCTGAGCGAGATCCATAGCATTCCCTAGGGATTCCTAGGGACTTGGTAGCGTCCAAAACCCGGAGAGCGAAGAGACCCTTGGGGACGGGAAATCTTTCCTAGAGAGCTCTGGGGGGCTCCCCTGCAGCGCTTCTGAAGCGCTGTCAGGAACGCTTCCATGCGTGCCTGCACGCGTGCAGGCACGCGTGGACGCGTGCTGGGAGCGCCCCCGAACCAGCTGCCGGCTCGGGCGAACTGCTGCGGGGATCGTGGAGCGGCGGAGATGGGCTGCTGGCGGGCACCACCACCGTCCGGCTTCTAATCTAAAACCTTTAGCTCTCAGAGAGCTCTCCGGGAATCTGAACGAGATCCTTAGCATTCCATAGTGGTTCCTAAGGATCTGAGCGAGATCCTTAGCATTCCATTTGGATTCCTAGGGATCTGAGCCAGATCCCCAGCACTCCCATTGGCATTCCTAAGGATCTGAGCCAGATCCCCAGCATTCCCATAGGCATTCCTATGGATCTGAGCGAGATCCTTAGCATTCCATCGGGAGTCCTATGGATCTGAGCGAGATCCTTAGCATTCCCTAGGGGTTCCTAGGGATCTGAGCGAGATCCTTAGCATTCCCGAGGGATTCCTAGGGATCTGAGCCAGATCCCCACCATTCCCTCGGGATTCCCAGGGATCTGAGCGAGATCCTTAGCATTCCATCGGGATTCCTAGGGATCTGAGCCAGATCCCCACCATTCCTTTTGGATTCCCAGGGATCTGAGCCAGATCCTTAGCATTCCCTAGGGATTCCCAAGGATCTGAACCAGATCCCTAGCATTCCCCATGGATTCCTAGGGATCTGAATCAGATCCTTAGCATTCCCTAGGGATTCCCATGGATCTGAACCAGATCCCTAGCATTTCCTATGGATTCCCAGGGATCTGAATCAGATCCTTAGCATCCCTAGGGGGTCCTACGGATCTGAGCAAGATCCCTAGCATTCCCTGGGGATTCCTAGGGATCTGAGCCAGATCCCTAGCATTCCGTAGGGGTTCTTACGGATCTGAGCCAGCCTTAGCATTCCGTCGGGATTCCTAGGGATCTGAGCCAGATCCCAGCATTCCCATAAGCATTCCTATGGATCAGAGCCAGATCC
Organism: Prorocentrum cordatum; assembly: GCA_963575745.1. Classification (NCBI taxonomy): domain Eukaryota; class Dinophyceae; order Prorocentrales; family Prorocentraceae; genus Prorocentrum; species Prorocentrum cordatum. The sequence continues at coordinate 98,024 of CAUYUJ010014266.1, read as the reverse complement.
CCAGCATTCCCATAGGCATTCCTATGGATCTGAGCGAGATCCTTAGCATTCCCCAGGGATTCCTAAGGATTTGAGCGAGATCCTTAGCATTACATAGGGATTCCTATGGATCTGAGCGAGATCTTCAGCCTTCCATCGGGATTCCTATGGATCTGAGCCAGATCCCCACCATTCTCTCGGGATTCCCAGGGATCTGAGAGATCCTTCGCATTCCATCGGGATTCCGATGGATCTGAGCCAGATCCCCACCAGTCCCTTTGGATTCCCAGGGATCTGAGCCAGATCCCTAGCATTCCAGAGGGAATCCAATGGATCTGAACCAGATCCCTAGCATTCCCTAGGGATTCCCATGGATCTGAACCAGATCCTTTGCATTCCCTGTGGATTCCTGTGGATCTGAGCCAGATCCCTAGCATTCCCTAAGGGTTCCTAGGGATCTGAGCCAGATCCCTAGCATTCCGTATGGGATTCCCCATCCTTAACATTCCCATAGGCATTCCTAGGGATCTGAGCGAGATCCTTCGCATTCCCTAGGTATTCCCATGGATCTGAGCGAGATCCCTAGCATTCCCTGTGGATTCCGAGGGATCTGACCCAGATCCCTAGCATTCCCTGGGGATTCCTAAGGATTTGAGCCAGATCCCGAGCATTCCCATAGGCATTCTTAGGGATCTGAGCCAGATCCCCAGCATTCCCATAGGCATTCCTAGGGATCTGAGCGAGATCCTTAGCATTACATCAAGAGCCCTAGGGATCTGAGCGAGATCCTTAGCATTCCATCGGCATTCCCAGGGATCTGAGCGAGATCCTTAGGATTCCATCTGGATTCCTAAGGATTTGAGCCAGATCACCACCATGCCCGCGGGATTCCTAGGGATCTGAGCGAGATCCTTAGCATTCCATCGGGATCCCTAGGGATCTGAGCCAGATCCCAACCATTCCCTAGGGGTTCCCAGGGGTCGGATCCAGATCCCTAGCATTCCCTAGGGATTCCCAGGGATCTGCTCCATATCACCAGCATTCCCATAGGCATTCCTAGGGATCTGATGCAGATCCCTAGCATTACCCAAGGATTCCTAGGGATCTGAGCCAGATCCATAGCATTCCCTCGGGATTCCAATGGATTTGAGCCAGATCCCTAACATCCCCATAAGCATTCTTAAGGGTCTGAGCAATATCCCTAACATTCCCATAGGCATTCTTAGAGATCTGAGCCATATCATTAACATTCCCATAGGCATTCCTAGGGATCTGAGCCAGATCCCTAACATTCCCACACGCATTCCTATGGATTTGAGCCAGATCCTTAACACTCCCATATGCATTCCTAGGGATCTGAGCGGGATCCTTAGCATTCCTTAAGGATTCCTAGGGATCTGCGCGAGATCCTTAGCATTCCCTAGGGATTCGTAATGATCTGAGCGAGATCCTTAGCATTCCAGAGGGATTCCTAGGGATCCGAGCCAGATCCCCAGCATTCCCATAGGCATTCCTAGGGATCTGAGCCAGATCCCAGCATTCCCATATGCATTCCTAGGGACCTGAGCGAGATCCTTAGCATTTCATTCGGATTCCTATGGATCTGAGCGAGATCCTCAGCCTTCCATCGGGATTCCTATGGATCTGAACGAGATCCTTAGCATTCCTTAGGGATTCCTAGGGATCTGAGCGAGATCCTTAGCATTCCCTAGGGATTCCCTGAGCGAAATCCTTAGCATTCCATCGGGATTCCAAGGGGTCCGAGCCAGATCCCAACCATTCCCTGTGGATTCCCATGGATCTGAGCCAGATCCTTAGCATTCCCTAGGGACTCCAATGGATCTGAACCAGATCCCTAGCATCCCCTCGGGATCTGAGGCAGATCCATCGCATTCCCTAAGGATTCCGAGGGATCTGAGGCAGATCCCTAGCATTCCCTAAGGATTCCCAGGGATCTGAGCCAGATCCCCAGCATTCCCATAGGCATTCCTAGGGATCTGAGCCAGATCCTTAGCATCCCCTAAGGATTCCTAGGGATTTGAGCCAGGCCCCTAGCATTCCGTAAGGATTCCATATCCTTAACATTCCCATAGGCATTCCTAGGGATCTGAGCGAGATCCTTAGCATGCCCTAGGGATTCCTAGGGATCTGAACCAGATCCTCTGCATTCCCTAGGGGTTCCTACGGATCTGACAAGATCCTTAGCATTCAATCGGGGTTCCTAGAGATCTGAGCCAGATCCCCAACATTCGCATAGACATTCCTAAGGATCTGAACCAGGTCCCTAGCATTCCCATAAGCGTTCTTAGGGATCTGAGCGAGATCCTTAGCATTCCATCGGGATTCCTACGGATCTGAGCGTGATCCTTAGCATTCCGTTTGGATTCCTACGGATCTGAGCGAGGTCCTTAGCACTCCATCGGGATTCCTACGGATCTGAGCCAGATCCCCACCATTCCTCCGGGATTCCCAGGGATCTGGGCGAGATCCCTAGCATTCCATGGGAATCCCTGGGATCTGAGCCAGATCACCATTATTCCCTCGGGATTCCCAAGGATCGGAACCAGATCCTTAGCATCCCCTAGGGATTCCCAAGGATCTGAACCAGATCCCTAGCATTCCCTAGGGATTCCAAGGGGAATCTGAGGCAGATCCCTAGCATTCCCTCGGGATTCCCAAGGATCTGAGCCAGATCCTGTACATTCCCATCGGCATTCTTCGGGATCTGAGCAGTATCCCTAACATTCCCATACGCATTCTTAGGGATCTGAGCCAGATCATTAACATTCCCATAGGCATTCGTAAGGATCTGACCCAGATCCTTAACATTCCCATAGGCATTCCTAGGGATCGGAGCCAGATCCTGCACATTGCCATAGGCATTCCTGGGGATCTGATCGAGATCCTTAGCATTCCCTAGGGATTCCCAGGGATCTGAGCGAGATCCTTAGCATTCCCTAGGGATTCCTAGGGATCTGAGCGAGATCCTTAGCATTCCATTGGGATTCCTATGGATCTGAGCCAGATCCCAACCATTCCCTCGAGATTCCCATGGATCTGAGCCAGACCCCCACCATTCCCTCGGGATCCCCAGTGATCTGAATCAGATCCTTAGCATTCCATCGGGATTCCCAGGGATCCAAGCCAGATCCCCACCAGTCCCTCGGGATTCCCATGGATCTGAGCCAGATCCCCACCATTACCTTGGGATTCCCAGGGATCTGAGCCCTAGCATTCCCTAGGGATTCACAGGATTCCTAATGATCTGAAGCAGATCCTTAGCATTCTCTCGGGATTCCCAGGGATCTGAGCCAGATCCATAGCATTCCCTAGGACTCCCAGGGATCTGAGCCAGATCCATCGCATTCCCTGGGGATTCCTAGGGACCTGAGGCAGATCCCTAGCATTTCCTAGGTATTCCTTAGGATTTGAGGCAGATCCGTATTCTCTGGAGAGTCCCAGAGATCTGAACCAGATCCCTAGCATTCCTTGGGGATTCCTAGGATCTGAGCCAGATCTCTAGCATTCCCTAGGGATTCCGAGGATCTGAGCCAGATCCCTAGCATTCCGTAAGGATTCCTAGGGATCTAAGCCAGATCCCGAGCATTCCATAAGGATTCTTTGTCCCCAGGGCTTCCAGGGCTTGAAGCCAGATCCCTGATCTGGCCCGCTCTCATTTTTAGCCCCAGAAGGGTCAGATCCCTGATTTGGACCGCTCCCATTTTTAGCACTTAGAAGACGGGTTGTCGGTCGGTTCCCCGTTCTGGCAGTTCGAAGACCGGTTCCCCGTTTTGGCCGTTTACCCGTAATATATATTATGAGAACTTGTCTCGAGATGTTTGAAGGAACCTTGCTCCCAACAACGGACTATATATATATATATATATATATATATAAATATAAGACGCAATCTTGTCGCGTGCCGGAAGCAAGAGGGAAGTGTTGCAATTGAGCCAGGGTGCGATTTGCGTCGATGGCTCGCTAAGAGTCGAGTGAATTGTGTTTTGTAAGGTGCTCCCGAGAAGTTCAAAGTTCCAGCGTTTACTCAAATTTCATGTTCCGATTAGCCGTGCTTTGTAAATCAAACAATTATGTTTCGATATATTTCCACAGCAGTTAAGCAATAGCAAATGTAGATAAGGCAAAAGTTTTTGCGACGAACATATGTAGTTTGCTCATTGCAATGAGTAAGTTCAGTGTTTTCTTTAAGTCACTTGACGAAGATACGAGAGCACGACCGTTCGATTGTGTTCATTTTTTTTTTGTTTTTTTGTTTTTGTTTTTTCCCTCTCTTTTATGTATATGTATATTCTGTCTTCTGAAGTTGCCTGTTGTTTCGCACCCTTCGTTCAATCAGTAGTGTTTTTAACGCAGTTCGTGCGAAACACTAGGCTGCCGGTACGCCTTGTTTCCAGGCTTCCGCTGCCGTGCTGGGGACACACAGCGCATTTGCGAGAAGCTCCGGTATTTTTTCGGCCGTGGAAACAAGAAATGGTGGAAGGTTTGTAATAAGGTTTGTCGCGCGTTCATAAAGCTTGGAATGTTCTCGGTCGCCATGCCGATCGTCGAGCTGCTCATTCAATAAAGTCTTCTCCCAAGGCATCGCCTCCGAAGAAGTTGGCCGTGGCCGTGTTCAATCATTGGAGACTTCTGGTTCCTCCACGCCGGGTCTCGGCAAGAAACAGCTTAATTTATTGAGCGCTATGGATCCAGCCAAGAGACATATTGGTTTCGGTACGCCTTGTTTCCAGGCTGCCGCTGCCGTGCTGGACACGCACACACGCACGTTTGCCAGGAGCTCCGTTTTTTTTTCGGCCGTGGAAGCAAGAAATGGTGGAAGGTTTGTAATAAGGTTTGTCGCGCGTTCATAAAGCTTGGAATGCTCTCGGTCGCCATGCCGATCGTCGAGCTGCTCATTCAATAAAGTCTCCTCCCAAGGCATCGCCTCCGAAGAAGTTGGCCGTGGCCGTGTTCAATCATTGGAGACTTCTGGTTCCTCCACGCCGGGTCTCGGCAAGGAACAGCTTAATTTATTGAACGCTATGGATCCACCAGCCAAGAGACAGATTGCTTTCGTGGGCTTTACCGCAAGCCATTTGAACCAGAGAGTGGCATATATTAGCGATTTGATCAAGTCCATTGACAGCCAGATTTCCTTTCATGTCGGACATTTCTACACCCGGCCACTTCCTTTCTCAGAAGTGCTGGTGGTGAAGGAAAAACGTTTCCGACTACGAGTGGCGGTGCCATTATTTTATAGTCAGCAAAGACGAAGGTCAATGCTTCTCGTGATTGGGCCCTTCGAAAAGCAACAGACATGATCAAGACAGATAGTATTCTACGTGGTCGCAGTGTCCATGCTGATTGGAAGATGCGGAAAGTCACCATTGACGAAAATTCTGTTTTCATCCAGAATGACGGTGATTTACGCGGTGGTTTCACTGGCGAGTTTGCGCACCTCCGTTTACCCTAGGAAGCACGGGGTCGCGCACAGTTTTGTTCACAGTCTCCTTCTTCGTCCTTTTCTCCCGCGTGCTCTGCTGCCCCTCACGCTGTGAGTTGTGTGCGGCCCCCTTCGCGTCGATTCCGGAGGCGTGGTCCTCGTTCTAGTTCTTCATTTCTTCGGCGTTTCACTGAGCATTGTTTGCGTCCGATTGCAGATGAGACGGTCGCGAATTCTCTTACTCCCGAAATTTCGAACCGCCTTAGGCCGGAGTTTTCGAACCGCCTCTGTTGAGACCCATAGCATGATCTGTGTAATTGTAGGGGGTAGTAGGTAGGAGCAGGTAGCAGTAGCAGGGGTAGCATCAGAAGCATGTTGCATTGCACTGCAGCCCTTTCGGTTCCGAGCGCAGGTGAAGGGACCCCTCTCCTCTCCTCCTCTGCGCGCGCCGCCGCGTCATGGCAGCGGAGCGTGGCTGCTGAGAACGGCCCGCCAGGCCGCTTCCCCAGTGGGCCCTGAGCCCGCCCCCGGTGCGGGGGCAGCACCGCCCAGACCCAGGCCGCCTCCTGGGCCACCACCTCGGCGGACCGCCCGCCCCTCCCGCTCCCCCAGGGCCGCCCGGGGAGCGCCCAGCCCGCCGGCGCGGGGCCCGCCGTCCGGGGGTCACGAGAGCCTTCCACAGCCGGTCACGCTGAGACCAGCACGGGGTCAGGGAAACCCCAACAACAGATGAGTGAGGAGCAAGGAGTCCCACGAGCTGCGGACGAGCCGGCGGAAGCTCAGACTCCGGCTGAAGCACAAGGACCCTGCACTCAGAGAGGGTTTGTGCAACGAGCTGGGCGCCAGGCAGAGGGAGTCTCTAGGTCTGACCTTGGACGTGCTCCCGACAGCGACCGAGCGCCGCGAGCACTTGGAGGCTCTCTGGGAACCCTACAGGCGGAAGGTCGCAGGCGAGGCGCCGAAGCTGGTCACCGACAGCTCCGGGCAGACTCGCGGAGTCGATCCTGAGCCTGGCCGCCAGCGGGCGTTGTGTGCCAGTAAGCGCGAGTGGTTCGACAACAGCCACAGTCGCGCCCTCGAGTTGCTGCTGTTGGACGGCGACGAGCTTTTCGAGAAGGCCAAGCCGCTCCTGGACAGGCGACAGGAACTCCAGGCGCGACAGGACGCCGGAGAGGCCGACGACCGCGAACAGCGGGAGCTCAGCCGCTTGCTCGAGGAGCTGGAGGTGATCTCCTGCGCGCTTGCTGAACTAGAGGACAGCAAGGGTTGGCGCGAGCAGCGTCTCCAGGACACCGACGGGGCGCCACCGGGCCACTCGCAGCGCGGCGCTGCGAGCTCAGCGGCTGCTCCAAGCCGCCCCAGGCCGTCCGTCGCGCCCCGGCGGCAGCGCGAGGCGGCCGAGCGAGGGCAGCCAAGCTGTCCCGAGCGCCGGGGTGCCACAGCGGCTGACACAAGCCGTCGTGCACCGTCAGCGGCCCCGCAGTGGCCGCGACCGTCGGCAGCGCCGGAGCGAGCAGCGCGGCGCCGCTCTCGCTCGAGGAGCAGGCCATCGTGCAGGTGGCAGGACGCGGCGCCATGGCGACTGTAGAAGATCAGATGCGGGAGCAGCTGCGTCAGCAAGACCAGCAGATCCGTGAGCTCGTTGCCACTGTTCAACAGCTGAGGGCGGCGCCGGCGCCGCAGCCAGCGCAGCCAGCGCAGCCTCTCGTGCAGCTTCAGCCTGCTGTAGACACGCGCCTCGTCGGCAAACCAGAGCTGTTCTACGGGGAACGTGCAAAATGGAGCGACAGGGCTTTTATCTGTCGAGCTTACTTAGCAGCGATAGATACAAAGTACCCGGCGTTGTTGGACGAAGCGGAGGCTTCGGAGGTGGTGATCAGGAACGTAGACCTTGACCAGCCGTGGAAGGCGTCACTAAGTTTGCAGCTTTATTACTTGATGGTAATGCTGTTCCGGTCAGCAGCCCAGGACAAAATGTCCACCGTGTCCTCCGGATGGGGACTGGAGGCATGGAGACAGTCGGTCCTTGACTGGGACTCCTGATCAAGATACTCACCGCGAAGTTCAGCGGGGACATCCCGCAGAGCTTAGATCAGTTTGAACATCTGATCCGCGAGTACGAGCAGCAGTCGAAAAAGGTCTTCGACGAAGATCTTAAGTTTGGCCTGGTGGTGGTCAACATGCAGGACACCAACGTCCAACAACACCTTGTGAAGAACGCAAGCAGGTTGGAAACTTGGAACGCCATGAAGGAGGAGCTGCTCGACATGGCGCGAACCACGCAGTACCTGAACTCCCAGCCCAAACCTATGGAGCTAGGCGCCATGCCACAAAGAGGAAAGGGCAAGAAGGGGATGGTAAGGGTAAAGGTGAAGGTAAAGGTAGGAAGGGGGAAGGAAAAGGAGGCGATCCACGGAAGCCAACAAGGAGAAGGAGTGCTTCTACTGCCACAAGAAGGGGCACATCGCCGCGGAGTGCAGGAAGAAGGCGAGGGACAACCAGGCTAGGCTGGCAGCGGCCCCTGAGGCCGCGCAGCAGGGCGGTACAGGACCCCCGCCTACGGCGCAACCGGTGGCTGGTCTCATGCAGATCGGGCAGGAGGAGGTGCAGCATGGGTACTTGATGCCATTATGCTCACCGAGCGACTCCGGCGAAATGCTGGCCCCCATGCCTCAGAGAGTCATGGTCGACACAGGTGCTGGCAGGTCCGTGTGTCCGGCTGGTTTTGACCCCCGGGCAGAGCCGGACAGCTCTGTCAAACCAACCGCGCTGACGACGGCGACGGGGGAAGAAGTGAACTTTTCGGACGGGAAGAGGTCTCGCTTCCAGGCAAAGGACGGCAGTGGCGTTGTCTTGCGGTACAGTGACAGCGACAAGGCTGTCGTCTCGGCGTCAGAGTCGACCGAGCAAGGCAACTGGCTGGTATGCGGCCCTGGGGTACAGCGTATCATAGGGCCAGACCACGCCGAGCACCTCAAGGAAGCCGTGCGCCAATCGAGCGGATTGGACATGGTAAAGGATAGGGGGGTGTACTGGCTGGAAGTGCGGGGGGCGACAGGGCAGGAAGAGGCGAGGCCGCTCTGCACAGCGAAGGCAGCAAGGAAAACGTTCACCCCGGCTGAACAACAACCAGCGGCACCTGATGCCATGCAACCAGCAGCGCAAGGGGAGGCCCCGAGGCCGAACGTGCAACAAGGAGGGTCGTCCTCGAGCGCGTCCGGCGCTATGCGCCCAGACCCCGCGCTGCCTGACCAACGGCCGCCCGCGCTGATGCCAGACTCGGAGGATCCACGGGCGCCGCGAGCAAAAGCCATACCACCAACTGTGAGCAAGGCGGAATGGGACGCGCACCAGCTAACCCATCTGCCGTTCAGGTCGTGGTGTGAAAGCTGCGTCGCAGGCAAGGCCGCCGAAGACCCCCACCGGCAGCTCCAGCAGGCCCCCGACGGAGCAACGCCGAAAGTGTGCATGGATTACCTTTTCCTCACGCAGAAGGCGGTGGAGAAGGAGATGTACGCTGTGTTGAACGTGCTGGACGCGAAGTCCGGCGCCCCGTTTTCAGGCATGGTCAACCAGAAGGGTGACGACGACTATGCATTGGCAATCGCCCATGAAGGAGTGCGCTTCGCAGGCAGGACAAACTTGATTGCATGTTGTGATGGCGAGAGCGCTATCAACAAGCTGTGCGACAAGTTTCTGGAAACCCGGCCTTCCGGACATACTGTCACGAAGGTGAACGCCCCGAAGGGCAGTAGTCAGAGCGCAGGGCTGATTGAGCGCAGCAATTACGAGGTTGAGAAGGAGTACAGGGCCGTGAAGCACAGGCTGGAGTCCGTCTACAAGCAGGCGTTCCCACTCAGCCACAAGGTGCAGCCTTGGCTTGTGAGACACTCGAGTTGGCTTATCGTCCGTTTTCTCGTCGAGGCAGACGGCAAGACGCCGTGCGAGCGCCTGCGTGGCAAGCCATACAACGGCGAGATTGTCGAGTTCGGGGAGTGCGTCTACCACAAGAGTCCTCTTAGCGAAGTGGGCAAAGCGGGCGACCGCTGGCACCTTGGTGTCTGGCTCGGGAAATCCATGCGATCAGACGAGCACTTGGTTGGCACTGCCAAGGGAGTGCTGTTGTGCAGGTCGATATGGAGGAGGCCAGAGAAGGACAGGTGGGACGCGCAGCTGCTTGACCGATTCGTCGGCTCTCCTTGGGCCCCGGTGCCCCCAGGAGTCATGGAGGTCAAGCCCCGTGAGGTGTACATCACCCTCGACCGGATCATCCGCCTCGGCAAAACACCCGGTTGCCCTGGCTGTCGTGCGCCAGGTGAGGCGAGGCGCGCAGCTGAGTGCCGCGAGAGGTTCGGCAAGCTCGTAGGAGCTGAAAAGGAAGACGTCGCGAAACGGAGGCAGGAAACGCAACCAGCGGCACTTGATGCCGCGCAGCCAGCAGCGGCACCTGATGCCGTACAACGTGTAGCGGCACCTGATGCCGCACAGCCAGCAGCGCACGCTGCTCAAGCACACCCGCCTCCTGCTGCTGCACCGCCAGGCGGTGCGCGCGCAAGCCAGCAACAGCAACAACAACAGCACCAGCAAGCTGTGGAAGGGGCAACACCAGGCTGCACCGCCAGACGTGCAGATGGGGGAAGCACGCGTAGGTCAGGAGGACGCCCGCGACGTCGAAATGGAGGGGGAGCCACAGGAGGACTCCCAGTCGAAGAGGTCCCAGCTAGTCGCTGGCCTGCCGATTCTCCACGAGCCAGCTGTAGTGGCAGCTGCTTTTGGGACGTGCGTGTGTTTTCTGGCAGCGGCACCTGATGCCGACAGCAGCGTCCCACAAGTATGCCCTGCACAGATGGAGTGGGACAAAGATTTCTTTTCCACGAAAGCAGGCATTAAACTGGACCCCCAGAAAGTGCTAGAGGGTAAGATCCGCGAGATGACCCAAATAGAAGCCTACAAGGTGAAGGGGGACATCCCATGGTCCACAGCCAGAGAAAGAAAACTGAAAGTTGTGAACTCGAAGTGGCTGCTTGAACCCAAACCGACAGCTGAAGACCGGGAGGCGGTGCGGGCCAGGCTGGTAGCAACAGAGGTCATTACGTATGCGCGCGAGGACGTGACACAAAGCACACCTCCGGTGAAAGTCTTCCGGATCATTGTGTCGTTGGCCGCGTCCAAGCAGAGGGCGGACGGGTCATGGTCTAGGCTCGTGGCTGTGTACGATGTCTCGGTTGCTTTCTTCCACGCAGACAGCGACGGCGCGACGGCAGTCATCCCGCCACCAGACGTCCGCAGAGAAGGATACGCGTGGTTGTTGCTGAAAGCCATGTATGGCACGAGAGAAGCTTCGAAACGCTTTGGTCAGTGCGTGATCCACGCTTTAGCTTCGGAAGGTTTCGAACTTGTTGTTGTTGTTGTTCCCATGACATTCTTTCGCAGAGCACTGGATGTGTCCATGGGTTGTCACGGCGACGATTTTCTTGCAGAAGGCGAGAGCGATTCGTTAGACCAGGTAGACAACATCATGCGCAAGCACTTCGAAGTGAAGATCTTGCCTCGAATCGGCCCCCCGGAGTTCGGCGGACAGGCGGCGACCGGAAGCCACCTGAAGAGGACGATCCGCTGGGCCACGTCCGGTTCTCGTCGAGCTCCAAGGCCTCGCACCGGGAGTGTCCAAGGGTGTGAGCACGCCGGCGTCCAAAGACACCGGGAAGGGCGACAGAGACGTCGACGATCCCCTTGGGAGGGACGACGCGGTGCTCTTCAGGACAGGAGCGGGGTCGCTACAGTACCTCGCAGAGGACACGCCCACGGTCAAGTTTGCAGCCTCTGGGATCATGGAGGGGATGACGGCGGTTCTCAAGACTCACCAGATGAGGCTGGCACGCAGCAGCCGGTACCTGTTGGACCACCCAGGAGAAGCGTGGCTCTTCGACTACCAGAAAATGCCTTGATCTCTGACGGAGTACTGCGACTCAGACTGTGCAGCAGACCGAGAGACGAGGAAGAGCGTGAGTTGTGTGGTCGAGAGCTTCGGGAAACATTTGATTGATGTAAGCGTATCGGAACAGTCTCTCCTGGCCCTCTCGAGCGGGGAGGCAGAGTTCTATGCCATCATCAAAGGGGCAGCGCAGGGCGTGCAGACAAGCCAGGTGATTGAATCTTTCGTTGGCCGCGAGTGCAAGCTAGATGTGCTGAGCGACTCGTCAGCAGCGCGGGGGATCTGCAACCGGCAAGGAAGTGGTAAGGTGAGGCACCTGTCCGCGAAAGACCTCTGGGTGCAGTCATTCTTCCGTGACAGCCGCGGCAACCTGAAGAAAGTTGACGCGGAGGTTAACTGGGCAGACCTTGGTACGAAGGCGCATGCACAGGCTCGGCTACAGCAGCTAGTGGACATGATGCCACTGAGGAGGAACGAGCCCTTGAGGAGCGAAAGGAGGAAGGGCTTGAGCTCAGGCAGGGTTGCGTCGTTTCTGGCGATGCTGAACCCGTGCAGGTAGTGGGCCGTGAGTCCGCAAGCAACACCAAGCAGTGGACCCTGAGTCCGCGACCAACAGCGGGGCTTGAGTCCGCACACGAGGACGCTGCGCACGCCTAGCCGGCAGCGCGGCGACCGGGAAGGCAGCAGAAGCATGCCACAATCCCACAATACCAACGCGCATGGCTATGGTGGTGGACTCCCCATACATGCGCTACGCCAGCGGGTGCTGGCAAGCCTGGCTGCTAGGAGCTGCCGGGTGGAGTGTGCCGTGAGCACGCCGTATGTCCGTGCAAGGGGTACGGGTACGCAGTGAGTAAACAAACAGTACGACTTGTGTACACAGTTACTGAAACGAAGCCCCGTCTATGGATTTAGCGGGCCATCTGCTCATGGACTTGACAGATGAGGAGGTGTCTACAGGAGGCTAGAGCCTGATCAACTCTCTCTTGACACTGAGCGAGCCGGAAGGGCAGGGACTGGCACTGAGCGGATCGCGCATCCGCCACTTTGACAGTGAAGCGCGGCTCCGGGAGCCGCCCTGCACAAGCCGACCACCCCAGCGGAGCCTGACTCCGCGGAGAGGCCGGGAGCACTCTTAGGACGCTGCTTGCCTAGGTCATGCTAAGTACAGGCTCTGACCAGACAGCAAGGTCTCGGCAGAGTGGAGGGGCGTTGAGACCCATAGCATGATCTGTGTAATTGTAGGGGGTAGTAGGTAGGAGCAGGTAGCAGTAGCAGGGGTAGCATCAGAAGCATGTTGCATTGCACTGCAGCCCTTTCGGTCCCGAGCGCAGGTAAAGGAACCCCTCTCCTCTCCTCCTCCGCGCGCGCCGCCGCGTCAGCCTCAGGCCGGAAGTTTCGAACCGCCTTTGGCCGGAAATTTCGAACCGCCTTAGGCCGGAATTTTCATACCGCCTTAGGCCGGAAGTTTCGAACCGCCGTAGGCCGGAAGTTTCGAGCCGCCTTAGGCCGGAAGTTTCAGACCGCCTTACTTCTGGATCTCAGATGTGCCCTCTGCCTCCGTTTCGCCCCTCCCTCTCCCAGCCAACCCTGCATGATTCTTTTGAGCCCTTTCGGTATTCTTCCACTCCGGACGGTGGCTGTGGCAACTCCCAGCTTCGCCGTCCGTTGATGTTGCTGATTTCACCATTTTTACATTAATTTAAGATCTTTCAATGCTCATTCTGGCGAGCTCTCTGCTCGTCTGTCTCTTTTTGCTTCTCCTCCTCATTTAGTTTGCATTGTTGAAACTTGGTTCGACGCTTCCATTTGCACTCCGTCGCTTACCGGATACAGAATTCTCGCGCGGTGCGACAGCAGTCAGCAAGCAGGAGGTGTAGCCATTTTTGCGCTTGACTCTATCATTTCTGTGTGTTCTCCTTTGCCTAATTCTCCTTCGGCCGAGCTCTGTTGGATTCTGGTGCATTGCGCTTCTGGCCCAGTGGTCATTGTGTGCATTTATCGCCACCCTTGTTACGGGGAAGTTGATTCCCTATCTGCTTTAGCTTCTGAGTTTAATAATTTGTACGATCAGTGCGTTGGTTGCATTTTGCTTGGAGATTTTAATGTGCATCACCTTCACTGGCTGCGTTTCAGCCATTCTGTAACCCCGGAGGGAACCTTTTTGAAGAACTGGTCAAGCGAGCATGGGTTATCCCAGCGAGTGCGGTCTCCAACTCGTGGTGCGTATCTCCTTGATTTATTTTTTACTGATTTGCCAAGCCTTTTGACTCTTTTGACTGTCGAAGAAGTATCTGAAATTGCTGACCATCGTGGCTTGTCGATTCGTTTTTCCTCCCCGCCCCTCCCTTTGGAATCCTTCTCCCGAGAAGTGTGGCACTACGGCAGCGCCAGTTGGTCTTCTTTGAAGCGTTCCATTGCGCAGCATGATTGGGGATGGATTTCTCAGCTGTCAGTACACGATGCAACGCGACGTTTCACTGATGTCATTTTAAGTTTGATGCGTCAGTTTATCCCCCGCTCATCCGTTTCGTTCCGCCCTTCCCATTCTTGGCTGACAGAGGAATGTGCACGTTTAGTTCGGGAGAAAGTTGACAGTGCCGGAACTGAGTTTTATCCAGCTGCTTGCCGTCGTTGTAGCGACGGTTTGCTTGCTGCCCACCAGGCTTACGTCGTGCGCACCCGGGCGAAGCTCAGACGATGGCGCCGCGGAAGCAAGCACTGGTGGAAAGTTTCCGATTCCTTGCTTAGTCGTTCCCCCTGTTCCAGTGGATCTTTTTTGAAACGCTCCAGCGGAGCTTGGGCTATCAGCAGTGCCGATAAAGCAGAGCTCTTTGCTGCGAGTTTTTCAAGCAAGTGGAGCTTGCCGCCGGCAGAGGTCAATGAATTCACAGTTTTTTCTTCACGCTTAATTGAAGAAGACGATGCCTTATTCTTGCGTGTTCGGCTGCGTTGTGCTCGCGCTGTTCAGTCTGACTTACGAAGCGACAGTTCCAGTGGTCCTGATCTCCCCCCCTTTCGTTTTTTAAAAGCCTGCAGCCGCGAGTTAGCCTTGCCTTTCTGTCTCTTAGTGCGACAAATAGTTGGTCAGGCGCATTGGCCGTCTTGTCGGTGTGAGCACTGGATTTTCCCGCTCCACAAGCGCCAAGCGCTCTCCGACCCGGATAATTATCGTGGACTCCACCTCACTTCGCAGCTCTCGAAGGCGGCAGAGAGACTGATTCGAGATCTGTTTGTTCCACGTCTGGAACGTCTCGGCGCTTTTGGGCCGGCGCAGTTTGCGTGCAGACAGGAGCGCGGGGCTCGCGATGTAGTTCTTTATTTTCTTTTGTCTTGGAGTCACTCCTTCTCTCTCGGCCTCCGCGTTATCCTCTATTGTTCTGATGTGTCTGGAGCTTTCGACCGTGTCTCCGCTGACGCTCTTTGCGCGAAGCTCGCCTCTGCTGGAGTGGCGCCGCGCCTTGTCTCTCTTCTTGCAAGTTGGCTCCGGCAGAGAACGGCGCGTGTCGTCGTCGGTGGTCAACTGTCCCGTCCAATCACTATGGAAGACATGGTACACCAGGGGGCAATTTTCGGACCGCCTCTGTGGAACACTTTTTTTGCAGACGCTTGCATGGCAACCTGGGCCGAGGCTTCCGAAGAAGTTGTTTATGTTGATGATTTAAATGCATGGCGTTCTCTGGCTGCTGATGTAGCCGACGAGCGTTGTCTAGCAATTCTTCGTCAATGTCAAGCTTCGCTCCACGCTTGGGGTCGTGCAAACCGTGTGCAGTTTGATGCGCGCAAGGAAAGCCTGCACGTGCTTTCTCGTGCGCGTCCCGTCGGCGATCATTTTAAGTTCTTGGGTATTCTTTTCGACCCAAAACTTTTAATGCACAGCGCCGTGGACGACTGCGTTTCCGCTTGTTCGTGGAAAGTGCTCAGGCTAATCCGTACTCGGAGGTTCCGCGCAGATGCTGAGCTCATTGGTCTCTTCTAAGCTCACATCTTGTCGTACATTGAATATCGCACGGCTGCTGTCTACCACGCCTCTTCTTCTGTCCTCTCTCCTTTGGACGCGGTTTTAATTAGATTTTCACGTAGTTTGAATATTTCGAGCACGGACGCTTTGTTCCACTTTAACCTTGCCCCTCTCTCGACACGCCGGGACATTAGTATTCTTGGGGTAATTCACCGTGCTGTTTCGGGTGTTGGCCTCGCAAGTTTTTCGTTAGCGACGCGCGTCCTGCGCCGGCTAGAGCTCCGAGGCGCCACAGGCACCACCTTGTCGAGCCCCCGTATTGCGCTCCGGACTTTTTGTTGCACTCGGCTATTGGCGCTGTGCGCATTTACAATTTGCTGCCGGACTTCGTCGTGGCAGCGCGCAGCGTCTCCGAGTTTCAATCCCGTCTGCAGGCCCTCGTGCGTTCCAGGGCAATCACTTTGAAGACTGGCCAGGAACTCTATCGCCGCGCCTTCCGCTCGCTTCCCATCCTCTCCGTGGGTGTCGTGACTGGTGCGGGTAATATCTTTTTGGCCCTGTCTCTGCCTTCTCTTTCCTGTTCCTCTTCTCCTCCCTCCCCTTCTGTCTCCTCTCCTGTGCATGAGTATTTTTTGGAGCAACCTTCGCATTATTTTTTGAGCGTTTCACCATTCTTGCATCCTGCAATCTTTAACTTGCTCTGAGCACCGACTTGACTTGGTGACTTGGTGAGAGAATCCGCGTTGCGAGCTTCATATAGAACAAAAAAACCTATAGTCACGCGATGTGCACAGATCATGGGCTTCCAGCTGTCCCAGCCTTCCCAGGCGCAGCTGTGCCTCTGGGCACGCCTGCGCCCCCAACTCCTGCTCCCGCCCCGCCGGGTGTGTTTTCGAGCGCCCTGCCGGGTGCCCCGAGTGCAGATTCTGCACTGGTGAGCGGGGTTGCGGCATCGAGCAGTGGTCTGGCCGAGGTTCCTGCCGCAGACGTTTCGGACAGCGAGAAGGTCAATTTTATTCTGGACAGCATGTCCATGAAGCACAAAACGGTAACCAAAAAGGATTTGATCCAGACTGAGATCTCGCACGTGTCTGAGCAGTTGAGTCCAATCAAGCGCGATTTGGTCGACTTGAACGAGCGCTTTTGCACCGTCGAACAGTTTCGAGCCCTTTTTTTGTCACTGGTCTACGGAATTCTCGTCATGTTTCCAAGGTGTCCTATTTGAAATTTGGGTCATCCTATGTGGCTTCTGTATTCCTTGGATTTGCACAAGGCGAAAACGTCAGAGTGCAAGGATGTTTCAGGAAAGATCAAAGTGCTAAGAGCCAGATGAATTTACGCTCAAGTCATTTTGGCTCAATTCATTTTGGCTCAAGCTGAAGCGGTCAAACCAATTTGTTCACTGCCACGGTCTATCTTCGCCTGTCGCTGGGGCGGTCTACCACCACAGTTTTGGACATTCTCTGTGCTAATTTTCCTTCTCGCTCACCACATGTCTAGCATGGCCGGCGTTCCGGGCGTCAGAAACCTGCGTTCGAGAAGGACAAGGAGACCTTGGCGCGTTTAAGTGGAGCACTGCTTTTGCAAGTGCTCCCGCCTCTAGCGGTGCATGCAATGGCCCTTCGAGTGGCGTGCATGCGGCTCCCGGAACCGGCCGTTGGGTGGCAGTTCTGGTGGTGCATCAGGCGCGGGTCTCGTCCCCCTGACCCCGGGCGCGGGTGTCGCCCCCCCGGATGCGGGCGCGGATTTCGTCCCCCTGCAGGCGCTTGCCCTGGTTGTTGTGCGGCCGGTTTCCGCTTCGACGGACGACAAACTGAATTTCATCATGCAGAACATGTCCCTCGAAACGGCCACCAAACAGGTCATCGGATCCCTCCGGGCCGAGATGAAGTGCGCGATCGCTGCAGCTGTCGACCCGCTGAGGGGCGAGATGGCCCACTTCCGGAGCCGTTTGCAGGTCGTGGAATCGAGACCGGCTCTTGCAGCAACGAGTTCGTTGTCCAGCCGGCATTTGCAAATGCGAGCGCCATGGACGTGTCGAACCTTCAGATCGCCGTCGTAGGTTTTTCGACCGCAGACCATCAGCAGCGCAACGCTGCTTTGGTCGGTGAGGCTCGTTTCAATGGGTCATTTTTTCACCGGCCCTCGCAATTCGCAGACTGTCTCGAAAGCATTTTTTCTGCAGTTTGCTTCTGATAATCACGCTCGTGATTTCTCGGCGTCTGTTGGGGGCAAAGGTGCGTGTCTTCAGACCAGCAGTGGCGCGAGTTTCATTCTAAAGCCCGCAAAGTCTAAGATTAATGCTACTAGAGATTAGTCGCTCCGCGAGGCCGAGAAGAACTTGAAGGCTAGGGCCCCTCGCTGTACGATTTGGATCGACTGGAAATCCCGCGTTGTCAGCGTCGACGGCGCCATTTGATTCAAGCAGGAACCAGGGGATTTGACCGGCAGTTTTTGTCCACTTTGCGGCGACCTTTCGCTCTAGAATGGACGGATCGCGCACAATTTTGTTTACAGTTTCTGCCTTTCTCTTCTCTTGTTTGTTCCCCCGCCTCTTATCTGTGAGCAGTGTGCGGCCCTCTGTGCGTCGTTTCAGACGACGAGGTCCCGGCGGTTTGCTGAGCAATGTTTGCGGCCAAGCCGGAATTCCGCCCAGCCGATTTTTTCGACCTGCCTTAGCCCAAGTATTTCGAGCCGATCGGCTTACCCCGGAATTTCGGAGCAATCCTAGCCCGGATTTTTCGACGCCTCTTAATCGGAATTCTTCGGAGCGGCTTTCCTTGGATATTGCAAACCAGGTTTGGGATCCTGCTCCGGTATCCTGGGCTTCCTCGCCCTCCTTTTCCCAACGTACCCTGCATGTATTTATTTGGTGTTCCGAGCCATCGAACTTGCACTCTTGACCTCCAGGTGGTAGTTGTGGTCAGTCCCAACCTGCACCATCTGTTGCTGCTTCTGACCTCGCAGTTTTTTGTATCAACATGCGTTCTTTTTGATGCACATCACGGCGAACTGTCTGCACGGCTCTCTCGCCTCCCTTCCTTGCCTCTGTTTGTTTAACGGAGACGTGGCTAAATGATTATGTGCCGCATCCTTGTTTGCACGGATACACACTAATTGCTCGCAACGACAGCTCCCACCAGTCTGGAGGGGTAGTAATTTTCGTCGTCGATTCGCTCGTTCCTGCGTCAACTTGCCTTCTCATATCTTCTACAGCCGAGCTTGCATGGATTTTGGTACACTGCAATGCAGGCCCTATTCTTATAGGTTGTATGTACCGACGGCCACGCTACGGTGAGATCTCTTCTATAGATGTGCTTCAGACCGAATGGATGCAGCTCCAGCACCAGACCGTAGGAACTATCATAACAGGCGATTTTAATGTTCATCACGTGCTTTGGCTTTGTCACAGCCACTAAACGACGCCAGAGGGAATTCATTTGAAGAAAGTCGCCCACAATCATGGGTTGAAACAGTGCGTGCGCCGCCCCACTCGGGGACCGTATCTTTTAGATCTTGTGCTGAGTGATCTGCCTGATATTTTAATTGTCGAAGTAATTGGCGAAATAGCAGATCACTGTGCCTTGTCTTTGCGACTTTCTATTCCCTCTCTTTTCTTTGAGCGACTCCCGAGAAATATATGGTTTTTTAGACAAGCTAATTGGGCTCTTTTGAAAGCCAGTTTGCGCTCTCAGGAGTGGCAGTGGATTTCAAACTATAACCCAGACATCTCTGCGAAGCTTTTAACTGACAGTATTTTGGATTTTATGTCAGAGTCGATTCCTTCTTCTTCCTCCTGCCCCCGCTCCTCCCGCCCGTGGCTCACCGACAAGTGTCTCGAGCTCGTGAAAGAGAAATCTTCAGCTTCAGGCGCAGAATTCTTTCCTGCAGCGTGCTTGCGCTGTAGCGCCGGATTGTTGGAGGCACACAATGATTTTATTGAGCGTACGCGCGCTCAGCTACGTAGTGTCCGGCGGGGTTGCAAATTATGGTGGGAACTTTCTAATTCGATTATGAGCCGGGTTGTCAAGCCTTCTTCTTCCCCTCTCAAGCGATCAGACGGGCCTTGGGCTGTAGTAGGCCGAGACAAAGCAGATGAATTCGCGCGGAGTTTCTTTAGCAAATGCAGTCTGCCAGACCCGGTCATCAATGAGTTTTCTGATCTGTCGCTTCCCATTGTGCCAGAAGAGCCGGGCGGTTTCCTTCGTCTCCGGGTCCGCGCTGCGAGAGATTTCTTAGCCACGCTTCGCGTTGACAGCGGCGCGGGTCCTGATCTCTTACCCGCCAAGGTGTTGAAGAATTGCTCTCGCGAGCTAGCTTTACCTGTCTGCTTATTAGCCAGATCGATAGTGGCGCACTCCAGATGGCCGTCCTTCTGGTGCTGTCACTGGTTGTTTCCGCTGCGCAAAAAGAATACGACAGCAGATGCGGACAACTATCGTGGAATACATCTCACTGCGCAACTTTCTAAAGTCGTGGAGCGCTTGAGTGGTCCACGCCAGTTTGCTTATCGCCAGCAGCGCGGCGCCCGGGACGCCCTTCTCTTCCTCGTCTTCCCCTGGCTCCTTTCCTTCTCCCGCTCCTTCCGGGTCGCCCTCTACTGCTCTGATGTGTTTGGTGCTTTTGACCACGTGCAGCGCAGTCGTTTGTGGGATAAATTCCGTTCTTTTGGTGTCCAGAGCAAACTGGTCGACCTTCTGGGCAGCTGGCTCCGCCCCCGATTTGCTCGAGTGGTGGTAGACGGACAAGAGTCCCAGCCTTTTCTGATGCAAGACATGGTATTTCAAGGCACGTATTTTGGCCCACCCATGTGGAACACGTATTTCTCTGATTCTTATCTTGCTACGCGCTCTGTTGGTTTTGAAGAAGTCATTTACGCAGATGACCTTATTAATGCTTGGAAAGCTGTCGCTCCAGCCGTCACAGACGACGAAGCTTTTGAACTTGCACGTCTCTGCCAGTCGTCCCTGCACGATTGGGGCACAGCCAACCGCGTCAGGTTCGATGTTACAAAAGAGAGCATGCACATTTTGTCGCGCTCCCGCCCAGCTGGTGACGGATTTAAGCTTCTTGGCGTTCACTTCGACACCAGTCTACTCATGGAAGTAGCCATCGACAGGTGCGTGTCTGGAGCTTCCTGGCGGTTGTACAGCCTCCTCAGAACCCGTCAGTTTCACAGCGATGCCGAGCTCGTTGGTTTGTATAAGGCTCACATTCTGTCTTACATCTCATACCGAACGAGCGCTGTGAGCCACGCGTCGTCGTCGGTGTTAGCTCCTTTAGACGCTCTCCAAACGCGATTTTTAAATTCGCTCGGGATCTCTGCCAGTGACGCGTTGTTTTACTCTAGTCTGGCCCCTCTATTTCGAGGCGAGACATTAGTATTCTTGGCGTGATCCACGGGACAGTGGTGGGACTCGGCCCCCTCTGCTTCTCCCGTTTCCTTCGCCTCGCTCCCTCCCCCCCCCCCCCGTGCTCCCCGACGGCGCTGGCGGCGTTTGGAAGAGCCGGCCTTCGATTCGCCAGACTAGCTGTTGCATTCTGCCATTGGGGCAACCCGAGTGTACAATTTGCTGCCAGATTTCGTAATCAGTGCTACGTCTGTGTCACGATTTCAAGGGAGGCTTCAGCGCCTGCTCCGTGCGCGAGCCGCTTGTTGCGAAGATTGGAGCTCGACGCTCTCGTCTCGAATTCCTTTCGCCTTCCACCCGCTTCGCGGGTGTCGCGATTTGCGCGGCTAGTCCGTCTCCCCTTGTCTTCCCCCTCTCCCTTCCCTCTCCCCCCCCCCCCCCCATCCCTCCCCCCCCCTCCCCCTCGCCCCTTTTCTTCTCCTCCTCTGTCTCTGTCTGCTGCTGTTGTGTTCCGCCGTCGGCTTCGTGTGTTGCCCTCTTGCTGCTGCTGTCGTCGGTCGTCCCCGCTCCTTCTCGCGTTCCCCCCCCCCCCCGGTCCTGTGCGCTGCGCGGAACGCGGTAGGGACTTTTCAAGACAACGCGCGTTCGGCGCCTCCCGCTCCTTCTTGCCCTCCTCGCTCCCCCCCGTGTTGTGTTCTGCTGCTCCCCCCCCCCCCCCCCTCCCTCCTCTCCCTTTTTCCCTTCTCTCGTCGCTTCTGGCTATGCGTTTGGCAGTCATTTCATGGCCAGAAACGGTTTTCAAGGTGTTGCGGGCGTTTCATGAGCAAATCCATATTTTTGGTGCTGCTTGTCGCCTGTCTCTCTTCATGTGCTATTCGCCGTGCAACTTTTTAAACGATGTTGACCTTCCGAGATCACGTGAGGAAGCCTTAGTGTCGCGAGGATGTACAAACACATAATAATAATACGAATAATGATAGTAATAATAATAAAAAGAAAAGCAGCGGGACTGGTGCCTCCGCAAGGCTGCCGATTTGACCAAACCACACAGCAGCGTTTCCGATCCAGTTGCCGTGCGCGCCGACATGGAAGCACGGAAGGTGTTTGTAGGAGACGTAGTTGGTTTCATTCAGAATCCTGGCGATTTCGAGGGCGAGTTCCGCGACAGGTTCGCTGACCTTCGCTTCCCTTAGGGGCGGGGGGGGGCTGCTCATTGTGCATGTTTTGATTGTTTTGTCCTCGCCCGCAGCTCAGCTGCTAGTGTGCGGTCCCCGGGCAATTTGGCGCATGCTTCTTCTGTCTTTCCAATGCAAAGTTCGCGCCGTCTTAGACGGCGCGGTCCACGATCATTTAATGCTTTGCAGCGTCGTTTTCTCAGAATTAAATTTGGTTGTGCAAGCGAATCGTCGAGATCATGTTTCGCGTTTCCGATTGCATTGCCTTTCGAGCCTAATACAGCCTTTGCGTTGGACTCGAGCGAAGCCGAGTTTCCAAATTGCCGTATTCAGCCGATTTCCGGAGAATCCGGATTTTCGAGCCGCCTTACCCGGCTGACCTCCGAGGGATAATTTTCGAGCCGCCTTGCCCCGCCGACCTCCGGAGGTGAAATTTCGAGCCGCCTTGCCCGGCCGACCTCCGGAGCATAATTTTCGAGCCGCCTTGCCCGGCCGACTTCGGGGCCAGATTTTTCGAGCCGCCTTGCCCGGCCGATTTCGGCAGCAGATTTTTCGAGCCGCCTTGCCCGGCCGTCCTCCGGAGCAGAATTTTCGAGCCGCCTTGCCCGGCCGACGTCGGGGGCAGAATTTTCGAGCCGCCTTGCCCAGCCGTTCTCTGGAGCTGAATGTTCGAATCGCCTCAGGTTCGCTCCGTCTTTGAATTTGCCGTCATCCGGAGGGGGATTTTCGAGCCTTTTTGGTTCTGCTGAACACTTTTCCAGGTCGTCCTCTGGGAGAGGATTTTCGAGCCTTAGCTCTCGCTCTCAGCGCCAGTTGAGTTTGCACGAGTGTTTACTGGGGCCTTTTTCTGATGCGCAGCCTTTTCCTCGGGGAGGGGACCTTGGCGAATCCAGGTCTCACCCTCCTCAATTCAGTGCGGATTTCACCATTTGGCATATCAATATTCAGGGTTTTTTTCTCGTCCCAGTCCGAGCTGGAAGCTCGTATCTCTCTCCTTTCTGCGCCTCCTGCTCTAGTTTGTTTGAACGAGAATCGGTTTGACCGGGCTTCAGTCCCGAGTTTGCACGGATATACGTGCGTTTGTCGACGAGATTGGAACAGCAGCGGTGGCGGAGTTGCCCTTTTCGCGCTTGACCAGTATTGTTCGCTCGTTTCCCCCCTTGCTAATTCTGTTCCTGCCGAGTGTTGTTGGTTTGTATTTCATTTCGATTGCGGGCCTGTTCTGTTTGGCAATTTTTACCGTCCTCCCCACTGCGCCGAAGTAGTTTCCATGCAAAGTGTGTTTGCGGAGATGGAAACGCACATATCTCCAGCCATACGCGTATTTTAATGGGCGATTTTAACGTCCACAATCCCATTTGGCTTCGACATTCCAACAGACAGACTCCAGAGGGAATCGAAGCTGCACGGTTGTGTGCTTATCATGGTCTTGAACAAATCGTACGCGAACTTACCAGAGAGCAATATTTAATTGATTTACTTTTAACAGATTTGCAGGATTTTGCCGCAGTGTCAGTTCTACCGAGAATTGCGGATCATCGGGTCGTCTCTTTGTCTCTCCTCTTTCCCCCTTTGTCCGTCTCCCTATGCACGAGAATGTGTTGGCAGTTTAATGCTTCGAATTTGAAGTGCGCTTCTCGTGAGCTCGATTCTAAAGATTGGAGTTGCTTTACCGGGGGCCCGGATTTTGGAGCGCAGTTTCTCGCGGAGAATATTTTGCATGCTGCGGGGCGTCACGTTCGCAAAGTCTATGTGCCGGTCGGGTGGAGCCATCCTTGGCTGACGCAGGAATGTTTCGACGCTGTCGCTCGTAAAGCCGCGGCTGCAGATTCTCCAGAGTTTCCGCTTGCAGTGCAGGATTGCAGCAGCATTCTTTCAGATTCTTTTAATTCGCATTGTAACAGAATTCGTTTGAAGCTTCGTTCTTTGCAGCGTGGTTCGAAAGCTTGGTGGGGGCTTTCAAACCAGCTGTTCGGCAAGACCGTCAAGTCATCTTCGCCTGCTCTTCGCCGCGCCAATGGCGCGCGGGTCGTCGGAGCTGACGAGAAGGCAGATTTTTTCGCGAATTCGTTTTTTGATCGCTGGACCATCCCAGCTGTGGGGAGGAATTGTTTTTCTGACATTCCTCAGCGCCTTCCAGTGGGGCAGACTGACTTTTTTCCCGTCCGGGTGAGACAAGTCTTTAACGTGCTCACACAGCTCAAACGCGATTCCGCTACAGGGCCTGACGAGATTCCTGTTCGCATTCTTGTCGCCTGTTCTGCTTCCCTCGCTTTGCCGCTTGCTATTTTGATTAGGTCCATCATTCGCACGCGCAGATGGCTGGAGCCTTGGCGTTTGCATCATATCTGTCCCCTTCCACAAGAGGAGGTCTTTGCACGATCCTGTAATCTATCGCGGAATTCATCTCACTTCTCAGCTGTCCAAGTGCGCCGAACGTATTCTTCTTTTTTTCATTTCTCCTCGTGTGTCTCGCTTCTTGTGTTTTGGTTCTTTTCAATTTGCGTATTGCCCTGGGCGCGGCGCCAGAGACGCGATATCATATTTCTTGCTAGCGTGGCTTGGCTTTCTCGCTGAGGGAGCGCGGATCGGTTTGCACTGTTCCGACGTGTTCGGCGCCTTTGACCGTGTGAATTCGGACCGCCTGCTCGCGAAGCTACGCGCTTGAGGTGCCCCCCCGGCTCTGCGCGCAGTCTTTTCTAGCGGGCCGGAGGCCCGGAAGGCCCGCATTACAGTTGGCGGAGCCTTCTCGCGTCCCATTAGCATGGCCAACATGGTGTTTCAAGGGGCCGTTTTGGGCCCGCCTTTTTGGAACATCTTTTTCGGTGATGCCAGCGAAGCAATTTCCAGATTGCACTTTCAAGAAGTTGTTTATGCCGACGATCTCAACGCCGTCCGTCCTTTCCCCCCTTCCTCTTCTGACGACGAGATTTTTGCCACTATTGGGCAGTGCCAGTCGCGTCTGCACGAATGGGGCCGTGCCAGCGCTGTTGTGTTTGAAGCTTCGAAGGAGAGCCGGCGCATTATTTCACGTAGCCGCCTTTCTGGTGGCAATTTTAAAATTCTCGGTGTATCTTTTGATTGCAAGCTTGTCATGTCAGATGCGGTATCTGAGTGTGTGCACGAATGTGGTTGGCGACTTCAGGCCTTTCTTCGCTCGCGGCGCTACCGCGCTGTCGCCGAGCTTGTTGTCTTATATAAAGCGCACATTCTTTCATTCATAGAATGCCGCGCGCCAGCTTTCTCACGCGCTTCGAATTATGTATTGTTGCCGCTTGACCGTGTCCAGACGTTTTTTTTTTTTTTTTTTTTTTTTTTTTTTTTTTTTTTTTTTTTTTTTTTTTTTTTTTTTTTTTTTTTTTTTTTTTTTTTTTTTTTTTTTGTTAATATATATAAAAAAGTATATGTATGTATGTATGTATGTATGTATATATATATATATATATGTATATATATATGTATATATATATATATATATATTACAGCCCTGGGGGGCATACTTGAGTACGAAGCTTTGCGCAACTTTAATCTTGCCCCCCTTTCTGCCCGCAGAGATATAGCCAACTTGGGCCTTCTTCGCCGCGCTGTATTCGGTTTCAGCCCTCCGTGCATCGGAGCTCTTTTCTCCGTTGACTCCTCCCCTCCTCCTCCCCGCTCCCCTCGTCGCCACTTCCGTCACTTGCGAGACCCGTGTTCTCTCCGTGCCCCGGACTACCTTGTGCGTTCCGCATTGGGTGGCGCGAGAGTGCACAACCTACTTCCTGACTCAATCATCTCCGCTGACAATGTCAAATTGTTTCAACGCCTTCTTTCCAATTTGCTTCGTGTCGATTCTGCCGTAAGGTTGTCTTGGCCACAGCTTTTCAGTTGGCGTGTGCCGATGGCTTCGCACAGCCTTCGTAATTATTTTTCTTGGCAGCCCGATGAATGAGTTGACCCCTCTCCTTTTTCTTCGTTCGCCTGTGTCTCTTCCCTTTCTCGTCTTCTCGTCCCGTTCTCTTCTTCTCGTCTTCTTCCCTCTCTCCCTCTCTGCTTGCTGCTGTCGCCGCCGTCGTCCGCCGTCCTCCTCCTCCCCCTGGCTCCCTCCCCCCGTGCGGGTTCTGAGCGGTGCTCGGTCCGCAGGCGTTTTTCTCGCCGGGCGCGTCCGGCGCTTCTCGCTCCTTCTCCTCCTCGCCCTCCTCCTGCCTGCTTGCCTGCCCCTTCTCCCCCTTCCCTCCCTCCCTCGTTTGTTCCTGTCCTTGTCTTCTTCTTTCGTTCTCCCCGTCCTCCCTCCGGCAGTGCGCCGCCCGCCGGCCTGCCTAGCTGGCTCCGGGTGCCGCCGTCCCGCCATTTATCTTGTCGTGTCCCTGAATTTTACTGTTTGAATTGCCGGATGGCGCCGCGGTGTGCTGCAGAGGTCCGATAGAAGAAAAAAAAGCATTGGGTGCACCCTCTGTATAAGAAGATCGCTGTTTGTAACCCTGACAACTACAGGGGCATCCTCACTTCTGAGCTGTCTAAAGTCGTGGAGCGTATGTTTCTGCAGCTCAATGGCCCTCAGCTTGACAGGCTTGGGTGCTTTGGCGCGGCAGTTTGTTTACTGCCCGGCAATCGCTGCTCTCTTCTTGTTCCCCCAAGCGCTGGCGGAACAAAACGGTTGCATTTGAGAGGCGTTCTATTCTTCTTTTACAACCACTGCGAAGTATTATACAACATGCCAGTCCCACCAGCTGGACACTCACACCATGAGAAAGTTAACAAAACGAGAAACGGGGTGTGCCGGTGTGCCATGTGCCTGTACCCCCCGAGGCTTAGACAGCCGTTGATACGTTCCTCCTGAGCGAGCTGGAAGATGCAGAATGGCCCAACCAGCCAATTCACAAAAACCAGCACGTCATGATATAATACGCGGGAGGGGGGGAGAGGGGGAGGATGGAGGAGGAAGGAGGAGGAGGAGGAGGAGAGGGAGGACGAACAGCGGCGGCGCCAAGCTCGATGGATATTGGCCAGTACCCCCAAAAATAGACGCACGGGCCGGCGCCAGACAAAAATCGACCGGTACCAGGCAGGGGTGCACGAGACACAGTTTTTTATTTTGTCTTACAGTGCATTGCTGCTCTTGCCTCAAGGCGTCGTGTCTTGCTGTGTTGTTCAGACGTGAGTGGCGCATTCGATAGAGTCGATGCGCCCCGTCTGCTTGCAAGGCCCCACGGGTTTTTTGTCCCGGAGTCTGTGCTCGCAGAGCCCGTTCGCATGGAAAATATGATTTGCCAAGGCGCTGTCCTGGTGCCTCCGCTATGGAACGCTTTCTTTGCTAAATTGTGCATGGCCGTTCGGGCCACTGGTTTTGAAGAGCTCGTTTATGCGGATGACCTCAATGCCCTCCGGGTGGTCGAATACAGTGTTGCAGGCGACCACGGCCATCGCGTGCTTGACGAGTGTCAAACTTTTCTGCGCGGGTGGGGCGCTGCCGACCGGGTCGTTGAGCATGCGTGTCATTTCTCGCAGCCGTCCGTGTGGAGCATCATTTAAGCTGTTGGGAATCGTCTTTGACTTTCGCCTGTTAATGCACGGAGCCATTCAGGCCTGTATCTGTGATTGTGGATGGAAACTACGCAGTTTGTTGCGATGCCGTTATTTCTATAATTCTGCTGATATCGTCTCGTGGTACAAAGCTCAGATTCTGTCATATATTGAATGCCGAACTTGCGCTTTTCACTTCGCTTCTTCTTCCTCTCTTGCTCCTCTTGGCGCTGTTCAATCTAGCTTTCTTCGTTCTGTCGCGAAACCGAAAAAGAAGCGTTATATCATTTCTCGCTGGCCCCTCTGGCCCGCCGGCGAGACATTGCGATGCTCGGCGTTATCCGCCGCGCCGTGCTTGGCCATGGCCCCGCCCACTTCTCCTCCTTCTTCTCTCCCTCCGGTTCTCCTCCTCCTCGCTCTCCTCGGCGTCGCGCCCGGCGCCAGGCTGACCCGCTTCAGCTTCGTGCTCCAGATTTTGCTCGCCGCTCTGTTCTTGGCTCCGTAGGAGTATATAACCTCCTACCAGGCAGCATTGCGGCTGCCCAAAGTGTCCACGACTTTCAAGCGCATCTCCAAGCTCTGCTTAGGGATATGGCTGATTCGTACCCTGACTGGACAAATTCTTTAAGCTGCCGCGTTCCGTTTGCTAACCACCCTGTGCGCTGGTGCCGGGAATGGCAGCCGCCCGGCTAGCTCTCCCTGTTGTCTCTCTCCCTCTCCCTTCCTTTTTGTTCATGTCTTCTTTCTCCTTCCTTCTCTTCCCTCCCCTCCTCCCCTCCTCCCTCTCTTCTCCTGCTTGCTGCTGTCGTTGCCGTCGTCCGCCGCCTCCCTCCTCTCCTCTGCTCCTCCCCCGGCGCGGGTTCTGAGCGGTGCTCGGCCCGCAGGCGTTTTTTCTTCGCCCGGCGCGTCCGGCGCCGTCCCTCTCCTTCTCTTCTACGCTCCCCCCCTGCTTGCCTGCCTGCTTGCCGCGCCCTCCTCCCTCCCTCCCTCTCTCTCGTCTTCTTCTCTCGTCCTCTTCCTCTTCTTCTCCTTTCTCTTCTTCTTCTTCTTTTTCTTGTTCTCTGTTCGTCTTCCTTCTGTCCTCTTCCTTTCTTCATCGTTTCGTTTTCTCTCTCCGTCTTTTGCTTCCCCCCCCCCCCTCACCCTAATTTTTTATGGCACTTTGACGCTGGTGTGACCCGTGTGTGGTTTGGTTCATCCCCGCGAGGTTGCGTAGGAAAAAAAACGAGCTGCCTTCAGTGTGGGTAGTGCTACCGGTCCTGATTTTCTCCCTTCGCGTGTTCTGAAGACGGGTAGTCGCGATTTTTTTGGTGTATTTAAGTGCGACGTATCGTGAGTGAAGCACATTGGCCTGCTGGCTGCGGCATGCGCTGTCCGACGGGGAGAACTATCGCGGCTCACCTCGCCTCCCAGTTTTCCAAGGCAGCCGAAAGGCTGATCAGATATCTATCTGTTCCGCGCCTGGAACGTCTTGGTGCCATTGGGCCAGCGCAGTTTGCTTGCAGAAAAGAGAACGGCGCCCGAGACGCTATCCTATATTTTGTGTTGTTTTGGTGTCACTCTTTGTCTCTTGGCCCACGTGTTATACTATATTGTTCTGACGTTTGCGGTGCTTTTGAGTTTGTCTCAGCAGACATTCTTAGCGACAAGCTGTCGTCTGTTGGAGTGGCACCTCGCATCGTAGTTCTTATTGTTAGTTGGCTTCGGTAGAGAAAGGCTCGCGTGGTCATTGGCGGAAATTTTTCCCGATCCATGACCATGGTAGACATGGTTTGCCAAGGGGATATTTCGGCCCGCCTCTATGGGGCATTTTTTTTGCAGATTATTGCATGGCCGGCCGGGCCGAGGCTCTTGAACAAGTTATACATGCTGACGACTTGAATGCATGGCTCTCTCCTGTGGCAGCAGTACGAGAGATGCTTAGAAATTCTTCATCAATGCAAGCCTCGCCCCATGCTTGGGGCCGAGCCAGCCGCGTGCAGTTTGACTCAAACAAAGAGAGCATGCATGCACTTTCTCGCGCACGGCCTGTAGGCGATTATTTTAAGATCTTGTGTAATCCTTTCGACCCCAAGTTACTGATGTATGACGCTGTCGACAGCTGCGTGGCCGCGTGCTCGTGGAAAGTGTACAGGCTTATTCGAGCGCGGCGGTTTCATACCGACGCTGAACTTGTCGGCCTTTTCAAAGCACGCGTGTTACTGCTCTACTGGCCGCAATTTACCATGCCTCTTCTTCTGTGCTTGCTCCACTTGACGCGGTTTTAACGCGCTTCCTCAGGTCGCTGAACATTTCGTCTAAGGACGCTCTATTTTACTTCAACCTTGCACCTTTGTCCACTCGCCGGGACATCAGCATTCTCGGTGTAATTCATCGCGCGGTTCTGGGTTGCGGACCTTTTTGTTTTCGAAAGTTTTTCGACTTAGATTCTGGTCCCGTGCCGGCCAGAGCTCCGAGGCGCCACAGGCGCCACCTCGCTGAGCCCCCGCGCACCGCCCCGGACTACCTGCTGCACTCCGCAGTGGGTGCAACGCGGGTCTACAACTTGCTTCCTGATTTTGTAGTCTGCGCGCAGAGCGTCTGCGATTTTCAATCCCGACTCCAGGCCCTTCTGCGTTCCCGGGCCCGTCGCACCGAAGACTGGCCGAATACTTTTTCACCCCGGCTGCCGCTCGCCTTTCGCCCTCTCCGTGGGTGCCGAAACTGGCGTGGCTAGTTTTTGTCTTCTTCTCTCCTTCCTCTTCCTTCCTCCTTCCCTCCTCCTCCTCCCTCCTCTCCGTCTCCCTCGTCGCGTCGTGCTGCTGTCGTGTCCCGCCGTGCCCCTCGCCCGTCCGTCGCCGTGTCGCCCCCCCCCCCCCCCCTCCTTCTCCTTTCTCCTCCCCTCCGGCCGCCCTGCGTGGAGCGCGGGGTGCGCGCGCTGCGCGTTGCCTGTCGGGTGCGCGCGCTGCGCGTTGCCTGTCTGGGCTCTGGCCCCCCCTCTCGGTTCTTCCCCTCCTCCTCTCCCGGTCGTTCCTCCTGCTGCTGCTCTCCCTCTCTCCCCCCTCCCGCCCCCCCCCCCTCCCTCTTCCCTCCCTTCCCCTTCCTCCTTTGCGCGCAATTGTTTTCAAGCAACCAGCGCACATTGCTTTTTAATCTTCTTCCGAGCCTGCCTGCCTGAGCGCGGACTTGGCGAGAGAAATTGCATAGCGAGCTAGATAGAAAAAAAGAAGAAGGAAAATTTCAAGCAGCGTGTCGTTGAAGTCGACAACGGCATTGCTCTCCAGCAGCTACCTGGAGATTCGAGCGGACCATTCACGGGCAAGAGCAACTCTGGTCAAGAACAAGTCTGGTTCTGGAGTTGTTTTCTTCCATTTCGTGATGGCCCGTGAGTTGCGCGAGTGCTTTGGTGAGCTTCTTGGCGAAGCACTGTTCGAAGCAGCGGCCTGTGCCTCGCAGCGAATGACCGAGCCGCGCAGAAGTCTCAACATCGTCTGAGTGCACAGGAAAATTACAGCTTAAAGAGTTGCGGGATGAAGAAGGAGGGAGACCAACAAAAAACAATCATCATCTTCATGCTGTAAACTTCCGGATCGCTCGGAAGCAGCGCGGCCGAACGCCGGCTGGAGAAGCTTTCAACATGCGGCAAAACACCAGGGGGAAGCAGAAGGGGGGGGGAGGAAGAAGAAGGAGAGGGAGGGGAGAGGGGAGGGAGGGAGGGAGGAGGAAGGAACAGCAGCAGACGACAAACGACGAGGAGAGAGAAAGGAAGAGGAGGCGAGCGGGGGGGGGGCAAGCCCGAAAAGGCGGCAACGCGCGACGCGCGCGCCGTGATCTCCAAGAACGGCGGCCGCGGGGGTGGAGGAGAAAGGAGGGGGGTGGAAGGGGGCGCGGCGGACGACAGCGAGGCG
Organism: Prorocentrum cordatum; assembly: GCA_963575745.1. Taxonomy (NCBI): domain Eukaryota; class Dinophyceae; order Prorocentrales; family Prorocentraceae; genus Prorocentrum; species Prorocentrum cordatum. Next base: position 66,791 of record CAUYUJ010014266.1, on the reverse strand, counting down.
ACGACGACGACCAGCGGGGAACGATTGCAGCAGAGGGGGGGAAGGAGAGGGGGGGGGAGGGAGGGGGGGAAGGGGGGAGCAGAGGGAGGCAGAAAAGACAGACTGAAAACATCTGCGTCAAGAAGGAGGCAACCAGTCGCGGCAGCGACGGAGAGGGTGGTTTGCCAGCGGAAGACGACAGCTGAATATATTCTGCCAGTCAGGGTACGAATTCGCATAATCGCGAAGCAACGCCTGGAGGAAATATTGATCGTGCGAAACTGAGCGGGCCGCTGCAACGCTGCCAGGGAGAATGTTGTAAACGCTGACAAGGCCCAGCACAGATCGACGAGCGAAGTCCAGGGCCCGCAAATGGAGAGGACCCTCTAAATGCCGGAAGTGGCGGCGAGGGTGGCGAGGGGGAGGAGGGGGGGCGAGGCGGAAGAAGGAGGAGAAGTGGCCGGGGCCGTGTCCAAGAACGGCGCGATGAATTACCCCGAGCATGGCAATGTCACGCCTGCTTGCGAGAGGGGCTAAAGAAAAGTGAAACAGGGCTTCTTTTTCTGTAGCGGCCACAGACCGAAGAAAACGTGTTTGGACAGCGTCCGAAGGGGCGAGGGAGAAAGAGGAAGCGAAGTGGAGCGCACATGTCCGGTATTCAATGTATGACCAAATCTGGGCTTTAACCAATAATATAATATCAGCACAATAATAAAAGTAACGACTGCGTAACAAACATTGCAATTTCCAGCCGCAGTCGCCCGCGCGTGCCTGGGTGGCATCGTGCATTAAAAGACGTGGGTCGAAAACGATGCCAAGTAGCTAGAAAGAAGAACAAACGCAAGGGCGGCTGCGAGAGACAATATGCATGCTCTCTTTCCCAGGATCAAAAACGACCCGGTTGGCAGCGCCCATCCTGTGAAAAGGGGGGTCTGGCACTCGCCAAGCATGCGAGAGCCCTGCTCGTTTGTGACGCTGCTCTCGACCACGCGCAACGCATTAGGATTATCTGCGTAGGTGAGCTCTTCAAAGCCGGTGGCTCGCACAGCCGTGCACGAGTCTGAAAAGAGAGCGTTCCACAGCGGTGGCCCCAACGCTGTGCCCTGATGTACCATATTTTCCATGCAAGCGGGCTCAGAAAGTCCAAAGAATTGCAAGAAGATGCGCTCCCCGACCTTGGAAAGCTGGGAAGTAAGCTGGATGCTTTTGTAATTGTCTGGATTGCTGACAGCAAGCTTCTTAAACGAAGGATGTGCCCAGTGCTTCCGCCATTGCAAAGGCCAGGAACTGGGCCACAGAATGAGGCGATCGAGCTTCGCCGCGGGAACTGCGAGGCTGCCGGCGCAGTTTTTCAGGGAACGGGCAGGGGGAAAGTCAGGTCCAGTGCCGCTGTCTTGTTTGAGGCTGCTGAGAATAGCAGGAGCGGACCTGGTGCGAAAAATGTTCGGTCCCTTCCTGTCTGGAGATACTATAGCAATAGACGCGTCGGTAAACTCATTCTAAACAGTGGCAGGCGAGCGCCACTTGCTGCTAAAGGCCCGCGCAAAAAAAAACATTCGCTTTAGCAGACGCAGAAAAGGCCCACGAGCCATCTGGGCGCTTCAGTGGGGAAGAGGAAGGCTTATGAGCATGCGACAGCAGTTCATTAGAACTCTTCCACCACTTCTTGATGCCGCGCCCTAATGTCTGAAGCTTTTGCTGGGTACGCTGTGCGCGATCATTTAAAGCCGCCAGCGTTGCAGAACTATCTGCGGCAGCAGGAACAGAAACCGTGCCAGCGGCAAGTCGCTTCGCCTGGGCAGCGTCGAGACAGCGTTGATTTATCCAAGGGTGTGATACTGCAGAAGCTATTGCGAAGAAGGGATATGCATATTCATAAAACATAAAAGCATTCGAGTTAAACAAGCTACAACAATATCAGGCGTCGAATTGTCTATCCAGGACCAATCCTGCCATGGCAGGCGGCGCTCGATCGATCGCCAATCTGCGCCCTTGCAATGCCGCGGCCGACGCTCGCCGTGCTCGAGCGACAGTGGTGGCATGCAGACTGAGCACAACGTAGCGCTATGATCAGCTACAGGCGTTGCGCGTTCCCTCTGGGGAAACATGGCTGCTGAAGGTGAGCCAATGTGTATGGTGAACGTTCATATCGCCAGTTATAATAGTACCTACACATTGATCGACAAGCGAATTCCATTCGTCGGCGAGCGACTCAATCGAATTTAGTTCACCGTGACACGGACGACGATGCCAACAAGAGACAAATAGAGGTCCAGACTCTGTGCGCACTAAAACCAAACGCGCTCAGCAGAAGGAGAACGAAGAAGAAGAGAGCAAACAGGAACAGCATTATCTAGAGCAAATGCACAAACGCTTCCGCCAAGACCGCCCCGATCACGACGGGCAACAAGAGACTGCCCAGGAACGCTGGGTTGAACGATAGATTCGCCAAGCCAGGTTTCAGTTAAACAAATTAAAGAAGGAAGGGAAGGTAGGGGGATAATATAAGCATATAATTTATTTTCGTGCATTGCAAACCGCTGGATGTTGATCGTCAAAATAGTGGGGCTCGCCCAATCCAAGGATGGCTCAGGCCGGGGGTCGCCGCGGCCACCATCCCGAGGGAAAAAATTGTGAAACCCAATGAAGAATTCATGCAGACTCCGTTGGCCCGAAGGAGGACGAGGAGGAAAGGAGGAAAGGGAGACCAGAGCAGGAGAGGGAAGATAATACAAAGCAGGAGGATCACTCGCTAAGACTCCTCGAGAGACCGTCCCGAGAATGGTCAGGCCTAAGGCCGGTCGAAAATCCGTCCTGCAGATTCGGCGGCCTAAGGCGCGTCGAGAATTTGTCCTCAGAACTCGCCGGCCTAAGGCTGGTCGAAAATCCGACCTGGAAACTCGCCGGCCTACGGCTCGTCGAAAATTCGCTTCCAGATCTTGCCGGCCTAAGGCTGGTCGAAAATACGACCTGAAAACTTGCCGGCCTAAGGCGCATCGAAAAATCATTCTCGGGGCTCGCCGGCCTAAGGCTGGTCGAAAATCCGGCTGGATGAACAGAAGAGCCCGGAGTAGTCGAATTCAAGGAAGAGACTGGGGTGCACTCGGAAAAACATTCCCACACGTGCGACGGTTCAGTGCATCGAGGCTTCGAGGACCTCGTTTTCGCAAACGTTGACCCGGGAACCGCTCGCAATCCGTAAAACGGAGGGCGAAGGTCGAAGAAGGGAAGGTGAAACAATGAACGGTTCCCCCGCGCCCCTACGGCAAGCGCAGCATGGCGAAATCTCCACGGCGCGCGCCCGCAATGTCCGCCGACTCCAGCTTAAACGCGAGAGCATTGTTCACCATAACTTCACGAGCTTTCAAGTCAGACTTGACATTAACAGAAGAGGAATTGCCAGGACCTAGACGTTCCTTAATCATGCCAGAAGTCTTTCGCAAACGCCAATCTCGCTGGATATTCAACTGTGTTTCTGCTTTTTTCATTTTGATCGGCTGGCCAATTGAAGAATGAAACGGCTTATGCTCTAACTCAGCCAAAATTCGCTGCGCTACGTCCGATGGTGAAAATTCGGCGTGAGAGACTTTGGAAACAATGCGATTCGACCGCGGGCGACTGAAAAAATGACCTGCTGTAAAAGGAGGAACCGCTCCATGTCTCTAACGCGCTCTGCAAGATCGGCACTCGTAAACCCAATGAAAGCGATCCGCTTCTGAGCCAGGTCCATCGAACTCAACGTCTGAACCTGCCGCTTGTCCAAGCCGGGTGCCGGACGGGACTCGACAGCAGCGAGGCGACGTCGAAAGTCGGCCATCCCGTCCTTGAGAGGGTCAACAGCTGCCGACATTGCAAATTTCGTTTCTGCAGTAATTCGACCGTGCAAAGTCTCATTGTCATGCTTCGAAGCCGTCTCGTTCTTTAAGCTCATGTTCCTCATGATGAAAGTCAGCTTTTCGTCGACCGATGTCTGGTGTCATGAAACTTCAGTTCGCGACACTCACCGATGCAGATCGCCGGCGCTTGAACGTGACGAGGGGCATCGTGGCGCAGGCAATGGCCCGCTTCGAGGCAGTGTCCGTGATGGACGAGTCGGGCGGCCATGCTGTCATTTGCGCCGGCTCCCACCTTTCCAGGTGTTTCGAAGCCGAGCGCCGCTGCCTGTGCAGCGGCTGCTCCTGGCTCTCCTCCAGGTAGCAGCGCCAGTGCATGCGATGGCCCTCAGGGTGGCGTGCATGCGGCTCCCGGGATAAGCCGCGTCGCTGGCAGTCCTGGTCGTGCACCTGGAACCAGCCATTCGGGTGGCAGTCCCGGGTCGGGTGTGGGTTCCGCCCTTCCGGGCGCAGGCGCAGGCGTCGCCCCCCTGCCAGCGCAGACAGCAGTTCATTTTCCGATTCTCCCGCTGAGTTGCCAACGCTTCCTTCAGAGAGTTCCCCAGGTGAGAAGGCCATCTACGACGCCCTTGCGATATTGAGTTCGAAGCTGACCTGCGCAGTCGTGTCGAATCTCTTGAAGTTCGTCCGACGTCTGCTGGTTCTCCATCGAAGCGACATGTGGCCACCATCAATTCGTTGGATGTCTCGAATCTCCAGATCGCCGTGATCGGGTTCAAATCGATGAGTATCGAGTCTCGCGTTTCTGAGTTGCAGCGTTTGTTTGGCTAATTCGATTGGTAAATCGATAAAGCCGCCGTCAGTGGGGCATGTGTTCAGGGTCCGAGAAACAATCGTCAGCCGAGTTCTGCTTCTTTCTTTGCAATTCTCAGATTTGGAATCTGCGCGGGCGTTTTTGCAGAAAGCTGGCGGCAGAGGCGCGAAATTCAGGTTGTCGGACAATTCTTCAGTCACGTTGAAGCCATCGACAAGCAAGGTAAACATTATTAGGAACTGGGCTTTGAAAAAGGCGAAAGCGCTTGTGGAGCAAGCGGCTGGAGGTCGCGACGGTCGCGCTGATTTTAAGGAGCGTTTTGTCACCGTTGACGGTGTGCCAGCGTTCGGGCCGTCCAGTTTAATCAATGTGTCACCTGGTTTGAACCGGCAAATTTGGTGAGTGCAGCCATGCTTAACCCGAGTGCAGCCCACCTTAACCCGAACATTTCGTTGGCGCGTCGCTTTGCCCCGGAGAATCAGAGTGAAGGCCGCCCTGACCATCCAAACTCTGACAGAGCCGGATTTTCAACGAGTCTCAGAAGTGCATCGCGGCTCAACGACTTCGATTCCGACGCGCAGCGCGAGTGGGAGAGCCACGAGGCTGACTTCGATTTCGCCACGCCGGATATGCAGACCGTTGGCCGCCGCCAGGTCTTCAGCGCGTCCAGCGGCTTCGTCGCGTTTGCCGCCGCCCGACGCAGTTGCTGGGGCGATGCTGGCGTTCGCGCAGCAGATCAATCAGAGCGAGTCGCGCCGGGCGAGCATGGCCATCTGGATTAAGGGCGCTCGCGCGAATGCAGAGTGCGCGGCGGAGATTGTGATGGAGAGAACTCGATCATGGCCGAGGTGGGCGGCGAGGACGCGTCCCGGGCGTGGCCGAAGGAGTGCGCCAACCCAAGGTGCGAGCCGGTTTGGATGAAGTACGTCGGGTGCCTGAAGGTCGCGGTGCACCTTGGCGCTCTTGCTCGCCAAGGTTTCCCATCGTCGACGCGGTCGCCAAGTTCCTTGGCGAATGCGCCGCCGTCCGCGCCGACGCGCCGAAGCGCGGGGCCCTGGCGGGCGACGCTGAGAGGCCCGTGTTGGTGCAGGAGATCGAAGAGTTTAAGACATTGATCGGGGGCTCCGCGCTGATCATCTACATCCTGGACCTTCCATCGTTCCCGAGAGAGAATGGCCATCGGATCGGGAACGACGGGGGCTCTGGCGTGACGATTCTTGGCCGTCGCCGGCAATTCGCGCGCGCCTGCGCGCGCGTGGGTCCTGGCGCTACTGACGCCCAGCCAGGGCTCATGTTGACATCGACCGATGCCGTGGTGGACCCCAAGGGCCCGAAGGTGAAGGCCGGGGCAAAGAAATAGGCCAGGCTGCTAGAGCACGAGAAATCCGCGAAGGCTAACCATATCATTGAGTCTATCTCGGGAGCAGGCGCCTGACTGTGCATTGCATTCGGCCTTGGGCGCGGTGGCAACCTTTTCGCGCGGTTGTGTGGTGCGCGCAGATACTGCGGCTGTGCTTCAGTCCCGTTTGAAAGGCTTGATTTGATCCAAAGTGCCGCGCCGCTGCTCCGTTCTCTTCGTCGTCGTCGTCTTCATTTGTCGGCGTCTTTCGTTTGCCGTGCCCTTGCTTCTTTCTCTTGCTCTCCTTCCCAGCCACCCGGCATGGTGTGCTGGGTGCACGCCTCGCGCGTTGCTTTCTTGAGGCTTGGCCCTCCCCGCTCGCTTTCGCTTCCTTTCTTTCCCCGTTGTGTGTCGTCTGCTGCTGCTCGAGGACATCGTGGCGCTCGGGAATTTCCAAGGATCGACGCTGTCTAAAGTCGCGCCGACGGTACTTGTGCACTCAGTAACCTGCCATGCCAGGCGCAGCTGCCGCTGCCCTTCGCGGCGAGTTAACGGAGATGGATGTCGAAAGAAGTTTAGCACATCTTGATCTGGTCTACCCCGTGCAAGCTCGTCGCGACGCCGTCAGCGAGGCCCCGGGCAAGTCTCCGTCGAGGGTTTCGCCGCTGCAGGATAATTGACGTCGAGTTCGGCAGTGCTGGGTCCTTCCCAGGAACAGCAGGAGCGAGTGGAGCTCCCCTGCTCCCAGAATTTCGCCGCCCTCAAAGGAGGTTTTCTGCGCCGAGCGGGCGTGCGCAGACTTTCCCCGGCGTGGCGGCGGCCCCGGGCTAAGGGGCCCCCGGCGTGGCGGCGGCCCCGGGCGCGGGCGCTGCCCAGACCTTCCCCAGCGTGGCGGCGGCCCCGGGCGAGGGTCCGCGCGCGGCGGCGGCCCCTGGATGCGGGCGCAGGGTCGAGTGCAGGGGCGGGCTTTTTAGCCGCGGTTCCGTTGCGCCTTCCGCAGCCTTGCCTTTCGTGGCGCCGAGCAGTGCGGGGGGCCAGGTCGATCGTATCTGGGCGACATTGGAGCAGATGACAATGTAAATAGAGGGTGGGAGCACCCGGATGTCGCATTTGCTTGCCCGGGGGATTTCTATGCGCGAGTGAAGATTTCAGCGCGTTCCGGGGGCGTTTCCAGGAAGTTGCGACGCGCGGCGTTTCCAGTTTTTTGTCGCCCAAATGTTTGCAGCTTGTCAATCCGATGGATGCCTTGCATAGTCGCGTCGCGTTTGTTGGAGTCTCGAAGAGCTCATCGAAGACTTCGTTGAGCGGCGCGTCTGTGCGGCCCCCCGAGGGCCGCGAGAAGCCTCGGGCGTTGGCGAGTTGCCTGAAGGTAACCCGCATAATGCCTCCGCGAGGCTTCCAAAATGCCAAGTGATATAGATGTTCAGCATGCGTCGGTCTGCCGGGCGTCCGATGCCGCCCGCGGGGGCCCGGGCGTCGCCCCAAACTGCGCGATCTAAGGCGGGCCCAGCCCAGATGTGGTCCCCAGGATGGCCCGGGGGCGCCCCCTCGAGGCTTTTCAAATCGTGACCTGGTCGTTCAGGGGGGTCGCGGTTGGTGGCAGGGTGGCCCGAGGAGACGCTTCGAGGCCCCCGGGGGGCGCTAGGGGAACCTTGATTTAGAAGGCTTCAGGAAACCACCCATAATCTTCGTAAGGCTCCCGAGAAGCTCGCAGTGTAGGGCGAGAGTGGGGAAGAGGGACAGGGGGCATGATGGAATGGCAACGCATAGCATTGGTTCAGCGACGATATGGTAAAACAGAAAGAGCAGGACATTATTGTCACATTTTTTTTTTTGTTTTTTTTTTTTGTTGTTGTTCTCTCTTTTTTTGTTTGCATCCCAGACCTGGCGGGCCGCGGTGGATGGCGTGAGGCGCCAATGCAGACTTGTATACGTGAGCGTATATGTGTGTATATAGGTACATGCACACACACATGTGTGTGTGTGTGTGTGTGTGTGCGTGTGCGTCTTGCCGGCTGCTCGGAGTGGCCCGGCTTCCTCTCTTCCCGTCGCGCTGGGGCTCGTCCTCCCCCTTCCGTGCATTTCTGCTTTAATTTGCATGCGGCGTGTCCCTTGTTGCCTATCCGCCAGAGCAGCCGCCCTCTGCCATCCGCCGACGGAATAAGCGTGTGTGTGTGTGCGTGTGTGTGTGTGTGTGTGTGTGTGTGTGTGTGTGTTGTGTGTGTGTGTGTGTGTTTGTGTGTGTGTGTTTGTGTGTGTGTGTGTGTGTGTGTGTGTGTGTGTGTGTGTGTGTGTGTGTGTGTGTGTGTGCGTGCGTGCGTGCGTGCGTGTGTGTGTGTGTGTGTTGGCCAATTCACGCGCGCTCAATTCGTTTACTTGGTGGCTCAGGCCTCCACGGTTCAGGCCACCCTGGCAGCCCCTCAGTTTGCAGCGTTTGTCCAATTCTCTGCAGTTCAACTCGCACCCGGCAGCCTGCAGCCCCTGGCAGTCAGCAGCCCCTGGCAGTCAGCAGCGCGTTGCAGCTCGGTGCGCGCTTGCAGCCCCTGGCAGCCTGCAGCCCACTGCCCCCCCTCCCTCGGCGCCTTCCTGGTCTCGGCCTGAGTTGCGGCCGTAGGCCTGTTCGTGCTAGGTAATTTAGGACCTTGCGCGGCCCGCTTGGACCTTGCACGCCGTCGGCGCGCTCGCCTGCGGCTGGCTACAAAGTGTGTGTGTGTGGGGGGTATGCCAGTTCCCAACGTTCCTTTTTTTCCGGCATGTTTTTTTCGTTGTCAGTCGTTCGTGGACGCTTGTCGTTCGCAGCGGTATAGAAGTTTCGTTAGTTTTGTTGTTTTGATCGCGTTGCGTGGAGAGGTCGGTGCGCGTTTGCGCGTCGCTTTCGTTGGGAGTAGTCTCCACCTCTCCCATGGTTGGGTTTTCGTTTCGAATAGAGCAGTGTGGGCCCCACCTTCTCATTTTCCATCCTCGATCCTCCCCGCCTCCCCTTCATCCTCTCCCTTCAGCTCCCTTCTCTTTCCTGTTGAGTCGTCCTCTCCCTCGTCGAGACTTCGCGGGGTTGCGCACCGCGCAATTGTCGCAGATTTCGTGGGCTCCTGGGAGTTCCAGCTGAATGGAGGTCCGCGCGGACCTGCCGAGACCTCACGCTTCCTGACGGGCTGCGAGCCGCGCGATTGTCGCCGCTGCTTTCGTGGGTTCCTGGGAGGTCCAGTGGAGTGGAGGTCCGTCCACGCAGATTTGCCGAGACCTCGCGGCTCCTTGCGGTGTTGCGAACCGCGCGTCAGGTGCCGCTTTCGTGGGCTCCTCGGAGGTCCAGCGGAGTCGAGTTCCACGCAGATTTGCCGAGACTTCCAGTTTTCCGCGGGGTTGCGAACCGCGCAACAGTCGCCGCTTACGTGGGTTCTTGGGAGGTCCAGCGGAGTGGAGGTCCACGCGGACCTGCCGAGACCTCGCGGTTCCCTGCGGGGTAGCGAACCGCGCAATTGTCGCTGTTATCGTGGGATCCTGGGAGGTCCAGCGGAGCGGAGATGTACGCGGATCTGCCGAGACCTCGCGGATTTTTGGGGGACTGCGAACCGGTCAAAGGTCGCTGTTATCGTGGGTTCTTGGGAGGTCCAGCGGAGTGGAGGTCTATGCGGACCTGGCGTAGACCGCGCGGTTCCCTTGGTGAGGGGGGCTGCGACGTGTGTAACTGTTGCTATTGTCGCGGGCTCCCGGAAGGTCCAGCGGGGCGGAGGTACATGCGGAAGACCTCTCGGCTCCTCCAGGGAGCCTTAGGGCTCCTGCTGGAGGTCCAACGGAGTGGAGGTCCATGCGAACCCAGCTTAGACCTCGTGGCTTTCTGGGGCTGCGAAGTGCGTGCTTTCATCATGTTCTTTTGTGTTGAGCAGTCCTTAATTTAGCTCTCCCGTGTTCGAACAGGTTGGTATATCACCGGGGATGTTTGTTTGTATGTGTGTTTGTTCGTTTACGTCGTCTATTATTTTTCTTCGTCGACCCGTTTGTCATGATTTGTTTCATTCGTTTTCTATCCGATATACCTTTTCTTTTGTTCTCCCCTGGTCAGTTTATGCAGTATTGGCAACAACAATATGGTAGAAAAGGTGATATTGAAGTTACCGTGGGCCATTTATCCAGTCGCAAGTCGAATGTTTGGCGATGAGCGCATCTGGGTTCACGGAGAGTCCAAGATATCAAGTATAACAAAACATATGTCCGTGTCGAAGGCCACCGCCGTACGTTGGTTGGGCGAAGACAGGAAACAGTAAGGACGGGCAGCAGCAAGTACACTCTCTGCCAGACTAGTTTTTGTCAGTCAGATAATGCGGTGGTTGTTTTGGAAGCAGCCCTGCGCTGATGCTGCTCGGGCGTGTCTGGAACGCCGTTCATTTGGTTGCGTTATTTTTCGGTGGTCTCTTGTGGAGAAAGTTGTGAGGTATAATTTTGAATATGCTGTTGAGGTCTCCCAATATAAGTGCCACGTGCCTTCCACCGTATATAGTAAATCATGGCAACAGACACCGCGTGTGATGCTACATGTGTCGGGGGAGTGGGCGGTGCAGAGGGGTGCAGTGCTGGCGGCAGTGGCCCAGGCGGTATCCATGGAGGGGCGAAGACGGCTCCGAGGCAGACCGCGAATTGTGGCAGGGAGCTGGCATGCACCGTTTGAAAAATGGAGGTCCCTCCGGTGGTGCGATATTTGTGTAGATCTGACGGCATGGGAAGAGTTTGTGGGACACATCTCACAGGTGCCCAAAATGCAAGATATGTTTGTGCTGAGGGATAAGGGGGTGCGAATTGGGGGGTTTGCGAAGACACCGACACATGATGAGCTGGCCCGACGTCTTGCAATTATACACGAACAAACTACGATATGGGACCCTGGGATGGAAGGGATTGCTATAGAAATTTGTGGTTACAGTAGGACGTTTGTACAATGGTTGAGGGGAGCTTGGGCGTGTGACAACAGCGGGTGCGCTAAACGGATTGCCAGGATTCAAAATTTTATGTGTGGTATATGTGAACAGCATAATACACGATGCCCTACCTACGGAAAGGATTTCTGGAAGCATATCTATAGAGAGGCTAACGCCTGCGCGGATGAGCTCACACACCATGCGAGGGAAGGGAACTGTTACAGAGTTACAAGCCTGACAATATCAAACAGAACAAGACAAACATCACATACATCAGAGGATGCTGGGATGGTGGTGTGAGTAGTGAGGGTGCTGCAGGAGGCCACTGGAATGAAGTCGCTCCAGATAACGGCCCGTGTACACTCGTGTGCTCAGAAGCCTACATGTTTGATGTGGGCTCCACCGTGACGGAGGCAGAATTGTCTGCCCCCGAGCGCCTGTGTACAGGTGTTGAGCATATTGTTAAAGAAATTTCCTCTGGAAAGCGGAGGGGGCGGATTTAACTGGCTCTAGCCCCTAGGCTTGGGCGCTCGCGCCCTGTGTTGCCTGACCAATCACCAATCTTGAATGAATCGTTGGGGGCCGCGGCGCTCTTCGGACCTGCCAGCGAGTATCTCCGAGATTTTAGTTGCGCTTCTTTGGTATTTGTCCAAGGGTTGTAGATCGTCGTGGGCGCGATGGTCTTCCCAGTCGTCGTAAAACCCTCGTGCGCAATTCTGCCCTGTACTAAGGCTCAGTCGTTTTCTTCGGACCAGACAGTAGATGTGCCCCTCTCCGCCTCATCTGCTGGTTGCCTCTCCTGCCGCCTGCCTTGCTAGACATTGATGCATTAACAGCTGTTTGGTATCAAGCCAGAAAAGGAGCGCGCTGCCGCGCGCCCGCGCCGGGGGCGTCGGCCAGCCGGCCTCCTCCCTTCCCGTGCTTCTTACCATTTGCTATGCGGATTACCCATTGTCTTAGCCGTGGCTTGTCCCAACCCCTCTCTCGCTGAGCATGTAGCCCACGATATCAGTGTTGGAGATCATGAGACCAAAGTTCCTTTAGCATCTTACCACGATTCTCAGAGGGAAGACAGGTTATCAGCCGAAGCCCGCGACCAAGTCGCTATGGGATTGAGCCATGTTGAGACAGCCGAATTGCCCGCGAGTCTACATTATGAACCTCATGGCGGGCAAGATCATCAGGACGGCGGCCCCTGGGAGGGCCGCGCTCTTCCCTCTTCTAACCTCACTGGGGTCCCTCGGGGAGGAGTTATCGGAGGAGTTGTAGATTTGTCTGCAGACGATTCTCCCACTCGTGCTCCGATCCGCGAGCGTGATCAGACCCCGACCCCGATGAGGCGGGGCGGCCCAGCCGTGAACGCCAGGCGAGGAGCCTTCTCATTTTGGGTTGCTGAGTCCCCAGAAACGGTGCCCTCCAGCCAGGTAGCCGTGCACTTTATCTCGCCGGCCGCTGGCCAAGCCAGTCGGCCGCAGGTCGTGGGCGAGCCGAGCGGTATGGTCCCCGCCGTCCCAGACGGTTGGGGTCGACCGCCCGAGACTCAACCCGTTCCGATCGCATTGAACGGGCAGCCCGGTCAAGACAGCGACGATGAGCTTGACGACGGAAACGAGGTCAGCTCTATGGAGGATAACATAGAGTATGCCGCGTATGAGATGTCCCCAAGCCGAGTTTTGCCGTTGTTGAACGCTACCGACTGCCCCGCCCAAGGCGGAGGGCCATCCCCAGGACAGGAGACCGTCGATTACGATCATTTGGAAGCTCTTGAGGAGGCATTTGCGGAGCCAGATCAAGACCCCACGACCAGCGACCTAGTCTGGGAGGTCCCAGCAGTGCCCGAGCAATGGGAGACACCAATGCCGACCCCCGTTCTCCCGATCGCTGAGACTCCGCCCCAGGCGGCAGAGGTTGCATCGAGTTCCCATCATCATGCCAAGCATGACCGGGAGTCCACGGGCCGAACGCCAGCTCCTCAGCCGAAGAAGCACAGGAACGAATATTACTATTTGAATGCTTCTCCACTTCAGGAGGGATTCTATCGGCCTGCCGTCGCCCCAGGCGATTGGCAGCCGTCGGTCCCCGCGGTAGCTGAGGGTGACGACCCGTCTGAACCTCCTGTCACGCTCCCGGACTTGATTGCGCAGGGCGAACGGGATGAGGCGCTTCGCGAGGTGGCCAAGCCACCGGAGAGCGTACACATGCGCCCTCGATCATCGGCTTCGAGCCGGGGACGGCCCAAGATGCCACGATCTGGCGCCCGATCAACTTCGAGGGGCACCAGTGCCATTTCCATGCGCGAGGCGTGCTGGAATCCGGGCCCTGGCTGCCCGCCCCAGGCGGAAAGCAGGTGCCCGGGAAAAGCCCGCAAAACGGGGGGGCCTTGCAGGCGCCCAGCGCGTGGGGAATGTTCCAGCGTGTGCCCCGAGTGTGGCAATCAGTGGTTGTGTGAGGAATGCATCCAGATGGAAGAACATAACTGCCAGTACCTCTTGATCCAGGCCATGCAAGAACAAGCCAGGGCCCAAGAGGCCCAAATACAGCAAAAGGCTATGGCCGTAGAGGCCCAGAGGGCCGAACAGGCCCGGCTGGATCGTGAAAAGATGAATGCAGTTATTGCCGACGCCCAGAAGAAGTTCGAGGCCGATAGGCTCGCCATGGCCCAAGCTGCCAGTCGGCGAGAGCAAGAGTTGCTAGCCCAGATGTCCTTTCAGGCCGCGGCTGCCCAGCAGCGCGCGGAAGAAGCCGAGAACAAATCTGTTGGGATAGCGAGCGAGGCCGAGCGGCACATTTCGCAGCAAGCTGCCGTTATCGCGCAAAAGGACCAAGACCTGGCGCGCTTGCAACGCGGTGCTGAGACACTGATATCTTCTTCTGAGCGACGTGCTGCCCTGGCGGAACACAGCCAAGCGGTAGACGCCAAGTCCGCCGACGCCGCTGTCGCGGCGGCGAGGCTAGAAGGGGAAAGGGCCGCGAAAGCCAAAGCAGAGCAGGAAAGAAAGGAGCTCCTATACCACTTCTGCGCTGCTAGGCTGGAAGCGGCCAACGCAGAGTCCAAAGCGGCAGAGGCTCTCCGAACGAAAGATCTTGCAGACAAGGGAGCAAATCGAGAGCCACTCGAAGCGTGTTTCAGAAGCCTGGGACCAAGCTCAGGCGCGTGCTCAGGAGGCCAAAAGGCAGGGCGAGCTACGCGTTCAGGCTGCTGAGCACGCCGCTGTGAAAGCGGCTGATCAGAACAGACAATATCAAGACGAGCTCAAGAAGCATGAGCAAGCTAGGGCATCGCTTCGCCAAATACAATCAGGCGACGGAGCGTGCCCACCGGCCAAGCCGGCAGGGACGAGCAGACGACCCTCACCGGCGGCCCAGCCGTCCGGTGCTACGTCGTCGCAGGCCCGGCCTAGCTCGGCGCCTCCAGCAGGCGGGATGCCGCCGTTGCCACGGGTGAGGGCTGCCCGGCAGCCTCAGCCCGTGCGAGGGGATCCTACAGAAAGCCGTTCAGTATGTTCTAAACCGAAGGCTGGCTTATGCGCCACTTGCGGATCACCCGTTTGCGCAGATTGCTTTGATATGAGCACGAAGCGTTGCGTCGCGTGTGACCAACAGAAGAGCTTGCCAGTAGAACAGGCAGCGTGGGATGAGCAATGGAAGCGAGATAGCGCTGACCCCAACCTTCTGACCCAACAGCAAAAACTCCTTGATGACATTCACGCTGACAAGTGCAACGTGCAAAGATTGAAGGAGCAAGCTGAGGAACAGCTTCGATTGAGCTCAGAAAAGGCAGCCGCCAACATTCGTGAAAAAGAAGAAGCGTTGGCACGCGCAGCCGCATCGGAGAAAGAGGCGACGGAGCTCAAAGCTGCCATCGCATAATCCTTGAGAGAGAAAGACCAACGTATGCGGTCTCGATCGCAGGCAGCTGACCGAGAGGCGGCCTTGGAAGAAAGGGCAGAAGAGATGGCGAAGACCATGGGTATGGAATCCTTCCAGTTGATCTAAAAATCTTTGGATAACATGCCCAAGCTTCATCGGTTCGATATGCCCCAGCTTTCGCAGGAAACGACAGCTAGGCCAGCTTTAAAACCTCATTTCATTGTCCCCGGCCCTGCCACCGAAGGTCCGGCCAAGCCCGGCATCTCGGGTAATAGTGTACTTTTCAACACCGAGATGCACGGCGCCGTTGACGACATGACCCTTATTAACCATCAACCTTTCACCCAGGCGGGACCAGCGAGGCCACCAGCGGCCCAACCGCCGGGTAGGGGTAACGGTAGCGCGTCAGCGGCCACGCCGGCTGGCGGTGCAGGGCAGAACAATGATGAGGACGATCAGAGTACCGCTCCAAGTACCGACTTCTTGTACGCAGTCGCCCATGCCGCCCAAGACCAGCCAGGGAAGCCGCCTCAAGGGGGTCCGGGGAGTCCTGGATTCCCAGGCGGTGGAGGCGGTCCTGGCGGACCCCGGGGCCCAGGTGGGCCCAGTGGCCCAGGCGGTCCTGACGAGAGTACCCCACTGGACCAATGGAGACAGGTTGACAACAATCAAAAGGTTGACCTAATGACAACAATCAAAAGGTTGACCTAATGGACATTCCCGATGTTACAAACATGCGGGAGTGGCAGATGCATGCCATTCGTGCTGTGGCTGGATCGTCCCCTGAGATCCAGGAGGCACAGTTTTGGATCATGGAAGCCATGGGCCCCACCGTGCCCAAATAACAACTTCGAAACCCGGGCCGCTTCCGGCGTCCTGACATCATGATTGCCACTAACTTGATTGAGAAGTTTACGAAAATGCGCAGAAATCGCAACCTTTCCGTTCATCACAATCACTTCCTCCGCCAGATTCAGCGTATGGAGTTCGCTGCCCAGACCGAAAAGAGACTTCTGACAGGGCGCGAAATGGTACGGGCCATATGCTATTGGTGTTCAGTTAGATCGGAGCTGGGTCAGCATCGTATTTCGCGTGATATCTTCAAGGTCGTTGTTGATCCCAATCGCCCTGACGCTGATCTGTACCATTTCTATAACGGATGGACAGACGTGTATCAGCAGCTTGACGGCGTACGACCTCCGTCCGACGAGATGCGAGCTTCGATCCATGCCTACTTCCTTGAGCAATGCAGGAAGCCGAGGAAGTTGAGCATGATTTGCAAGTTTTATGATCTGTCTTCAGACAAGCCAGGGACGGGCATGCGAACTTACGAATGGCTCATAGCTCAGATTGAAATGATGATGTTGCGTGAGAAAGAAGAATGGAACATCGATCTGCATGGGGGTACTTTGAACCAACGTGCTCCTCAGCAGCGCTTGGGCGGCGGTGGCGGCAACGACAACGAGAACCGCCGAGGCCTCACCGGCAACGCCGCTGCGGCCGAGGTAGCAGCGCGTCTCGGGAAATCCACCGACGTCATGAAGAGTGGAGCGACAAAGGGCGAAACAACGTGCAAAATCATCCGTGAGGGACAGACCTGCCCGCGTGCGGGTCAGGGTTGTCCGTTTAATTACAAGAAGCCCAAAGCTGCCGCTCCGGCCCAGCCGGCTGCGGGGGCAAACCCGAACGCTGCCCCAGCTCAGAACTCACGTCCTCGAGGGCGGTCTGAGAAACCGAAGGGCGGTGGTCGAAAGACGGGGGGCCGATCTCAGACCCCGGCAGGCGGCCGTGGAAAGGGCAAGCAGCAGCGGACCAGGAGCCAATCCGAACGTTCGCGCGAGAGCCAGAGCGATTTACCGTGCTACCCTTTCTCACGTGACCCTAGGAACTGCCGTGGAGCCCAGGACGTTTGCTACAAGCAACGCAGAGCCCTGACCGCAGAAGAAAAGCTCAGGCGTGACAAATATGACGAGGCCAAGCTCAAAACTGGGAAGCCTCTGGGATACGAGCGCACAATCAAACAAGCCAATGCCGCTGCCGCCAATGTCACTTCATCCTCCGGAGGCGGCGCCCCGAGGGTCGCCAGCACGAGCTCAGAGCGACGCAGGAGCGATGGAGACAAAAGCAAAGGCGAAGGCAAAGGCAAGAGCAAGAGCAAAGATCAGTATTGCCGCTCTTGCAAGGAAAAGGGGCAGTGCGCGCGTGGGAAGGACTGTTGGTCCGCCAAGACCACGCCCAACCATCCGTGACGCTGGCTCTGCGCTGGCGGCCACGCCGCCAGTGCAGACGGACTGATTGGAGTAATTTTGTTCTGGGTGTTATTTATCGTCTTCCTCGCGAGACGGAGGCGGCGGCGCCCGCGTCGGCCAAGCCGATTGCGGGGGGGCGAGAGTGTGTCCACTGACCCAGTCAGCCCGGGCGCGTTCGCGTGCCCATCTCCGCTAGTTCGGGGCGTCCCAGGGCAGAAGCAGGCCAGCCCTCATTTTCCACAGGCCTTTAGAAACACATGCGCGAGAGTTGATAACAATTCTTCCAGTGGAGACCCTCCAAGACCGCAGGGAGCAAGTTGAGAGCCTCGTAATTATTCTTGCCAATTTCCTGCAACCTCTTTCTCGGGGCGCTATCAAGCTGTATTGGAGCGAGCCCCCCAGCAAGAGTTGCATTCGATCTCAGACACAGGGTCGGTGCAATTTCCGCGTCCGATTTGACCCCTCAACTGTGGGGCCCACCATCACTTGTAGGAAGGCGCGTCGCCACGACCTAAAAGAGTTGCCCTGAAGTGCTGCAGACAGGTGGAGGTTCCCAGACGAAGTGCGCCGGCAGTTGGCCACCCGATGGTGGGCATCTGCGGCGGAGGCCTTAATCAAGGCGTCACAAGATGACGTCTGGCACCCCTGGTTGAGGACCGAGGAGGGGAAAGAGGGCCCACACGGCACAGCCGCGGCGGGATGCACAGACAAAGATGCTGCGTACCTCGGAGCGCTGAGCTTTATCATCGACACGGGGTGTGGGTATAACCGCATAGCGGAAAGATATATCAAGAGCGCAGGTGCAATGATATTGATCCGAAGGTTTCCGCAATCGATCACTCTGAATACTGCTGGAGGTGAATCAAAAGCCCTCGGTTCAGTTCGCATCGCATGTCCCAAATTTCAGGGTGGTAGTTTCGACGCATTGGTCATGCCGGACACTCCGTGCGTGATCCCGGAAGGCGAGCGGTGCATGGATCACGGCTTTAGCTTCTTCTGGCCAGCAGGCCGAAGGCCCTACCTTTTGTTGCCCAACGGTCAAAGAGTGGACCTGATCGTTGAGGGCAAGATCCCGTACTTGACCCTTTCAGGCAAGGAGGCGCTGGGTCGGTGGATGTGTGCGGTTGCCGCTGGGGAGGTTGAAAACACCGAGCGATGGTGTTGCGCGACGCCAGGCGCCAAGGCATGTCTGGGCGATGTGGAATCGGCGGGGGGACCTCCGCCCCATGCCGTTCAGACTCGCGTAACCATAGAGTTGCATACACATGAGCTGATTGGCGCCCGCAGCTATGTTGACGGACGGCCCGCTGAGCCCGCGCCCGTTTTCTTGTCTTCGTTAGACTCTGTGGATACCATCACTTATTTCTACTATTAGCCTCGCAAGGCTAGCGAATGCGGTTGGACTCGGGCACCTACCGGCACCGCTGCCTCCGATCGTCTCTCGACTTCGCCCTGCCACGGTCAAGCCGTTGGTGGCGCCGACGTTCAGCCCGGCCAAGCTGTGGCCTGCGCTGCCGCATATCAGAGCCCTTGTTGGCACGGGGTCTCAGGATGCCTCCCTTGCGACATGGATCATGGGATGGACTCCGATGCGTGCGACGCGGCCCCCGGGCCCGAGGCGGGTGATGCCGGAGACGCTGATGGTGTCGACCTAGTCGACATCGACGCGCCACCAGAAAAATACCCAGACGATGCAGAGGTTGAGGTGTCGTGTTCCCTTGCCGAGCGACTCAGGACGATCGCAGCCTCCCTCGCACATCTTCCGACTCATACTCCCAAGAACCCATATTGTTTTATTTGCAATTGGGCCAAAGCTTTAAGACGACAGCAGCGCAAAGCGCGCAACAAAGGGCTGAAGGTTCCCCGCCCGTGCGCAAACCCCACTTCTTTTGGGCATCTGACGACTATGGATCATTGGTTTGCGATGGATGACCTCTCGCGGGGGCTCCACGATGAGACCGCGTGTGTGACTTTTCGCGACCGAGCTGCTGGTGTCTTCGTCGCTCAGGGTGTCCACGACAAGTCTGCGGTTCACATTTGTAACTTTCTAGTAAACCTTAAAGCCCCGGGAGAGAAGTTATAATATTGCTACACAGATGGTGCGCGAGAGCTCGCCAGGGCATGTTGCGAGCTCAAACTTGCCCACGATCTTACCATCCCAGGAAACAAGAAACAAAGCGCTGTTGCTGAGCGTGCGAACGTTGTGGTGCAGATGGGGACCAGGGCCCTTCTGATGCAGACCGGTCTGCCGCCGCCATACTGGACGTATGCCGTTAGAGACTTTTGTCTCTGCTACAACGCCAGGACCCCTGAAGAGGGGCAGTCTAGTTGGGAGCGTCGCTTTGGACATTCGTTTGAGGCGCCGCTGCTTCCCTTCGGGCCCCTTGCGCGCTTTTTGCTTCCGCCAGAATCAAGGTTTCGAGCCGCCAAGACTGGTGGCACGATGATTCCTGGGCTGCACCTCGGGCGCGTCCACAAAGCGGGGGGCGTGGTTGGGCCGGAGAGTTATGTAGTGCCGCTCCGACAGCTCGACGGACTTAACATGGAGTCGGGGCGAACGCCCGAAGGCAAACGACCCACCATTGAGAAATCCGATCAAGTTTACAGCAACATCCTAGATGGCACTGCTGATGACCAAGCGCCACAATTTCCCATGAGGAAAGCGCATGAGAAGGCGATGACTGAAGTGCGCTCCGTTACGACCCCCCCCGCTGGCGAAGCCGCGGCCGTCCCAGACGGCTCGGGGCAAGGAGCGGGCGCGCAATCGGTCCATCCGTTTTGCGCAGAAGACCCCGCCGCGGTTATGCCACCGCCTCCCCGAGGAGGCGAGGGCGCACCACCACGAGACTCCGAGGCCGAATCCGATGATGATGACGGTCCGGGGGGCCTGTGCGTGGATGGCGAGCTTGTGGTAGTTGGCGGCCGGGACCCACGGCGAGACTCTCGCCCCGATGAAAATCAAGATCAGAAGTTAGGTCTCGCGCAGATTGAGCACCGTTTTGGTCGCCAGTCTAACTTTTCGGCGGCCAAGCCGCGTGAAAGGATCCCTGGGGAAGGACAGGTCCTCGCGCGCACGACTCAAAACCTCGACACGATGGAATGCGATGAAGACCGCCGTATAGATGTTGGCCTCACGAACGACGAGCTGACCAAGAAGGTCCCATTGAGAGGTCGTCGCAAAACATGCAGCATTCGAGTTGTACTTTATTATGACCCCGACTACGTTCCCGTGACTCGAGCGCGGGTAACAGGCCCGGATCCAAAATGCGGCGCCCAATGGTTCAAAAAGCTGCCTGAATCCACCAACCCTGGCATTCACCCTGGTCGTTGGTTTAATATGAACCAGTCCCAACGCCGAGCGGCTGTTGAACAATACAAAGCCGAAAAGAGAGGTTTCTTTGGCATTGAGGACCCCGGCCCTTGTCTTGCCTTCGTGCGCGACATAGGCTTAGACGTGGAAGACTCAGGACCTCCATCCGAGCCCGCTGTGGCCAAGCCAGCCGCGGCGCCTCCACTTTCCGAAAAGGATGCTGCTTACCTCGCGGCACATCCCAGGGCAAGGAGAGACGCTCCATGGGTAGTTGAGCGATTTCGGAGGCAAGCCGCACGGGGCGGCCAAGCCGCAGCTGTAGCCACCGACTCCTCCGCTGAGGAGGACTCGGGAGAGGATGAATGTTTTTCGGATGACGAAGACGTCTGGTGGAAACAAACCTGGCACGGCGGTGCCATTGCGCGCGATGGCGACCCTTCCGGTCAAGTCGGCAAGGATCCGTTATCCGACGTTGAGTCTGAGATGACAGGGCAGGCAAGCCAGACCTCGAGTCCGGCGGCCGCCGCATTGCGGCGTTGCGTGCCTCGGACGCCGCTGCAGGACAGCTCGGCCCCATTGCCAGGTCATTGAGAAAAGGAAATATTTGACTTAGATTACCTGTGCAATCCTTTCGCTGATCTCATCTCAGTTGTAGAAGAGCTCTTCCAACTTCCCAATGAATGGCGACAGACTAGGATTGATGCTGCCGTCGCACGATCTGTTTCCAAAGTCGAAGCCCAGGCCAATCAAGATGCCAAGGCCGCCTTGCGGAAAGAACGGGATCGATTGCGAGAAATAGGCAGATGGGATGAAAACGGCGTCAAAGAGTACGACGAAGTTGTTGCAGCACTCAAGGGAAAGACTGCCCACTTTGGTCGCCTGTTCGCAATCCTTGTTGAAACGAATTCCGAGCTGCCGCTAGGACATAAAGATCGCAAATGCAAGGGCCGGGTCGTCTTCGACGGCTCCAGTGTGAGAGATCAGAATAAAGATGTGGCCTTGTTTCAGGAACTTTCTAGCAGCCCTGCTACCATGCAGGCTAGCAAAGCAGCCGACACCTACGGGCTCTCTGAAGGTCATAGCATTGAACAAGCAGACGCCCGTCAGGCCTATACTTAATTCAAGCTGGTGGGCGCCCTGACGTGGGTGTTCTTGCCCCGCGACGAGTGGCCTGAGTCCTGGTCACACATGCGCAACCCCGTATGTCCGTTGATTTTATCTTTGTATGGACACCCTGATTCAGGGGGGCATGGGGAGCAGCATTGTGAAGGACATGCTACGGCCAAAGGTTTTATCAAATGTAGCCCGTGGCGTAGCTGCTATTTTCACCCTGAGTTGAAACTTTTTTTGATTATCTATGTTGGCGATTTCAAATTGGCCGGTCCTGCCGACAAGTTAGCTCAAGGATGGAAGTTGTTGCAGTCCCCATCTCTCAACTGCCCCAAGGGCATAGGGATTGACCCTCCGACCGCGGTCGGACGCTACTTGAGATGTGAACACCGGCTTTCCATGCAGCTTGTCGAATGGCAAGGCGAGTTGCCCACGGTACTCGACCCGCCGCCTCCCAAAGTCAAGAAGAACGCACCCGTCCCAGACGAGAGTGCCGAGGAGGAAACGGGGGGTGACTCAGCGGCCGAGCCGCCTGAGCCATACCAGCCTAGAGAACCCAACACTGCGTGCCCAGCTCGCAGATACCGACCCATCTACGCATCCAGCTGCAGGCACCCCTTTCGGCCCCGAACTTGCCGACCTCGAGGGCGACCGAGGCAGGCCCCGAGGCGAAGTTTGCCCACCTGCGGAGGAGGCCCTCGCGTCAGCTGTGCACATTAACGTTGACGTCGGGCCCCCTAACCAAGAGGTAGTGGCGCACGGCCTCGCGGCCGCGGCGGCCGGCCCCGACGATCCGGAGCCACCGACCAAATCGGGTGTACTCCAGCCCATTGCGGCTAAGGTTTTGATGAAGATCCTATACGGAGCGAGAATGGCCCGATGCGGCCTTCTCCGCGCCGTTTGCCATACAGCGAGTCGCATTACCAAATGGACAGAGCAACAAGACATTGATCTTTTCCGCCTCATTTGCTACATCAAGTTTACCTCCCATTACCGTATGTCCTCGCGGGTAGGGGATAGTATGGAGGATGTCTTGTTGAAGCAATACTCCGATGCGGATCTGGCCAGTGACATCCGCGCACACAGGAGCACAAGTGCCAGTTATCAAGCGATTTGGGGCCTTCACACTAGAGCAGCTCAATCTATGGGGTCTCAGCGACAGACGTGTGTTTCCCACGGCACCCTTGAAGCGGAGATTGTTGCTGCTGACCTTGCCCTGCGAAGAAAGCTGCTTGCGGCTCTTCCGCTCTGGGAAATGTTGCTTGGACGGAAATACGTTGCCTTTTCTTAGAAGATGACCAGGCAGTGTACAAGGTCATCAAAGCGGGGGGGTCCATGAAACTTATGCACCTTCCTCGAAGCCATCGTATCGACGCTGCCGCCGTTTCCGAACAGTTTTCCCGGGGCACAGTGGAATTCCAGTACGAACGGACGCAGAACGAAGCTGCCGACATTGGAACGAAGCGATTCACAGACCCATTGGCCTGGGTCAAAGTATTATATCTTGTCAACGTAGTGACCCCCAAGTTCTGGACCGCCAAGCGGTACCAAGATTATTTAGATTCGACGTTTTTCCGATGGCCTTCCCCTGAAGCCCGGGGGGATTCTCAAGCCCAGCTCAGGCCCTAGTTCGGCCTTGCGGAGAGGAGCTGTTGTGCCCAGTAAAAGATGAGTAAGAAAAAGGGTAAACCCGCTGTACATTCCCCAAAACCAATGAATATCCCAGCGGCACCAAGTGGCGCCAAGCGCCCGGCTGCCAATGCTGCTGCCCCCGGCCAAGCCGCGGTGGCAAACGCACCCGGCCAAGCCGTGGTAGCGGGCACGACGCCTCCTGCAACGATTAGAGAAGGTTCCAGGAGAAGCTCCGGCAAACCTAGGTGGAAGGAGGAAATCGAAATGAGAGCGATGTTTGACCTGACCGAGAGTGAAAACGAATCTGACGCATCGGATCTGTCACGAATGGAACGTGATTTGCAAGCACAAGCCGAGACAGGTCGAGCCGAGCAAGAAGAAGACACGCTTGGCTACAACCTTATTCTTCCTCAACTTCCCCCTGCTGCTGCCGCTAACTTTCAAAACAAGAAGGATCAGTGGACTCAGCACGGAAAGAGACTAAGACGTTGGCACGTCACCCCCAGAATTGTCACGCTTACGCCCGTGAATACAGATTGCCCAGTTGGCCCAGACAGATTAGCCGATCAGCGTCGTACCTACGCGATCAACCTCCATCATGGTTTTACCATAGGCCGTACGGACTGCTGGCGTGACGAAGACGGAAAGTATCATCGCCCGTTTGAGCATAATTCGAATGGCGATTCCAGCGATGGCGACTATCATCCCAGTAGATGGACCGGCTGGACCGAATTCTGGATCCGGGAAGAATGCGCCCCTGCCAGCAAGTGGAACGGGGATCGACTCTTATTAGAATATTGTTGTGGCCCTGAAAGCAGGATTGGTAACCCCAGGAATTTCATTGATAATTCTTGTAAGGTGATACGATGCACGGAGAAGGAGGATATGAGAATCGACAAAGGGAGAAAGCTGGCTTTGGATGATATCAAGACGTTCAAAGGAAAACATATAGCTCTATGGGGCTCAATGCCCTGCACGGGTGATTCCCCCTGGCAATGTGCGAATGAAGCCCAATATTTCCGCACTGGAAACCATAGAGCGTTGCGTAGGCTTCAATGGATAAGGACCGACTTTAGATATTTGCTTTGGAACTTCCGTGAGATTGCCCGTGCTGTGCACAAAGCGGGGGGTTCTGTTTGTCCTGAGTGGCCTACCCAGTGTAATTATTGGAGGGCCCCCAGGTGAAATATTTCATGAAAGAGTTAGACTTTGTCAAAACGGCTTTGCACGGGTGTGCCTACGGTTCGAGGAACAGAAAGGGCAACTTCATGAAAAAGCCCTGGACGATTGCATCCACGTCGCACGATGTTGTTGAGGGGCTCGAGCGCAGATGTGAGGGCACGCATGATCATGTTGAGGCACGTGGTAAGGACTGCAAGTCAGCAGAAGATTACACCGACGCCTTTGCCCAGCAATTACGTGTTGTCGTAGCACGTGCTGCTGAACGTTCGTTGTGATCCCGACATCGTCCTGCCTCTTCTTCCACTTCCATCTGTGCCGCTGCCGTTTTGTCTCCAGAGCTTGCGCGGGCCGACCGCCGGCGGGCCTCCCCTCGGATCGCGCCGCCGCCCCGCTGCGGCTGCGCGGGCCTTGCCTGCTGCGGCCTCCCCGCGACCGATTGGTCACTGGCCGACCCCGCGCGTCAACCGCTGGATATCCCAGCGGCCCAGCCGCCAGGGGGCGCCATGACATCGGCATGCTCAGATGACATCATGTTTGACCCCGCCACGGACCAGTCCGATGGTGGTGAGTCCCTAGCCGGACAGAAGCGACAGGCCCCTCTCACCGTGGGCCGAACGGCGACCCCATCGGCACAGCCGATTGGGGACGCCGCTCCGTCGGCCCAGCCGGTCGGGAGGTCACCTGCCCCCGTCAGCCCCGTCGACATTACGATGGAGGAAGACCTCGTGATGGAGGGGGGCGTCGAGTTTCACCCAGCGGAAATTGCAGCCCAAAAGAAAGCTGCGTCCGCGGCCAAAGACCCTGTTAGGCTGACAATGCAGGGCATGATAGACGACCCCCTCTCAGTCAAGCGCCAAGCGCAAGACGTTGCGGGTCGTGTCCAGCTTTGGCCCCTGGTTTGTAGCGCAGTAGATGCCGCGAAGCAAGCCAGGGACGACAGGCCCGGCAAGGGTGCATGGGTCGACGCACGGTTCTGTCAGTCTCCAGGTTGCCGTTTCATGGAAGGCCCTTGGTGGACGAACCTCGATCGGATCCCGTCGCGGCACGACCCCGAGTGGGTCGGGCATTGCTGCCAGAAGTGTTGGCGCAGTTCGTCCGGCCAGGATGTCTGCGGCCATGATCGCAGCTGTGCCCACTCACTTGCCCCGCGTAGCGCCTTCAATAATTACAAGCCGGTCAAAAGGCCGCCGCATCCTCACCGGCCCAGCCGGGAGGGGAGGAGCGAGCTAGCACGCTGACTGGGCAGGCAAGAAGTGCGCGATGAAAAGTCCATTAGCTGCTCGCGCGGGAAGCGTATTTTCCATGAGGAGCCGCTCCTCTTTCGCTGTTGGAGTGCCTGGCCTGGCGATGGTGCGGGCGCTCTGCGAAGACCGCCCAAGGGGTGGAGCTGGCGCTACACAGTGGAGCGGCATGACGTCAGTCATTCGCGGGGCGACCAAGTCGCTACCGCGTTAAAGGCTGACCTGACCGCCAACTCACAGACGATCTACGGTCTTTTGCTTTCCAGTGTCTCGCAGGACCCGTGGGTCGTCCATTGGACGATGTTCGATAGAAAGGCCTCGCGCCGCTTCGACTGCGTTCCTCCTAAGATTTCCCAGATTCCCGAGGGCACTCATGTTCAATCGTACCCCGACGACGCCACGAAGATGGTCTGCAAGCTGTACACCGCAGAGCCAGGGCAGAACGACCGTTTTGTCCGTGAGCTCAGGAGAGGCGAAGTTGTCGGCCCCACCGTTGGCCAATCCAATCGGTGCATCACGGGATGCGGCGACTTCGTCTGCGTCCCAGTGGTGGACACTGTGACTGAGGGCTCTCCTATCGTTTGGATGAACATTTGGGGCCCATCAATGCACTCTCCGCCCCGCGGCCAAGACGTAGGGGACGGGTGGGGTACCATGTTTGCTCTGCCCGTTGTCAACCAAGGGCCACCTCCGCAAGCCAGTTCACGTGGTTGAGGAGGCCCTCGCCGAATCAGCCAGATCCAATTACTTTCAATCTTTCCCCGACCAGGCCAGGGCCTGGCGCATGGCTCTCACTCGGTATACGCGCCCTCCGGATTTTCAAGCATGGCTCGGGCGCTTAGGGCTTGGATCGAGTGCTGGCGAGCGCGGAGAACAATGCATCGCGGCAAACGCCGCAGCCGAAACGGCTCGCTCGCGCGACCCAGTCGTTGCGAGCGAGAAGCCGCGGCGGCCCGAAGCTCCCCTAGAGCCTGAACCCGAGGCGCCTCCTGAGGAGCCTCGCGAGGAGGAGAGCGATGACCCTGTCGTCGACCCACTCCTCACTGCGTCCTGCCCATATGGCTGTGGCCTCAAAGGAGAGGCCCAGAGCTTAGAGAAGCATCTGCCGCGTTGCAGGAAGGCGCCGCAAGGACGGAGATTGCGCGAGCAGCGACCGGCCGACCCAGTCGGCCCGGCCAGCAAGCGTGTGAACACCGCGACGGCGCCTCCACCGCTTCACCCGTTGCCACCTAAGCCTCCTGATGCTCAAGGAGTTGGGCGTCAGGCGGCCGGCGGGCAACCCGCAGGGTCGACCTCAGGTGCAGCTGCCCCGCCCGGCCAAGCCGAAGGCGGGGTCGGCGGTGGCTCCTCCCCCGGCCCAGCCGATGGTGGAGGAGCTCCGCCTGGCTCAGGTGGCCCTCCTGCTGGAGACCCTCCGCCCTCTGGCGGCCCCCCTGGGGGCGACGGCGGAGGCGGGCCTCCTGACCCAGTGCCCATGGAAATCGATGATGACGGCCAGGGCCCGCCCTACCTTGGGCGTGGTGCCTGGAATGTTCTCGATTACCATGGGAACAAGGGTAATTACGCCGAAGATGTCAAGGCGCCCTCGTTCGAGTGGGACGCACGCGTGACGGAGTTCCTTCAACTTTATGTTGACGTGACTGATCCTCGCCTGAAGGCCTGGGCGAACAATTTGTCATTCCAGGAGATGTGCCAGGCCATAACTCAGGTTGCCCGCCAGAACGGGCACACCTGGGTGCCCTTTATTGGCGAGGACATTGCGGCCATGGCAAAGACTGGACAGGCCCCCAAGAACTTTTTCCACCCTTTGTGCAAGATGAAAGCTTCGAAGAAGTACAAGTTCGGGCCCTGTGTTGCTCATCTTGTCTCCGACCCAACGGTCTCGTTCAAAACGGCGGCCGGCAATAATGTCACGCCAGGGTTCCGCATTCCGCATTTCTTGGGTGACCACATTCATGGCGTGTCCGCTAGCGTCAAAGGAGGCTGTCGAGGCCCAGACCTCCGGGAGTCCTCCAAGACACATAGCTGGTCGGACTCAGGGCATGAACATTACAAAACAGGCGTCCATACACCAGTGCGTTTCGTCTTTTGGTCCTTCAACGACACTGCCGATCCTGGAACATACAACTTACTTGGCATTCGTGCGGAGGGTAAGTCCAGGGCGCCCGCTCGGCCCGAGAACCCGACGAGGCTCGCTGGAGCCCTCCGTCTTATGCTCGAGACCGCCGATCGCATCATAGACGATGCCGTTAAGCGCTCGCACGATGGCACGATCGAGATCTTGTACATTGGCGGAGATCACAGGTGCTGGCAGTCCCCAGAGGGCAGCTTCAAAGTTGACCCACTATGGGACGATGTGGCCGCTCTTGTCCGAACTCAGATGAACCGTCGGATTGAGGACTACAAGGCCGCGGGGGTGGAGCCACGCATCATGATTCTTGACGGTGCGTGCCTTTACCGACAGTTGCATCATCCCACTGGCGACTCGCACCATCTCCTGTCAGCTCGCACTGACTACAATATCCAAAAAGACGGACAAATGGTGAGTTGCACGGCGGCCGAGATGTTTACGGAACATCTGTTGAAGGCCGCGAGGCTCGCCGCTCTGTTCTTTTGCCGACCTTCCGGCGGCCCAGCCGCAGCGGGGGGCAAGCCCTCGCCGAACAAGCGAGAGGACGGGCACACAGCAGTGGAGGCCACCTTCGGAGAGCTAGTCAAGTACTGGCACGATTGGAGCCCCACTGATGCTAACGTGCCTCAGTCTCCGTGTTCAACACTCGTCCTTTTCGGCTACCTCTCGACCCCTCGAAGTTCCCTGCCGTCCAAGACGGATCTGGGGAAGGGGTCATGCATTCCAAGCTTTCAGACAACTGCGTTAGTTTTCTCAGACGAGGTGAAGATCACGAGGGCCTTACTGCACGGCAGGACTTGCGCTTTTCCTTGCCACGATATCCCCCTTTTTGCCCAGGCATGCCCCCGACAGGGGGACGCCTCCGATCGCCGTCGGAGGGCGTTGTGAATGATCAACACATGCGTGCCGTGATAGAAGAGCTGGCTCAACGCGTGCCTACTGTCCAACCCAGCGGCCAAGCCGCCTCGGGTGACGAGCGGGCGGCCCAGCCGCTCCGCGCACCTGCTCTTGCTCCCGTGACTTGCATTGAGGATGCCATGACGCCCGGCGAAAAGGCTGAGCACAGCATCCGCCAGCGCTGCCCTGCCAGCGGATCAGGAAAACTCGGGGGACGAGGTTTCCCCAGGCGTCTTAAAGAGGGCGGCAATCACGACAAGGACAACGATTGGGAGTTTGATTGGCCTGTACACCTGTTGTACCAGACCGCCATGAATTTGGCTTATGTTAATCCATTAGCCAGAGAGCAACAGCAGCTCGATTTTCTCAAACCGTTCACCGTGCGCAGCGGCAACCTTAACAGGCCGATGAGCGCAACGAACTGTTGGCCAGGGGAAAAGTTCGAAGACCGAGTTGAAGCTTTGTTGGCCTGGAGAGAACCGGACCGCGGTGCTGCATTCAAGACCCTCCAAAAGCATGCCAAGGCTGAAGCTTGGTTGGGTCACCAGATGCTGCAGACGTCCACTAAGACCCCTCCTCTCGAGCCTTCTTATATTGTTCCTAATTGGGCACGGTTCTTCGT
This sequence comes from Prorocentrum cordatum, assembly GCA_963575745.1. NCBI lineage: Eukaryota > Dinophyceae > Prorocentrales > Prorocentraceae > Prorocentrum > Prorocentrum cordatum. The sequence continues at coordinate 37,672 of CAUYUJ010014266.1, read as the reverse complement.
CAACAAGGCTGACCGCACCCGCGAAGACCCTGAGGCCACAGTTGCCGATCGCCTGATTTGGGCGAAGCTGTCAACCAAGACCCACAAGGCAGGGAACGCACGCTGTGCGCAGCTCACTGTGCCCCTCTTCGTCACGAAAGAAAAGCTAAATGAGGTCACAGATGAGGACGCGGGGGTGGAATAAGCAGCCCCACGGTACGCCGTCAATGCCCTCCACGCGATATTGGAAGGCCACCAGCTGCTGCCATCAGATCCCCGCTACGGCGGGGGCGTTAAAGGTGGACAAGTGGGCGCGTATTCTTTCCCTCCGGTTGACGGCGACCCCACAACACATACAACTTATGCTGTCGCCGAGGAAACCTTTGGAGACGGCATCTGGGTAACAGCGGAGATCACTTTCTATGGGAAGCCCAAATCGATCAAGGGCAAGCCCACACAATATTGCACGCTTGACGCGACCCAGATCGTGTTAAGCGAACTCCGTTTGTACCATTGGACGCCCGCGGCTCTTCATGTCCTGGAGGGCTGGTCCCTCCTGCAGCACGTCGCCAGAAAAGAGAACTACGCCCTGGAGCTAGACTTCGGGGTTGAACGTCATCGCGACGCAGCGAGGACAGCCGCCGCGGACCAAGTCCGCGAGGCGCAGAGCAAATGGGTGCCGGGCCTGGGGCCCATCAAGTGGCAACAGGAGCGTGGCCCATATCGTGCATATCGCGCAGATTTCGACGTCATTTGGCCATGGCTTGACAGAAAGGGTGTAGTTATGACCAGGATCAACCCGTTGCACAAAGCTGAAGCCTCGGAAAGCTCCGTCGCGATCGCTCATGCCAACAAAGCAAAGGCCAAAGACAAGGCATTGGCCACCAAGGCCGAGGCTGATGCCCGGGCGCAGGCGGCCAAGCCGTCCGGCGCCTCTGCCTCCTTTGCACCTGAAGAATTCCCCGCGCTGCCTGCGGCTTCGGCCGCGCCAAAGGCGGAACAGCCACCGGCCAAGCCGGCGAGCGTCATGCCAAAAGCGGAGCAGACACCGGCCAAGCCGGCGAGCGCCGTGCCAAAAGCGGAGCAGCCTCCGGCCAAGCCGGCGAGCGCCGCGCCAAAAGCGGAGCAGCCACCAGCCAAGCCGGCGGGCGCCGCACCGAAGGCGGAACAGCCATTGGCCTGGCCCACACCCCAGGGTGCCCAGGTCCCGTCCCCCGCCTCCGCTCGTGCCTCCGCGTCGTACCGTTCGGTCCCCATCATGCACCGACTTCCGGCTACAGAAGGCCAACGCCGCGCCCACTCGTGCGCCTCCGCAGCCACCGCCCAAGCCTGCACCTCGGACGCCCCCGCCCGCCCAAGGCGGTGTCGGGGCAGGTCCATCGGCGAAGGCTGAGGTCGCCGCGGCGAAGGCTGAGGTCGCTGCGGCGAAGGCTGGGGTCGCCAAGGATGAGGGCTCTAACCGCCCCGGAGGCACCGCGGGTTTGGCCGACCCAGTGGCCCCTCCCTCGCCTCACTCGGCCGAGGGTCCTTCATCAGAGGAGTCGCAGGCACCAGAGGGGGGCGACGCCGCAGCCCGCATGATCAATTCCATTCGTGAGGTTTCGCATGCCCACTTTGGCGACGGGGACAATCGCGCCCGCAAGGCCCTCAAGCGAGAACGCGACTGGTTCAGTGAGTGGAGGCGTGCCACCTCCAGTGGACAACCGACCGCGATTGACCTAGACGATTTAGATGACATGGAGGTTGACATCGTCTCTCACTCACAGTCTAAGTACATGCTTGTCAAGAATAGGAACCGGCATGAACCAGGCGGCTACTCTGCTCCGTGGAAGAAATATGCAGCCGCCGTCGTAGAAGCTATCCGTGATAAGGTACCTGATTTCAGCCCCACTCCTGAAGTATCAGCCCCGAGCGACAGTTCACGGCCTCGTAGATGGAGCGGCGCGCCCACGGGTGGGCCTACGGTACCTATGCCGCCAACACCTCTGCCTGGCCCAGCCGTGGCAGAGGAAGTGCCAACACCTCTGCCCGGCCCAGCCGCGGCAGAGGAAGTGCCAGCGCCCTTGCCCGGCCCAGCCGTGGCAGAGGAAGGGCGGGACCCGCCTGCTGCGCCAGTTGCTGAGGCAGCTATGCTGTCCGCAGCATCTGCCCGATCAGCAGAGGACGAAGCGGCCACCTTGGCCGAGGAACTTCCCGAACTTGATAAGGTTGAGAACACAGAAGGTCAGGAAGCGGCCCAGGCCGCGCAAGCAGCTCCGACGCTTGCAGCTCCCGCCCCCCCACCAGCTGGCCCGCTGGGCCCAGCCGTTGTGGATAATGCGGCACCTGACACGCAGCCTGCTGCCGCTGCTCCGCCTGGCCCAGCCAAGGCGGAGGAGGCAGTGCACGATCCTATCCTGCCTGAAGGCCCGGCTGGCCCAGCCAGCGCGGGCGACGCAGTGATAAAAAGCGAACCAATGGAGGTTGACACGGAGGTCGTCGCCACGGCGCAGTCTGAGCTCGAGGCGAGGCATGAGGCTGCGCCCCCTACCAAGGAGCCCGAAAGCTCTCCCGATGCCGAGGCTGAGTCCGCTGAGAAGGAGGCCCCAGCAGTCGCCGCTCCGGGTGGCCAAGACGCCGCGGAGCCCGCTTCAGCAGTTGAAGCTCCGAGTGGCCCAGACATGCCGGAGCCTCCTGAGACCAGCCCATCCATCGCCGACCTCGCTAATCCATATCAGGACGACCCTGAGATGGCTTATGCAAATGATGACGACTGTCGGCTCGGCCCTACGGCGACAAACTTCTTTTGTCGTGAGGCCCTGCCGCCCTCTCCGGATGCGCGGCAGCCTCGCCCGACAGATGGCCCGCCCCGCCAAGGCGGAGACGAGGTCGTCGTCGGCCACGCCGACACCTGCAAGGGTCAGAGCCTCTACCTTTCAGCGAACGAACGGGCCCAAATTATACAGAACACGGCGGCTCAGTTGAAGCGGCGAATTCGGGGGGCCCATGCCACTGGCCCTGCGCCTCCCAAGATCGAGGCCCTTCGTGAGCGTGCTTTTGACACGCTAAAACACATAACGGAGCTCGTCGAGGATCCCACATTTGCATTGCTTGGCGCCGACAACCTCGAGCCCACTCAGTTTGAACTGACGAGCAAGTACCTTCGCGCAGCCTTTCATTCTGACGACACCTCCGTAGGACTTGAGTCTCGGGCCTACAAGGCCCTAACTCCGCTAGCCGCAGGCGTCTCTGACGCCGACAACCTGGCCGCCCTAGGCGGCACGGGGTTCTGGCGGCGCCACAGCTATCGGGCGGACGAGACAGCGGAGCGCATCGGGAAGCGTGCTGCGTATCTCGCGAGACATTTTCCCGATTCTGCCAGGTCCTCGGGAGGTTGGGTCTATGTGGGAGACCTAATTGACAACATGCAAGAAGATGGATACAAATTCCAAATTGTGGCCCTAGCTGTACACGGCCTAGCCGCTTTGCAGCCAGGGACCGTGGAAGTCTTGGGCATCCATGCCGACGCCATTGCTTGCCTTGGCGATGCGACGCTCTTGCGACACTGGAGGGAATTTAAGGCCTGGCCTGACACGACGGGTGGACGGTCCGCGTGCCCCATTTCCGTTTTCTACAGAGCGTGCCAGGGCCATTCCACGTTCGTCGCTTCCACTGAGAGAGTGTTTGCGCCCTATGACCCTGGCCTAGCCAGGTGCCATGGCCCCCTTCTCCACGTTACGGACATGGACGCGTTGAAGGCATCTTTGCTCGGGGACATTCAATACCCCAAGAGCAGGTCGGGGCTTTGTTTCGAGTCGGACTATGGCCTGTTGCGCCTTCTTCCGACCAAGCGGAACCCGATCATGCAGCTTCGGGAACACTTTCCGTCCTGGCTAAGCCAGCGTAGGGACGGTGAATGCGCTCCTCCCAAGGAGTTCCAAATTGGCCAAGCCCCTGAGGCGAATCAGCCTGCTGCGATTGGGTCGTGGCCCACAGCGGACACAGTCCGTCTGTGGGACCAGCTCCCAACACACCGAGAGAATTGGCCACTCGCGTTAATTTTCAATGGCCGTGTCCTCACCCGTTTCTCGTACCGGGTTCGCCGCGACGGCGCATTGGTGTCTCGCCAGGTGCCTCGATTCACCGATATCGACAAAGTTGTCCGTACGAGGTGGAGTTCAACGCCCATTCCATGCTAGCTTGGATTCACACCGACGAGACGGTTGCGCTTCGGCCAGACTTCCGCGAATGGCTTGACAGGGCTGCTGAGTTCCTTCAGTCCGTCCCCTGGATGGATGACGGCCTGTTCCTCTGCCCTCATCTGCATTGGGTCCGCACTGGCTTCGGCCGTTGCCCCTTTTGTAACGACGCCGTGAAGTACAAGTACCTGGTCGCGCACAACTATATGCTCCAGTCATTCCAGTCGCATACCATCGAAAATACACTGTGGAATAACGGCTTTGAGCTGACCGTCCATGATTATGATAATTTGCCCTACCGACAAGACCAGTACATTCTTGAGAGACGAAAGCGACAGGGCAAAGCGTCAGCAGACGTCATGGCAGACATGCCAATTTGAAAATGGAGCGTACGTGGGCGAACGGTGGATACACCGTTATGGCTGCGGCCGGCCAAACCTTTGGCAACAGCCGCCCCGCTAGTGTTCCAGCCTGGGTCCCAGACTGTGTCGCGGCCCAGCCGCCGGCTCGCCATGGACCTTTCTTCCAGTACATTGAACCTCTCAAGAGAAGGTTCATCAAGTGGCTGGAGCTCCTGGGAAAACGCCCAGCAAAGAGCAGGCACCTTCGTACCGACTCTCCAGACCGTGTACAATGCACTTTCTGGGGTTGCGCCCTGGATGCCTGTCGCTCAGGGTGCTGGAGCTGACGCCACATGGCCCAGCCATCGTGGACGTCCGCCTGTCGTTTGGGCGCAGCAGCTCACTGCTCGCCCTGCTCGCTCGTCAAAATCCGTGTCCGGGCGCAACAAGATTTGCGCCATGCACCCTCTACGCGCTGTTACTCCTGTCACCGGCCAAGCCGAGTTGACAGACGGCGCGAGTCGAATTCCTCTTTACTTCAATGCCGTCCGCGGGTGCCACACCCAGCGGTGGCTGAACGGGGAAATCACCCTCGACCCGTCCGACCAGCAGATGACCCCTCGGCGCGAGGACGGCACCCTGCGCGTAGCAACGTCGCAGCAGGAAGCCATCAGCGTCGCATCTCAGTATGTTATGGAGCACATGTGCCATAACCCGGGAACGGGAACGGCCGACAGGCATCGCCTGTCGCGCCTGAAGAGCGAGCAAGATCATATGGTTCCTGCAGCGGTGCAAGAGGCCCTTGAGCAGAGCTGGCGGACTCCCGTCGAACAGCTCAACCTCGACCTTCGAGTCATGCGCGTCTTTGTGATTGTTCGCGAGATCATCAATTGTTTTCTCGACGAAGGATATCGCATCGCCTATCCCACGCCTGATATATGCACTCGAGAGCCCGCCATCGGAGTCAACATCGAACAGCGCCGCCTCGATGCATATGCGCTGGACAGCCGTATCCGTTAGGCTGTCAATGCCGATGACCTCTTTGAAGCATGGTCCCGTGACCTTTGCACTGAGCGTCGTGCCGAGCTCCGTCGCCACGGCGGAGCATTGCAAGACGCCGTCGCTTTCCTGCGCCCATTCTTGGAGCCCAATCCCGAACAAGACTGCGACCAAGGCCCCCTTCGCACTGCTAGCGGCTAGCGGGCGCTTCGGTCACTACGTGACCACTGCCGCGACGGGTATCGTTCGGTACGCGAAGCTACAGCATGAGACACGACTTCGCGAGGAGAAAGCCGCTGACGAACCTTCCGACGGCCCAGCCGATCAGGCGGTGGCTTCCGCATCGCCAGCAGGGCCAAGCCCAGCTGGCCTCCCGGCCCCGCCTTCCCCGCCTAGACCGCCCAACGTCCCAGACGTTCGGGTCGGTGATGATGCCGCAGAGTCCCCCCGCTCCGCTGGCGGTCAAACCGCATCGGCGGGTGACGAACCCTCGAGGCGTTCCCCAGACGGTAACGCGTGGGATCAGCCAATGACCGCGCGCGCGGCGGAGCCATGGCTGCCGGCTACGGCGATGGCGCCTGGGACCCCATGCGGCATTACCCGAAGACCTCCGAGCGCGGCGAGGTGGTAGGTTTCTGGGCGCACCGTGACCATGTGCATTGGCATGCCCACAAAGAACGTGAATGGCAATTCTTGTCCCACTATGACTACAACCGTTGGTTCCCGAGAGACCAAGGCAAGGGATACAGCAAGGACAAAGACAAGTCCAAACATGTGAGGCCAGCCCCATACGCTGGTTCTGGCAAAGGCGCCCAGCCTTCGGCGTCTCAGTCGCCAGCTTGGCAGAAAGGAGGCGCCTCGTCATCGTGGGCTCCGAGGCCTTCTGCGCCGCCAACACGTTCTGCCGACTCGTGGCACTACGACCAGAAGAAATACTGGCAGAAGGAGTGAGCAAGGAGGAGAGTCGTACGACCTAGTCGTTACGACGTGAGAGGCCTGGCTTAATGCGGAGGTGGGGTACGTCGGCGTCCTTCAGCCCATCGTCCCCAGCCGGCCCGGAGTGTTTTGGGCTCCTCCAGGTTGTACATATGTACAGAGGCTGGTGGGTGTAGGCTGACGGGTTCTTACGGACCCCGCCGCGGGGGGAGCAAATATGCTTTCTCCGCCTCATCTTCTAGTTGGCTCTCCTGCCGCCTGCCTTGCTTGGCATTGATACATGAACAGCTGTTTGGTATCAAGCCTGAAAAGGAGCGCGCTGCCGCGCGCCCGCGCACGGGCGTCGGCCGGCCGGCCTCCTCCCTTCCCGTGCTTCTTACCATTTGCTATACAGACTATCCATTGTCTTAACCATGCCTCGTCCCAAACCTTCTCTCGCTGAGCATGTAGCCCACGATATCAGTGTTGGAGACCAAGAGACCATAGTTCCTTTGGCATCTTACCCCGATTCTCAGAGGAAAGACTGCTCGCCCCCGTGTTGCGCAACGTTATTGGCGGCGTTGTTCTGGCCCGTGCTGGGACTTTACTGGGCGACCTGGGCGCCCGGCATTCGCATGTAAGCGTTCTGATCGGGCATCAGATCTCGTGCTTCTCGTCAACCTCGGCGGCCGAAAATGCATGGAGTGGTCGATGCCATTCGCACTCGGAGCAAGTGACATTCCCAAATGTTCCGGCGAAGTGCGGCGCGATTACGTGCTAGATACACTGCTTGCGAAGGGCGTGGAGACAGGGCTCGCCCCCTGGTTCGCGCGCGAGGCGCGCGCCGGCGCATTGTGCCTGAGCTCCGACGGCATCCAGATGGGCGGCATCAGGGTCACCAGAGGCATTCCATAAGGCTCCAAGCACGACCCAAAGCTATGCGCTGCAAGCTCGCGTCGCTGTTTGGACCCGGCGCGGCAAGATTGCCAGAGAGATACATTGGGTTTCGCTGCGGATTGCGGCGCGGCGCGTTTGCCGTTTTGCGACTGCATCAAACATTCATATTTGGAGATGCCGGGGGCGGCGCGGAGCGTCGCTCCGAGTCAGCTGGTAGTTGGGCGACGCAGACACAGTCTATCACAAACGACGCAACCGGGTGCTCAAGCGAATGATGGTGGAAGGTGGGATGGCGCATCTGGGCGTCTACGTTTTGAAACGCATGTACGATTATGCTGGCCATAGTAAACTAGCTGTGGGCGGCAATTCTTCAGACGCGGTGGGCGCGGCACTGCGCCGCAGGGGCGCCGGGTGCAAGGCCGCCACGACAGCCGTTTTTCGCCGCCAAGGACATCCAGGAAGGTTTGCGCCCTGGCATAGGGCGCGCCAGTGCGACAGCAATTTCCGAAGCCTCGATTTCAAATTGGCAGATGTGGCACACGACAGGGAAGCGTGGTTTTCCCATCGCAAAGAGTGGATGAAACACATGCTGGGTGCAAAGGCGAGTTCGACTTGATTTGGTTTCGTGTGAGGCGCAGTAACGCAAGTTGAATGTTGTTGAGTCCTGTGACGTATTGTAGCGATTTTCCTTGTCGTTCTTTTCCTCGCTGATTGTGCCGTAGGCGGTAGCATTGCCACCCCGCAGACACCGCTTGAGATTATATTCGATTAAATTAGATCCGCCATCCGTTAAACCGTTGCAGATTTTCAAAAGAAAGCGCGCGGCGCAAAGGCGAGAGCAACATTTTGAAAACCGCCCGCCCTCCATCCCTGAAGCTGCTGCAGACTTTGAAGACGAACGTACGTGGCGCTAAAGCGCAGGCAACATTAACAAAAACCACCCACCCTCCATCTTAGAAGCTGTTGCAGGCTTTTGAAACGAAAGCTCACGGCGCTAAGGCGAGAGCCACTTGTTCAAAAAGACTCGCCCTCCACCCGTGAAACCCTGGCGCAGTTTAAAACGAATGTGCGCGGCGCTAAGGCGAGAACCACCTTTTGAAAACCGCCCGCCTTCCATATTTGAAACTGTTGCACATTTCGAGTTTCATGATCATAGATGGCGAGGAAGTCTTTGGCGAAATGCCCAGCCCTCCATACCTGCGCGTCTAGGGGTGCGGCAGGGAGGGGATTGTTAGAAGGGAGAGGGGTGGAGGAGGAGGAAGAGGGAGAAAGGGAGGAAGAGGAGGAGGAGGAGGATGAGGAGGAGGAGGAGGAGGTGGAAGAGGAGAAAAACGAGGAGGGGGAAGGTAAAGGCACGTGGGAGGAGGAAAGACACGGAAAAGGAAGAGGAGGAGGGGGAGGAGGAAGAAAAGGAGGAGGAAGGATGAGAAGGTTTGGGGGAGGTGTCGACTTGGGAAAATGGGTCTTGTTTTGGCTGGGCAGGGACAGGCGGGCAAAACAAATGTGTCGAAGCGCCGCCACACAAATGAGCGCGACAACTCTTCACGTTTCGCGTAACACCACCAGCCCATCTAGTAACAATGCCCAGACGAGTTGCCCTTATGAGGGAAGTGGGGGAGCATGTAGAAGAACAACTGGCCGGGGAAACCGTCATTCCCCAAGAGGAGGAGGATGGAGGAGGAGGAGGAGGAGGAGGAGGACGACGAGGAGGGAGAGGAGGAAGAGGAGGAGGAGGAGGAGGACGACGAGGAGCACGAGGAGCAGGAGAGGGGGAGGATGGGGGAGGAGGGAGGAAGGAGGAGGAGGAGGAGGAGGAGGAGGAGGAGGAGGAGGAGGAGGAATAGGCGGATGAGGAGGAGGAGGAGGAGGACGACGACGACGACGAGGAGGACGAGGACCAGGAGGAGGAGGAGGAGGAGGAAAACGAGGAGGAGGAGGAGGAAGACGAGGAGGAGGAGGAGGAGGAGGAGGAGCATGAGGACGAGGATGAGGAGGAAAAAGGCGAGCAGAATGGCCAGGGGCCTCTTGGGTGCCTTTCTTAGTCTCTTCGGATGTTTCTTGGGAGTTTCCTGAAGGCCTCTTGGGGCGTTTTGGGGGCCTCTTGGCGGTCCCGGGGGCCTCTTGGAGCGTGTTGGGTGCCTCGGGGAGCCTCGCGTTGGGCTTCTTGGCGGCCTCTTGGGGGCCTTTGGGGGGCCTCTTGGGGCCTCCTGGGCGCTTCTTGGGGCCCGCTTGAGGCTCTCTTGAAACTCTCTTAAGAGCCCTGGAGGGCCTCTTGGGGCTGTCGTTAAAGGTGTCGGTGAACAGAGGGGGGGTCCCACCATTCTCCCCCTTCTGGGGCCATCAAAATAGCCTCTTTGGACGCTCTTGGGCCTCTCTGAAGGCGATCTTGGGCGGTTTGGGGGCCGTCCTGGGGGCATGTTTGGCCCCTGTTGGAACTCTCTTTGGTCATCTTGGGGCCACCTTGGCGCTTGAAACGCGCATCGGAAGCAAACAGGGAGGAAGGGGCACATCACTCATTTCCCTTTGGTTCTTGAGTGATTTTGTTTTCCCTGGGGGTCCTGAGGGGAATCCAGAAGCACCTGGAACCGACTTGTCGCCCTCTTGGGGCCTCTTGGAGGCATGTTGTTATTTATCTTGAGCCGTGCAGGGTTATCTTGAGCGATCTTGGAGGCCATCTTAGACTCTCTGAGGCCACCTTGGAGCCATCTCAGGCTACATTCGGCGCCGTGACGCCTCGCGAAGCCCCCCGTCCAGGTCCAGGGGAGGGGGTAGGGGGAGGGGTCAAGACTCCCACCCGCCCGCAGGCCGTCTCGCTCACTCCAACCCGCCCTCCCAACACATACGTAGCACCCGAGCCTAACCCGAGCCGCAGCATACAGTGAAAGCCTTGAGTAAGGAACACTTACTTTTCAAAAGGGGCTCGGTCGTTCCTTAGGTTTGCATGCGTTCCGCTACCTTTTTGGCGGCGAGCCCCCCCAGTGTTCCTTGCAATTTTGGACGCGCGGGTTCGTTTTTTCTGTCGGGGCGGACGGCCTAAGGCCTAAGGAACGGGGCTCCACGGGGGGGCTCGGTTCCTTGCGCATGCTCGACGTAATGCGACGGCGGTCGCTTAAAAGCCCGGCGCCTCTCTGGGGCCCTCTCGTTCCTTGCGGGGCGCGCGGTGGAGCTCTCGCTCGTTCCGCGCGCCAGGGTAGTGGCATTAAGGTCCAGTTCCCCGCCGGAACACTTCCCGTTCCTTACGCCGCGCGTTTCGGAGCTCACTGGCTCGACATAAAGCTACGGCGGTCGCGTCAAGGCCCAGCTCCTCTCTCGGGCCCCCCCGTTCCTTGCGGGGCGCGCGCTGGAGCTTCGCCCCTATCCGCATGCCAAGGTAGGGGCATTGAGGTCCAGTTCCTCGCAAGAGCCCCCCCCCGTTCCTTCGGCAACGCGGTTCGGAGCTCACTGGCTCGACATAATTGAACGGTGGTTGCGTTAAGGTCCAGCTCCAATCTCGGGCCCCCCCCGTTCCTTGCGGGGCGCGTGCAGGAGCTGTCGCCCCTATCTGCATGCCGAGGTAGGGGCATTATTAAGGCCCAGTTCCTCGCAAGAGCCCACCCCCCGTTCTTTAGGCCACGCGGTTCGGAGCCCAGTGCCTTGAACCTTGAGTTTCCCCAGGGTTCCTTAGGTCAAGACCCTCACTGTAAGCAGCAAGAAGCAGAACTGACAGTGGAAACTGGAAGCTGCAATTGGTACAGGGAGCAGCACATTCCCGGCCTACAGCCTGGTGGCCCCGCAAGGGGGCCGGCGGATTTTTCATCCGAAATCCGCCTGTAGGACGCCCGACTTAACATTATGAATATTTCCTATGTGACCACCCTTCGGGTGGCAAGGGTCATCATCATCGTCATCATCATCATCATCATCATCATCATCATCATCATCATCAGCATCATCATCATCATCATCAGCAGCAGCAGCATCATCATCACCGACATCCTCATCAGCATCATCATCAACAGCAGCATCATCAGCATCAGTATCACCAGCATCATCATCAGCAGCATCTCCGTCCCTCATCATCAGCATCATCAGCAGCAACATCAGCATCGCCTGCATCGGCATCATCACCAGCATCACCAACAACATCATCAGCATCATCAGCATCAACAACATCATGTTCAGCATGATCATCATCATCATCATCGCCAGCATCATCATCAGCATCATCATCACCAGCATCATCAACAGCACCATCATCACCAGCATCAACAACATCAGCATCAACATCATCATCATCCTTTTCCTCATGCTCATCCTTTTGCTCATCCTCCACCTCCTCCTCCTCTATCCCTCCTTCTCCTCATCCTCCACCTCATTATCCTATGCACGCGTCCGCGGATACCTATACGAACACCCGAGGGGTGTTCGCATAGGTATCCGCGGATGCTGGTGACGCGCCCTCGAGTTAGCGACGGCGCGTGATGACGGTATTGCGTTGCGGGGTAATGTCACTATCGTCCCCCGTATTCTATTTCACTCGATCGATCCAATTATCGTCCTCACAGGATGTATCACGCTCGATCGATCTCACTTTAGATCTCAAGATCGTTCCCATTATAGATCTTACTGCCGACTTCACTGTCCATCTCCCAACCAATGTCACAGTCAACCTTACTTTCGATCTCACTTTTGATCGCACCATCCATCCCATTATAGCGATCTCATTACCGATCTCACCATCGACCGCACTACCGATACCAAGGCGCTACACCGCCGGCCTCCGCCCGCCCACCGTCGACGGAACACCGGCGGGACACCGACGGGACACCAACGGAACACCACAGGACACAACGGCGGGACACCCCGGGCCACCGCGCGCACACCGGGGGCGGAGGGGCGGTCCACTGCATCCGGGTCCCCCTAGCGACGGCGGGGTCATTCCTCTCGCGCGCCCACGCAGCTTCGCCTCGCCCGCACGCACGACACGAGCACGAAACCGAAACTGAGTTCCCAGTGGGGGCTTCTCCGTTCCTCTGCGATCTCTGCCCTTGAGGATTATGCGCCGTGCCCGCAGGGACGCGCGACCTTCGAGGGTACCCTTGCATCCTTGCGTTGTCTTTGCTTGTGCCCCAGGCGCCAGTTCGGCAAGGATGGGGGTGCGTTAGGGTACCCTTGCGTCCTTCGGTATTCGGCGGCGCGCCGCTCGAAAATCGACAACATGGCTTTCCAAGGCCCTTGCATCCTTATCGATCATCCTTAGTTAGCGGGTTGACTGTACGGCTCCCTAGTGCAACACCCCAATGCTATTACAACTGCCTGCCTATATAGTGGGGCCAATGTACAACTGCCAAGTACAAACCCTTAGCAGAACTCCCTGGTACAAGCATTACTTGTACAATTTGCCACAACCCCCTAGTACTAGTACAAATCCCTAGTACAACTCTCCTGTGCAATTCTTTAGTACTAGTACGACTCCCCAGTACAACTCCCCACTGCAACTCTTTAGTGCACATCCATAGTACGATTCCCCATAACACGTGAGACCCGCGAGAGCCCCATGGCGTTCCTTGCGCGGTGCGACTTGGGGCTCGCGTGCGTGAGTGAATCGGACAGTTGCCACGTTGAGGCCCAGTCCCCCGCGCAAGCCCCTCGGCGTTCCTTGCGCGGTGCGAGCGGGGACTCACGTGCGTGACCGAATCGGAAAGTGGTCGCGTTAAGGCGCAGTCCCCCGCGCGTGCCCCTTGCGTTCTTTGCGCGGCGCGAGCTTGGGCCCACGTGCGTAACCGAGTCCGAAAGCGGTCAACTTAAGGCCCGGCCCCCCAAGCGAGCCCCTGGCGTTCCTTGCGCGGTGCGAGCGGGGACTCGCGCTCGGAACCGAATCGGAAAGTTGTCAACTTAAGACCCAGGCCGCCACGTGAGCCCCCGGCGTTCCTTGCGCGGTGCGATTGGGGGCTCACGCGCGGAACCGAAACGGAAAGTGGTCGCGTTAAGACACAAGTCCTAGCCCGAGCCCCTGGCGTTCGTAACGCGTCGTTCGCAGGCTGCGCTTCTGCGTGCGGTTTTGGAGCGGCGGGGGAGGGGGGGGGGGGCGGGCGTTCCTTGGTGGTTTGGCGGGGAGGGCGGGGGTCGAATTGCAAGAGCAAATTCGTAGCGGAACGCCGCTAGAAAGGGGCTCGGCAGAGTTACTTTTTTCTTTTTTTTTTTTTTTTTTTTTTTTTCTTTTTTTTTTTTTTTTTTTTTTTTTTTTTTTTTTTTTTTTTTATTTTTTTTTTTTTTTTTTTTCTTTTCTTTTTTTTCTTTTTTTTTTTTTTTTTTTTTTTTTTTTTTTTTTTTTTTTTTTTTTTTTTTTTTTTCTTTCGCTTCATGGGCTTACTTGGGAAAAAGGGGCTTCGTTCCTTATTTATGGTTCCTCAGGTCAAGACCCTCACTGTATGCAGCAGTCGTCTTTGTATGGGCAGCTAGTGGGGGCGAATCCGCCTCCGCCGTCGCCGTCGCCGACCGCCGCCGCCGCCGCTGCCGCGCCGCCGCCGCCGCCGCCGCGCCGCCCGCCGCCGCCGCCGCCCCCGCTGCCAAATCGCCGCAGCCGCTGCCGCCGCAGTCGCTGCCGCCACCGCCGCTTCCGCCGCCGCCACCGCCGCCGCTGCGCCGCCCGCCGCCCCCGCCGCCGCCGCCGCCGCCCCCGCCGCCGCCACCGCCGCAGGCGCCGCAGCCGCTGCCCCCGCCGCAGCCGCCGCAGCCGCCGCCGCCGCCGCCAATTGTAATATGTATTGTTTTGCTGCCAGGGATGGTGGGGGGGAGGCCGCGTCGGTTTCGTTGCGCATGCTCCGAATTTGGAGACAGAGTGTGTGTTTGCATTTTTTTAGCGATGATGGGGGCAGAATGTGTTGTGCATGGTTTTTTACAAAGGGATGGTGGTGGGGGGGCCTCATGGACTCGGGTTGGCTCCCAGTCGCCTAGGGAAGGGTGTATATCAATAGGGGCGATGATAAACCCCTCCCCACAGGGGAAGAAGGTTTTTGGAAGAGGAAGAGAAAGACATCGTTAGACCACCTGCGATGTTTGCCGGTGGGGTTATGTTAAAGTGATGGCAAACATGTTCGCCCACGTGTGCCAACACGAATGTTTATCCTTCATTATGCCCGATGCCTGCGGCCATTTGGGCTCAGGCGTCCGGCCGAGTTTGATCAGCGGTTGGGCGCAAATGCTGGCCCCTGGGCCGTGCGCCCTCGACGCCGCGCGGCGGCGGGTCAGCAAGGTGCTACGTGAGCGCGACGTCTTCGGCCCGCGCCTCGAGCTGCAGGCGGAGGAGGCAGAGTTCGAGGGGGCCCTCGTGCAAGTGGTGGAGGCCGCGGACCGCAGCGTCGAGGAGACGCGGCAGCCTCTGAGGGGGTCCGTGGATCTAGCCGTGGCCGAGGAGCCTGCGCAGAAACGCCCGAGGGCGTGCCGCGGCTGCCCCGAGCGGGCACTGCTGGAGGACGCCGCGGCGTGCCTCGGGCTGACGGATGGGCGAGACACGTCCGAGGCCCCGCCGCAGCTGGGTGCCCGTGCGATGGCGGGGGCCAGCTTCGCACGGAGGTGCCGCGTGGCTGCGGAGGAGACCCGTCGCAGGTTGGAGGCGCAGGAGTGGGCGCGGTGGAAGCCTCGCCTGGTCGTGCTGCTTAGGGAGCTGGATGCGCTTTGCTTCGAGGCGGCGTGGGCCTGCGTGGATCTAGAGCTGGCGCTGGAAGGCTCCACGGGCCGCGCGCGCGTCAACGCGGCGAGGTCGTGCGCGCGGGCCATGGAGACGCGCGGCTCTTGAGCGCGCGGGCCCCCATGGCCCGTGGCGACCGTGCACTTCATCGACTGCGCGCATTCCAAGGCGGCCGGGCCGCGCGGGCCGACGGCGCCCAATCAGACCATGCGCGCATTGGCATGGGCGGGGCGGGTCGCAGGTGCCGATGCGAGCGACAGGCTGTCCGCTCGACCGGAGGAGCAGCAGGTCGTCGCGAACGTGGAGATGCTCCTCGGCGTGGGTAACGGGCCGATGACGAGGGCCGCGCGTTTCCTCAGCGCGTTCATCGGGGCCTTAGAGCGGCTGGTCATGGACGACGGCCTCGCGCCGCGCCTGCGCGGGGCGGCGCGGCTTCGCCGTGCCATGGCGCAGGCGGCGCTGCGCAGCGACGGCCGCAGCTGGCCCCCGCCGCAGCGATTCGCATCCGTGGGCGGAGGGCTGACGGCAGCGCTGGGGCGTGCGAAGACTGGCGGAGCAGGGCGTAAGATCTCTGAGCTGCCCACCAGCGGTTCGGCGACGGCCCCCCGGGGCGACGAGGGCGGGCTGCGCGGGGCGGCGACCCCAGAGGCCGCCGTTGAAGATAGGGTGGCGGAGGACGTCGCGCCGCGGGCGGGGGAGGCGACGCCCCCGCGAGGAGTGCCGAAGGCAGTTCGCGGACGTAACGGCGCTGGCAAGGGGCCCGGCAAGCTCCCCGCGCGGCCCGAGATGCCCCCGAAGACGACCCAGAGATGAGACTGAAGGCTGATCCGACAACCCCGGTTTTTTTCGAAGATGCCGCGGGACATGTCCATGGGGGCCCAATGGTCACAAGAGGCCGCTAAAGCCCCGCGCCGGGGTGTTAAAGGAGGCCTTCCGGCCTCGCTGCCCGCGCGGTCGCGCGCTAGGCCGCCGCGCCCCGCTAGAGCCCGAGCGCGCGCGAAGCGTGCGCGATGCTTCTGGTGTGTGTGTAGTTCGTTGCACTTATATGTGTATGTATGTATGCGTGCATGTGTGTACGGATCTGCATGATGTTTTGTTTATGCGTATGCACATGCATATGTAGATGCTCATGTAGATGTTTATGTATATGTAGATGTATATGTATGTGTACATGTGATTGTTTGTGAATGCACCATGTGTGTATGGTTGCTACGTCTGTGTCTATATATATATGGGTATGCACATGTGTATACTCGTATGCATGTGTACACTTGCTTTGCATGTGTACATAATACATGTACATATGTGTATATGCATGACTGTTATGTTTACGCATGTGCGTGAGTGCACGAGAATGCGTTTGCATGTGCACGTGCACAGGGCAAACCGCAAGCGCGCACTTCTAAAGCCGCAAGTGCACGGCAGCACGCGAACAGTTGCATTCGACAGGATTGCACAGCGTGCAGTGGATCCAACGCACAGATCCCACGTAAATTCCCAACGTAGAGATCCAACGTGGCGACCCAACATACACTTCAAACGCACAGATCACACGTAAAGAGCCAACTTAAATAGCCGGCGTAAAGATCCAACGAAAAGATCTGACGCGAAGATCCAGCGTCAAGATCCAACGTCAAGGTCAAACCCCTTTCGTCTCACATTCCTACGGTTCCTATTCATTCGGTTCCTACTCCTTCGGCCCCGACCCCTTCAAATCCTGCCCCTTCAACTCCGTCTCCCCGAACTCCTGCCCCTTAATTTCTTACCCCTTCAACTCCTACTCCTTCAATTCCTACTCCTTCAACTCCTACTATTTCAACTCCTGCCCTCCTACTTCGACCTCTTCAACTCTTGCCCCCCTCAACTCCTACTCCTTCAACCCTTGCTCCTTCAACTCCTCCGCCTCCTTCAACTCCTATTCCTCCATCTCATAGTTGTTCGACTCTTACTCCTCCAGCTTCGACTTGTTCAACTCCTACTTCTTCAACTCTTGTCTCTTCAACTCCCGCTCCTTCAACTCCTGCCCCTTCATCTCCAACTTATTCGGCCCCTCGCCATATCGCATTGGGCGCGCGCGTTGGGTCTTCGCGTTCGATCCTTCGCGCTTGGCTCTACGCCCGATTTGCGCGTTGGATTTTCACGTTGGAATTTCGCGCCGGATCTTTACAGTGGATCTCTACGTTGGGCCATTCAACTCCTATTTCTTCGGCTCCTGCTCCTTCAGCTCCTACTTCTTCAACTCCTACTCCTCCGGCTCTAACTCCTTCAACTCCTGCCGCTGCGGCCCGCGCTCCTTCGGCCCCTACTCCATCAACAAATGCACGTTGGATTTGCGCGTTGGATCCTTCAGCCTCTGCTCCTTCGGCCCCCGCCCCCTCCTTCCCCTCGAGGAGCGAACGGCGACGCGGACGTCGACTCTCGGAGGTCCGCGCTGATTTCTTGGGTCGGCGCCGACCCCCCCTCCCCGGCGTCGCGCGGATTGCGCCGGGGACGACGCTGGAGGCGCCGCCGGGGAGGTCGAGCGCCGATGCGAGAAGTCCGCGCGGACTTCGAACATGTCCTGCGCCATCGCGCGCGCCCGCTGCCCCGCGCCCCCCGCCTTCGTCCGCCCCCCCCCCGCCCAGGGGCAGGGGCCGAGATCCGCGGGCGACTTCTCGCCCCCAATCCCCGAGTTCTGCCCGGAGAGATTGGCCGCCCAGAAGGAGGGGGGGGGCCCTGGGGCGCGCTCCATTGGGCTGCTCGGGCGCGCCCCCGCCCAGGGAGAACGCCGACCCGCCCCCCCGTCGAAATCTTCGCCCCGGTCGAGGGCCCCCCAAAGTCGGGGATCGGGGCTGCGCCCCGCCGAGGACCGAGGAGACTGGGGCCCCAGGGCCCCGATGTCTGGGACCGGGGTCGCCGAGCACGCATGCGCGCGCGCTCTCTGGCGGCGGCGGTCTCGCGCGCGGCGGCGAGGCGGGCCGAGGGGCGCGCGCGCGCGCGAACGCACCCGCGCGCGCGACCGCGCGCACCAACGCGCGCGCGCCCACGCGCGCGCACGCAAACGCGCGCACGCACGCGCGCGCACGCGCGCGCACTTTTTGGCCGCTGGGCCTCGCGCGCAGCGACGGCGGCGCGGCCCCGCGCGCGGCGACGGGGCCCAGAAAGTCGAGCGCGGGCGGCAGCGGCCGCAATCGTTCGGGGCCGGATGCCAGGGTGGGTTGAAGGGTCCAAAGTAGAGGTCCAAGGTGAAGATCCAACGTGAAGATCCAACGTAAGATTGAAACGCGAGTAGGCGGGGGCCGAAGGGGCAGGAGTCGAAGGGGTAGGAGTTGAAGGGGCGGGGTTTGAGGGGGTGGGGGCTGCAGGATCCAACGTAAAGACCCAGCGTACAGATCAAGCGTGGAAAATCCGATGTCAAAATCAGCGCAGAAGCTCCGACGCGAACGCGTCGGGGGGTAGGGGCCGAAGGCGCGGGAGTTGAAGGGGTGGGAATTGAAGGGGAAGGGGCCGAAGGAGCAGGAGGTGAATGGTCCAGCGTAGAGGGCCAACGTAGAGGTCCAACGTGGACATCCAATGTAAAAATCAGATGCGCAAATGCAACGCAAATGCGTTGAAGGGCAGGGGCCGACGGCGCGGTGGTTGAAGGGGTAGGAGTGCAAGCTGTATGGGGCCCAAGGAGTAGGAGTAAATGAGTCTGGTGTGAAGACCCCGCGCGAAGATCCAGCGCGCAAAACCAAAATAGAAAATATCCAACGTAGAAATGCAACGCAGATGCGTTGAAGGGCAGAGGAAGAAGGAGTAGTGGGATCCGAAGGAGTAGGAGGCGAAGGTGCATGGGGCCGAAGGAGTAGGCTGTGAAGGGTCCAACATGAAGATCCAACCTGAAAATCAAACGCGACATATAAAACACGACGTGAGAATGAAACGTGGACATTCAGCGCAAATGCGCCGAGTGGCGGGCCCGACGGGATCGGGGCTGCAGGAGGGGATTTGGAGGAGCAGGGGCCGAAGGGGTAGGGGTTGAAGGGCCCGCCGTAAAGATCCAATGTTAGGCCCCGACGTAAAATCTAACGCAGTTAAGCTGAAGGAGATAAGCCGAAGGAGTTGGAGCTGAAGGAGCAGGCGCTGAAGGGGCAGGGGCCGAAGGCGCAGGAGTTGACGAACTCGGCGTTGAGATCCGGCGCGAAGATCCAACGTGAGACTCCGACGTCGAAATCCGACGCGAATTCGCTGGAGGGCAGAGGCTGGAGGAATAGTTGTTGAAGGGGTGAGAGTCGAAGGGGCGGGGGCCGAAGGGGTAGGAGTTGATTTCCAACGTGGAAATGCAATGTAAAATCCAACGTGGAAGTCCAGCGCGAGAACGCCATGAAGAATTTCAACGCAGGTGCGTCGAAGGGCGCAAGCCGAAGGGGCAGGGGTGGATAGGGTAGGAGATGGAGGAGTAGGGGCCGAAGGAGTAGGAGTTGACGGATTCGCCGAAACGACCCGACGTAAATGCCCAACGTAAACATCAAATGCGAACAGCCAACGCAAAACTTTAACGCGGACGCGCCGAGGGGCAGGGGCCGAAGGAGGAGGGATTGAAGTAGGAGTTGAAGGAGTAGGTGCCGAAGGAGCAGGAGTTGGAGGGTCCGACGTAAAGATCCAACGCAAGGATCCAATGTGTACGATGCAACGTAAACATCCAACGAGCATGCGTTGACAGGTGGGGGCCGAAGGAACGGGAGTTGCAGGAGTTGGAGTTGACGGGGTGTGGGCCGAAGGAGTCGGCGTTGAAGTTGGAGGGCAGGAGAACAAGAAGTAGGAGTGGAAGGAGTAGGAGTTGAAGACGTAGGAACCGAAAAAGTAGGAGTTGAAAAGGTCAAACGTACAGATGCAGCGTTAATATCCAACGTGGACGTCGAATGCGAAAGTCCAACGCACAACTCAAACGCACACGCGTCGAAGAGTAGGGGCCTGACCGTTCCTCAACGCGCAGGGCGGCAGGATGCATGGCAGGACGCGCAACGCGATGCGTCGCAACGCATAATGGCGCAATGCGGCGGCATCCAACGCTGCGGATTCCAACGCGGCAACGTGCCACGCTGCGACATGCAACGCAGTCAAAACATACAAACACAGCAAAATGCAACGCATCCGTGGGAGCTGAAGGATCCAACGTAAAGGTCCCGCGTACATATCCAACGGAAATATCCAACGTGAAGGTTTAACGTGAAGATCCAACGAACACATCCGAAGTAAAGATCCAAAGTGGATGAGTTGAAGGAGTAGGAGCTGCAGAGGTAGATGTGGAATGAGCATGAGCCGAAGGAGTAGAAGTTGAACCAGTAGGAGTTGAAGGGGCGGGGGGTGAAAGGAGCAGAGGTGGAGTTCGTAGAAGCTGGGGGAGTAAGAAATGCAGGATCCAACGCAGAGATCCAACGTACAGATCCAGAGTAAAGATCCAACGCGAGAGTCCAACGTAAAGATCCGACGTAAAGACCGCGCGTAAAGATCCAGCGTGAAGGCCGAAGGTCAATATCCAGCGTAAAAAGAAAAACAACGCAACGGCGCAATGTAAAGTTCCGTCGTGCCAGATCCAACGTCAACGTCCAATTTAAGTCAGTTCAATGAGTGGGGGCCGAAGGAATTGAGGAAGTAGGAATTGAAGGAGCACGGGGCCGATGGGGCAGGGGCTGAAGGATCCGACGTACATGGCCCCACGCAAAGATCCAACGTAAAGATCAAACGTAAATATCCAACGTCAAGATCCCACGTGCACGCGTTGAATGAGTAAGAGCCGAAGGAGTAGCAGCCGTGGGAGCAGGAGTTGCAGGTGCAGGGGCTGAAGGAGTGGGAGCTGAAGGGCCCAGTGTGAAGATCCAGCGTAAAGATCTAAACGTAAAGACCCTACGTAATCATCCAGCGCGAAGGTCCAACATGACGACCCAACGTAAGAGTCCAACGTAGAAGCCCGGCGTACAAATTACAGCATGAGAGTCCAATGTGAAGGGCCCAGCGCGAACGCCCAACGTGAATCGATTGAATGAGTAGGAGCCGGAGGAGTAGATGTTGAAGGGGTAGGAGTTGAAGAAGTAGACGCTGAAGGAGTAGGGGCCGAAGGCGTAGGAGCTGAAGTATCTAGAGTAAAGACCCAACGTAAGTATCCGACGGAAAGATCCGACGTGGAACCCCAACGTAAAGATCCAACGTAAAAGTCCAACGTAAAAATCCATCATACAGATCCACTGTAACATTCCAACGTCAAGATCCAACGTAGATGTTCAACGCGCGCAAGCTGAATGAATGGGGGCCGAACGAGTAGGAGTTGAAGGCGCATGCGTTGCAGGAGTAGAAGCTGAAGTCGTAGGGGCCGAAGGAGCAGGAGTTGAATGACCCAACGTAGAGGTCCAACGTAAAGATCCAACGTAAAGATCCATACTAAAGATCCAAAGCTCAGACCCAACGTAAAATTCCAATAAAAGAATCCAACGTAAAGGTCCAACGTGAAGGTCCAACGTAAAGATCAAACGTAAAGGCCCAAGGTAAATATCCGACGTAAAGATCTGACGTCAACTACAACGCATCTGTGCACTTACAGCTCAGTGTCCAGTGACCACGCGGAAATTGCCATATATACGTGTATATATACACAATGGTATGTGTGTGTGTTCGTATTCGCATGTATATGTACTTGTGTGTACATGAATATGTTCATGATGGTATAGGGTTGCATGTGTATGTATACGTTTATGTATATGTAAATGGTTATGTATATGTCTATGTATATGTATACGTATATGTTCAGGTCTATGTATACGTTTCTGCACACGTATGTATACAAATACAGTTGCATCTGTGTGTGCATGTATACGTAGATGTACATGCATATGTATGCATATATGAACGCGTACATGCACATGCCTGTGTGTATGTGTAGTGTGTGTACGCATGTACGTTTATGCATCGGTGTATGTAAATGTATATGGTTATGGTTGTGTTTGCAGGATGTGTTTACGCGTATGTGCATTCATATGTTTATGCATACGTATGTTCCACACATGTATGCATGATTATATGTACACATACATCGGCGCCTAGGGCGAATCACCGCCGTCCCCTATTTTCCCCAACCCTCCTGCGTTGGGTACTCGTTTTGAATAGAGCACTGCGGTCTCCACCTTCCTTCCTTCCCGCCTCCTCCTCCTCTCTTCCCTCTTCCTCTCCTCTCTTGCTTCCCTTCTCCTCCTCTCTTTGCTCGTCCTCTTCTCGCTTGCCTTTTACCTAGCTTGCCCCTCGCCGTCCCTGGGGGGCGGCGATATGCGAGACTGTCGTCACTTTCGAGGGCTGCTGGGGTGGCCAGCGGAGTGACGCCCCACGGGGACTCATATTAGACCTCGCCATCCCTGGAGGACTGCGATCTGTGGAACTGTTGCCACTCTCGAGGACTGCTGGGGTGGCCAGCGGAGTGACGCCCTACGGGGACTCATATTAGACCTCGCCATCCCTGGGGGGCTGCGATCTGTGAAACTGTCGCCGCTTTCGAGGGCTGCTGGGGTGGCCAGCGGAGTGACGCCCTACGGGGACTCAGATTAGACCTCGCCATCCCTGGGGGGCTGCGATCTGTGAAAACTGTCGCCACTTTCGAGGGCTGCTGGGGTGGCCCAGCGGAGTGACGCCCACGGGGATTCAGATATAGGACCTCGCCATCCCCCTGGGGGGCTGCGATCTGCGAAACTGTCGCCACTCGTCGATCCCTGGGCGATCTGTGAAACTGTCGCCACTTTCGGGCTGCTGCCAGCGGAGTGACGCCCTACGGGGACTCAGATTAGACCTCGCCATCCTGGGGGGCTGCGATCTGTGAAACTGTCGCCACTTTCGAGGGCTGCTGGGGGGCCCAGCGGAGTGACGCCCTACGGGGATTCAGATTAGACCTCGCCATCCATGGGGGGCTGCGATCTGTGAAACTGTCGCCACTTTCGAGGCTGTGCTGGGGGGCCCAGCGGCAGTGACGCCCTACGGGGATTCAGATTAGACCTCGCCATCCCTGGGGGGCTGCGATCTGTGAAACTGTCGCCACTTTCGGGCCCTGGGGGGCCCAGCGGAGTGACGCCCTACGGGGATTCAGATTAGACCTCGCCATTCCTGGGGGGCTGCGATCTGTGAAACTGTCGCCACTTTCGAGGGCTGCTGGGGGGCCCAGCGGAGTGACGCCCTACGGGGATTCAGATTAGACCTCGCCATCCCTGGGGGGCTGCGATCTGTGAAACTGTCGTCACTTTCGAAGGCTGCGTGGGGGGCCCAGCGGAGTGACGCCCTACGGGGATACAGATTAGACCTCGCCATCCCTGGGGGGCTGCGATCTGTGAAACTGTCGCCACTTTCGAAGGCTGCTGGGGGGCCAGCGGAGTGACGTCCTACGGGGACTCAGGTTAGACCTCGCCAGCGCTGGGGGGCTACGATATGTGAAACTGTCGCCACTTTCGAGGGCTACTGTGGGGCCCATGAAACTGTCGCCACTTTCGAGACCTGCTGCGGGGTCCAGCATAGTGTCGTCCTACGCGGACGCAGATTGGACCCGTCATTCTACTTCGATTATCCCGCATCTGCGATCGACTGTATGTGTGCGAGGAACTAGACATGGAGTGGTCTGGCACTGACTGACGTCAAATCGTTGTGTGCCAGTGTCTCCTGGGGTGTTGCCTGATGTGGATGCAGCTCGTCGGCGCTGCGACTCGAGCTGGCGGTCGTCCTTCGGACCCGCAGAAACATCTGCTGAGCTCGATGAGCTAGGGGAACTACAGGAAAGAAGTGCAGGAAACGGAGGCCGGTCATGCACTCGCCGATACCTCGTTGCTCTGTCATCGTCTTTGCTGTTGCATGATCCTTATCTGGCCTGCCGGCGCCGCGGCTCGAGCTGGCGGTCGCCCTTCGGGCCCGCGGGAACATCTTCTGAGACAAGTGGACGCCGCCGCCTTACTTGCAGGCAGCGCATTGCATTCGCGGACAGCAGCATGGCAGACCGCAGTGAGATCCTCAGTCGCGTGGTGTTGCCAAGCCTGGTGGAGACGCGCGTGATCGACCTGAAGTCCCAATCGCGCGTGCGCTGTACCTGCGTGGCGTTCAGGCGCGCGCGTGATGCTGCTCGCTCCGCGTTCAACCAGTACGTCGCCAGTGCAACTTTGGACGATGGACAACCGATTGATGATACGCGACCCCGGCCTTGAGTTTCTTTCCCGCGGGCCGCCCGCAGACCTGGCGGCGCGCCTGCGAGCGTTCAGCTCCCGCGCTGAAATGTGCGGGAAGGAGGCGGAGAAGCTAGCGGGCGAGCTACGCCTCGCTCGTTCCTTGCACTCTAAACAAGTTTTATCATGTGGAACTCTGCGACGACATGGCGCAGGCAGCGCTGCGGGTTTAGCTCGCACTTGAAAAACGCGGCAGTCTTCCGTCTCCTCCCGCCACTTTCATCGTCGTCCTATTCCCCGCCTCACCTTCTCCATGCATGCTGCTGCTTCCGCGATGGCCTTTCGCCCCCCCCGCCCTCCATTCCATCCCTCTCCTACCCCTCGTTCCCGTACCCGTTCTTCTTCGATCCTGGGGCCTCAAGCCTCGTTCTTTCGATCGTCGTCCTGTGAATCGTGCAACGCATGCGCATCCCATGTAGCTTGCACAGCAAATCGCCGCGTCTACACTGTCGTTGTTCCTGCTAATGTTGGCATACTCCTCTTGCCATTTGATGCACGTGGGTTGGGTACGTCGCAGGGTAATTTGGAATCGTCCATGTGGCCGAGCGTTGTGGCAAGAGCTCTGCCAAACTATCGGACCATGTGTTCCTCCAGCCGTTGTGGAATCCTTGGGGGAACACTTGGGGGACGATGACGGGGAAGATCAGGACGAGGGGGGAGGAGGAGGAAAAGGAGGAAACAGAGGAGGAGGGGGAGGAGGGGGAGGAGGAGGAGGGGGGGGAGGAGGAGGAGGAGGGAGGGAGGAGGAGGAGGAGGAGGAGGAGGAGGAGGAGGAGGAGGAGGAGGGAGGAGGAGGAGGGGAGGAGGAGGAGGAGGGAGGAGGAGGAGGAGGAGGAGGAGGAGGAGGAGGAGGAGGAGGAGGAGGAGGAGGAGGAGGAGGAGGAGAGGACGAGGAGGAGGAGGAGAGGAGAAGGAGGAGGAGGAGGAAGGTGCATCTTGGGAGCCTCTGGGGGCACTCTTGGCGCCTCCTGGGAGTTTCCAGGGTGCTTCTTGCAGACATCTTGGGGTCATTTGGGATCCTCTGTGTGCCTCTTGTAAGCCTCTGGGGCCGTCCCGTCTCGAGGGCCTCTTTGGCCGCCTTGGGGCATTCCTGGCCTGTCTGACGCCGTCTTGGGGGCCTTTCTGGGTCGACTTGTGGCCCTCTTGGGGTGCTCCAGGGCCGTCATGGAGGCCATCTTGGGCTTCTTGGAGGCCCTTTGGGTAGTTTTTGGGCCCTCCTGGAGGCCTCTTGGACGATCTTGGGGCGATTTTTGGGGGCTCTTGGGCCGCGTCGGGCCGTCGGAAGGCTGACAAGAAGCAAATGCCACAATCCTCCCAAAAACCGATGGGACAACAATGATGTTGGCCCTTTTCTGGCCTTCCTGGAGGTCCTCTTGAAGGCCTCTGGGGCCGTCTTGGAGACCTCCTGGGGGCCTCAGGGCCGTCGTGGGCCATCTTGGGCCGTCTTGGGCCGTCTCTGTGGGCTCCTGGGACATCTGACGCCGTCGCAAGCCGTCTTGGGGGCCTTGGAGGCCATCTTGTGCCGTCTTGGAGCCCTTTTTGGGGCCGTCTTGGGGGCCTCTTGGGCCGTTCTGGGGCCATCCTGGAGGCCTCTTGGGCGATCTCTTGGGGGGCTCTTGTGCCGGCTGGGATCGTCGGGAGGCCGAAATGAAGCACATGCCACAATCTTTCCAAAACCTAAGGAAGATCAATGATTGTGGCCTCATCGGGCCTTCTGGAGGCCCTGGCCTCTTGGGCCGTCTAGGAGTTGGGGGCCTCTTGGGCCGTCGTCGGCCATCTTGGAGCCATCGTGGGCCGTCTTGGTGGGCTCCTGGCCCGTCGGAAGCCGTCGGAAGCCGTCTTGGGGGCCTCTCTGGGCCGATTTGGGGCCCTCTTGGAGGGCTCCAGGGCCGTCTTGGAGGCCATCTTTGGCGTCTTGGAAGCCTCTTGGGCTGTCTTGGGGCCCTCTTGGGCCCGTCTTGGGAGCCTCTGGGGCCGTTCTGGGGCCATCGTGGAGGCCTCTTGAGCGATTTCGGGACGATCTTTGGGGGCTCTTGAGCCGTCTTGGGCCGTCGGAAGGCCGAAAAGAAGCGAATGCGAAAGACTGGCAAAAACCAAAGGAACATCAATGATTTGGGCCTGTCCGAGCCTTCCTAGAGGACCTTTTGGAGGCCTCTGAGGCCGGCTTGGAAGCCTCTTGGGGGCCTCTTGGGCCATCTGCCGTCATCTTGAGGCCGTCTTCGAGGCCATCTTGGACCATCTTGGGCGATTTTGGAGGCCATCTTGGCCGTGTTGGAGGCCACCTTGGGCCATCTTGGAGCCATTTGGACCGGGAGAATCTTGGCAACCAGGTCTTCGCGTGGCTGGCGGGACGGGCCGAAGCCCCAGGGGGGAGTTCTTATGGAAGAGAACCAAAACCAAACCGCAAGAAGTTCAGCGCGCCAGGCAGCCCTGTGGCAAGACCACAGGGGGCGGCGGATCGAAGACGCCTACGGCGAATCACCGCCGCCCCCTGCCTTTTTGGAAGCGCCTATGTGGCCGAACGTTGAGGCCAGACCTGCCAAGCTATCGGACCACGTGTTCCCCGAATCGGTTTGGAAAGCCTTCGGGGAACACGTGGGCATCTTGAAGGTCATCTTGGCCGTCTTGGAGGCCTCTTGGGCAAGCTTTGGGCGATCTTTGGGGCTTTTTGGGCCGTCTCGGGCCAGCTTCGAGCCAACTTCGGCCATCTTGGTGGGTTCCTGGCACGTCTGAAGCCGTCGGAAGCCGTTTGGGGGGCCTCTATGGGCCGACTTGGGGCCCGCTTGGAATGCTCCAGGGCCGTCTTGGAGGCCATCTTGGGCGTCTGGGAGGCCATCTTGGGCGTGTTGGAGGCCTCTTGGGCCCTCTTGGGGCCCTCTAGGGGCCATCTTGGAGGCCACTTGGGCCATCATGGGGCTCTCTTGGGGGCCTCTTGGGCGATCTTGGGGGCTTCTTGGGCCGTCTTGAGCCGTCGGAGAGCCGAAAAGGCGCAAATGCCAAAATCCTTCAAAAACCAAGGAAAATCAATGATTTTGGCCTCTTCGGACTCTCCTGGAGGACCTCTTGGAGGCCTCTTGGGCCGTCTGGGAGGCCTCTGGGGGGCCTCTTGGGCCGTCTTGGGCCGTCTTGGACTCTCTTGGGCCGTTTTGGAGGCCGTCTTGGACCGTCTTGGAGGCATCATAAGGCCATCTTAGCCGTCTTAGAGACCATCCTGGCCGTCTTAGAGGCATCTTGGAGGCCATCTTGGAACCGTCTGGGGCAGGAAATTGGGGAATTGAGCTCCTGGGCATCCTTTCCGGGTGGCCGGCGGGACGGGCCGAAGCCCACTGGGGAGTTCTTTTAGAAAAAGAACCAAAACCAAAACCGATAAAATCTAACACGCCAGGCACCCCTGCAAGCAGGGGGCGGCGGATATTGGCCTTCGGCCCATCCCGCCACCGTGCCCGCGTTGTGGGTATGAAGCCTATTGGATTTTCGTTGGGATCTCGTGGGAGGCCTCTCGGGGACCTCTTGGAGGCAGTTTGGAGGCCTCTTGGGGGCCGTTTTGGGGCCTCTTGGGGCCTCTTTAGGGCCTATTGGGGGCCTCTTGGGGCCCCCTCCAGTGCCGCCACTGGTTAATCTGCACCACTCGTCGGAGTTTTTGTTCGATTGTCCCCTACCGCGCCCTCGGCACATTAGGGTGCGCTGGAACACTCGTTGTTTGTCTCTTCTTGCTTGTCCTCCGTCCTCGTCCTGCCTCTCGTTGTCATTCTTCATCGTCGTCATCATCGTCTTCCTCTGCGTCGTCGCCCCGTCATTGAAATGGAGCGAGGGTCAGATGTTGAGGAAGAACAGAAGGAGCTATCAGGGGCCATATCGGAGCTGTATGGAGCCTTGTTGAGCGACCTCCTCTTTGGCATCTTGGGTCGTGGGACTGTGGCGGGCCTTGCCGCAGGCGGCTGGATGAGCAGTGAAGCCTCGTCTCGACGCACTTTTGTGGATCTGCTGCTGGTGCCCGTTGATCTTCTGCGTGTCCCCCTTGCGCAAGAATGTTTGGCCTTTCGGCAACAGCATTCTTCGGACGGCCGCGACTTCCGTCTTCAAGCTTTCCTTGCGTTTCTGGACGACTTGGGTCCGCGACCAGTTCTGGCCTGCACACTTCGCAGCGAACTCCCGCGCCCGACGAGTCGGCGGTCGCCGCTCGGCCTTGGGAGCAGCGGGCGCCGCTGGCCCGTCGGCCCCTGGCGCGCGGAGCCCCTCCTCAGCCTCGAGGGCCGGTCGCTCCGCGCGCCTGTTCTCTGCCCTTTAACCGGTTCGCCCGCGTTCGCGCCGCGACCCTCTGCGGCCCCAGGGAAGGATTCTTGCCAGCCCAAGTTGCACTGAGCTCGCACCGAGTCCGCGTGCCTGAGGGTTCATGGCCGAACCCTGAAGTCCGGCTCGCCGTCCTCGCTTGTCTGCACGACCTGGACGTCGCACAGCTCCTCACAGGAGGGAAAGATACCAGCACCACTGCCCTTCCCACTTCACCACGGCTGGATTCGTGCCGAAACTCTGGCCAGGATGCACCCCTGGTGGGGTCCTGGGTTAGCGGTATCGGTAACTTTTTGTCTCCCCCAGGGTCACGCGGACTCCCCCCCCACCCGTTCCTGTCCACAAGCAAGTTTGTGCGGCGACAGACGCCCCGACACAATTATTGCATTAATCATGTGGATCGATCAAACAAATGAAGCACAGAACCGATGATCAAGAAGTGAGAGCAGGCTGCATCATTGTCTGGCGCTCCGGCGCCCCCCGCCGTCGCCTTCAAGGCGCGCGGCCGCGTGTCGTGGCACGCGGGCGCGGACATCGGCGTCCGTCCCCCACCCGTTCCTGGCCAGAAATGGGCCCACCCCAGCCTTCGTGGATGACGGCGTCGGGCAGCTCCACGCGAACCACCACGGAGCTGCAGGCGGCGGGCCAGCCCGCAGCACCCGTGTGCCCGCACGGGTGCCGCTCCGTCTTGAGCCAGCTCCCCCCTTTGATCCTGAAGCAGATCTCGTCTAGCTCGACCTCCTCGGGCACGCCCAGCTCGCGGTCCCATCCACCGACGCGGCGGGGAGCCGCACGGGCATCGCGGAGGAGAAGGATCGATGAGGATCGAAGGCCGAGGAGGAGGAGGAGGAGGAGGAGGAGGAGGAGGCGGAGGAGGAGGGGAGGAGGGGGAGGAGGAGGAGGAGGGGGAGGAGTTTTTCTGGAGGAGAAGGAGGAGGAGGAGAAGGAGGGGTAACCCCAAGAGGGGCCCAACGGACCCGGCCCCAAGAAACCTACAAGGATGGCATTTGTCCGGGATGAGCTGTCCGCCGAAGCTGCATTCGGGCGGCATCCGCCCTCCCCTGCTTTGCGCCCTAGAGTTGGGGGGGGGGGTGGTAGCGCACGCACCAACTTTTAAGAAATTAAGAAGAAGAATAAGAAGTTAGAAGAAGGAGAGAAGAAGAAAGAATGAATTACTTATAGCTACTCGGAAGACATAAAGACGCAATAGGGAGCCATCCGGACCTGACCACACTAAATACTTTCCGCCTTGGACTCACTTCAATCCGCATCCGCAGACCGCCTCATCCTCCGCCTTCCGCCTCTAGCCCCTCCTCCGTCCTCCTCATCCTCCGCACCTACCCCCTCACTCCTCTCCAACCTCCTAATCCTACCCTCCTCAGCCTCCTCCCTCTCCTCCTCCGCCCTCATCACGCCTCTCCCGCATCCTCACGATACGCCCCGCCGCTCTCCGGGCAGTGGAAGTACATCCTCACGCATGTCCTCACCTTGAGGCCCTCTCACGGCCTACCTACGCGACTCCTGTTTTCCGTCCCTCCTCCTCCTCCCTCCTGCCTCCGACCATCGCTCATCTTCCTCCTTCCTCACACATCCTCCTCCTCCTCATCCTCCCATCCGACTCCTCCTCCATCCTCCTCCCTCCTGCCCTCCATCCCTCCTCCCCGTCCCTACCCCCTCCCCGTCATTTCACCTCCAGCCTCTCATCACTCACGCCCTTCCCTACCGCCCTCCCTGCCACTTCACAGTTGGCCCAATCCGCCTCTCCTGTCCCTCCGTCCTCCGGCATGTCATCATCCTCCTCCTCCTCCTGCCCCCTCTTCCTCCCTTCCTCCTCCTCCTACTCCTCCTCCTCTCCTCCTCCTCCCCCTCCTCCTCCTCCTCCTCCTCCCACCTCCCTCCTTCCTCCTTCCTCTCCTTGTCCTCCTCCTGCTCCTCCTCTCCTCCTCCTCCTCCTCCTCCTCCTCCTACGCTCCTCCTCCTCCTCCTCCTCCTCCCCCTCCTCCTCCTCCTCCTCCTCCTCCTCCTCCTCCTCCTCCTCCTTTTCCTCCTTCCCTTCCTCAGCTTCATGCGGCTCATGGGGGATCATGGGGGGCTCGCGGGCTCGTAGTGGTCGTGGGGCTCGTGGGACTCGTGAGGGTGATGCTGTCCATGGGGCTCGCAGGGCTCATCGTGTCCATATGGGCTCGTAGGGCTCGTGGGATTCCTCGGGGCCTGCGTGGCTCATAGGGACCATCTGGGTTGTAGAGAACGAGCAGGATAAGGAGAAATTTCAGGATGAAGGGGGACGGCAAGTATGAGAAAAGAGTGCAGGAGGCGGAAACAGGAGGGAGAGGAGAAGAATCCCCAATACCTTTCGAGTCGATCTTGGAGTGCCCCCCCAAGCGCGTGTGGCCTTCAGAAGCAGAAGTCCGAACAAGACCCTAAGAGCTCTTATTTTGCCCAGCAAGGCCCAGCGACGAGCCGTGGTGGTCCCAACGTGGCCCTGGCATGGTTCCGCGAGGGGGGCCGCCAGCAGAGGGCGTAGCCCTCCAGATCCGGCCGCTCCCGCCCGGCCGGTTGGGCCGTGCGAGACCTCTGACAGCGTGTTTGGCACAATCTTTGGTCCCCTTCGCCATTGCCTTGTCAAAAACCTCCCTGAAGTCCCTCCGAGGGGGCCCCGCTCTGCCGCCGGACCCCCCCTCCCCCTCGGGCCCTTCAAGGTCCGGAACAGCCCGGGGACGACCCAAGAGCGCCCCAAGCCAGTCCAAGAGAGTCCCAAGACGGTCCAAGAGAGCCTCCAGACGGCTCCAGATCGTTCCAAGACGCCCAAGATTGCCTCCAACCGGCCCCAAACGCCTCCAAGACGGCCCAAGATTGCCTCCAAAAACACCCCCAAGAGAGCCCCAAGAAACAAAAATCATTAATTTGTTCGATGCTTTTTGAAGGATGTTCGCGTTCTCGCCATTTCGGCTTACCGACGCTCCAAGACGGCCCAAGAGGCCCCCGAGATCACCCTAAGACGGCCCAACAAGCCCCCAAGAGAGTTCCAAGACATCCCAAGAGGGCCCCAAGACGGCCCAAGAGGCCCCCGGGACGGCCCAAGAAGGGCCCCAGGACGGCCCCAAAAAGGCACCCAGAAGGGGAACTCTAATGAACATGTCGAGCTTTCGGTCCCAAGAGGCCCCCAGAGGCCCCTGGGAGGTCCCCAAGAAGCCCCAAGAGAGCCCCAAGAGGCCCCAAGAGGGCCCCAAGAGGCGCCCACGAAGCCCCCAGGAGGCCCCCAAGAGGCCCCTAAACTCCCCCGCAGAGGCCCCCGAGAGCCCTCTCGCGAGACCCCACGAAGCGTCCATGAGGACCCCGACCCAAAACCCACGCGTCACGACTTTCGATGCTGCGCACCACTTTGGTAAACTCCCAGGGAGCTGTCGGTGATGCGCCGCCGGCGTCCTCGATCTGCCCGCGCCCCTCGAGTTGGGAGCGCTGTGGCCGCGTCCGGGCAAAATCTGAGTGGACAGGGGAGATGGGTGTCCGCCTTGGGTTGTGGCTTGACGCTGGCCCTCCCGAGCCAAAGTCAAACCAAGTCACAAAGTTCCTGCCCGGGTGTTTTACGCCCCCTGGTACCGCAAGCGGGCCCCAAGATGGCCCCCCCAGGAGGGCTCAACATAGCTTAAGAAGTGTCCTGGAGCTCCCCCAGGAGGGGCCCCAGACGCTCCTCACACGGCCCAAGATGCCCCAACGACGCCCTCAAGATGAGGCTGAAGGCTGCTCCGACAGCCCTAGGGATTCTGCAGATGCCCTAGGAAGGCTCCAGGGGGTTCCAGGGGTCCCAAGAGCCCGCTGCGACCCCGCGCTGGCGCTGGAGGGCGTCAAAGAACGCCGCGTGCGAAGCGTGCGCGATGGTTCTAGTATGTGTATAAAAAGTAAAAATGTATGTGTGTATATTTGGAAACGATGCATATCGAGGTTCATCGGGGCGCGTCTTGAAGCATTCCTGGAACAATATTTGGGCCATCTTCGAATTATAGGGGGCCCCCCTGCGGGATCCCCTCCCCGCACCCTTCCCCGCCCCCGCCCCCAGTTCTTCCCCTCGCTTCCCTCTCTTCCCTGAGGAGAGGGGAGGAGAGTGATGATGAGGACCAGGGGAAGGCAGATCGAGCAGGATGAGGAGAAATCTTAGGAAGAAGTCGGACGATAGAAAATGAGGAAAGAGTGCAGGAGTCGGAAACAGTAGGGAAAGGAGAAGAAGCCCGGACCGCCTTCCGATAGGGGGCTCGTCGTCATCGTTCATGTTGAATTACCTCCAGTGCTTCCAAGTGTATCATATTATGTCATAGCTGTTCCAGCCTCTCGTAACAATTACTAGTTTGGCACTGCTTTGTGCTACTATCCATTCGCACCTTTTCATCGTGATCGTTGATCCTACGGGGTACCCGCTGGCATGCTGGAGGTAGATCAGTTAGTAGTGCAGGCAACTTGTGCGGACACTTCGGAGGAAGCAATAGGGACCAATGGCGGCGGTTGCGAGTGGTGGACAGATTATGCTCAGTATTGCGCATATGACTATTTGTACGACGACAGCGACTTCACAGCCGGAGACATGTGTTGCGCATGCGGGGGTGGCGAGGGTGGCGATTCAACGGCTCGGAGCGCTCCTTTTCATTGTCCTCACATGCGCTCGTCTGCCTCTTGGGGTCCTTTGGAGGCTCCTTGGGAGGCGCCATGCGCATGATGCGCGTGGCGCGTTTGGCGCGTCTCCTTCTCCACCCACCTTCTTTCAGATTCCTACGTCACGCTGCTCTCATGGAAAGCACTGTCCAGCGTGGAGCGTCGGTCACGCTGATCGCGTCGGCGGCTGTAAAGTGGGGTCCCCAGAGACCTGTGATCGTGTGTGTTTTTGGACCCTTGGACCCTGCTCACACTGAGTTGTGGTGGGCCGCCCTGGTTCTCCGCTAGAACCGAAAAGCGCGCGCGCTGCTCGTGGCAAGTTTGCGTCTACCTTGCCACTCGCGATGTTATTGCTCTTGCCCGCCAAATGTACACGTGCGCAATATTTGTGTTCCTACGCCCGCCCTCATTCAACATCCTCATGTTCCGTTCGGGCCCCGCCTCCTCATGTCGCGCCACTCGCCTCCTCAGTGCGTGTCCCAATCAGGGCGCCGACGCCCAGCAGCCCGACGCCGCGCACCCATGTACTTCTCCGAATCCTGGCCTCGTCTCCCTCTTTCCTTTTTCTGACTCTTCAAATTCATCCTATTTCCCCTGCTCTTCTGGCCTCCTCTCCTCCTTCCTACCTTCTTTGTCTCCCTCGTTCTACCCTGCTTCACTCTTCGTCCTCCCTCAACCCGCCTCCCTATTCCCTGCTCCCCGTTCCTTCCCTCTTTTCTCGTCCCTCTTCCTCCTCCCGACTTCCGTCTTGCCACGAAGAATCCCCAATACCTTTCGAGGCGATCTTAGAGTGCCCCCCCCCAAACGCATGTGGCCCTCAGGGGCATAAACCCGAACATGACCCCAACGACAGGGCCCAGCGATGACCCGTGGTCGTCCCAACGTGGCCCCTACATGGTTCCGCGAGGGGGGCTGCCAGCAGAGGGCGTAGCCCTCCAGATCTGCCCGCGCCCCTCGAGTTGGGAGCGCTGTGGCCGCGTCCGGGCAAAATCTGAGTGGACAGGGGAGATGGGTGTCCGCCTTGTGTTGTGGCTTGACGCTGGCCCTCCCGAGCCAAAGTCAAACCAAGTCACAAAGTTCCTGCCCGGATGTTTTACACCGCCTGGTACCGCAAGCGGGCCCCAAGATGGCCCCCCCAGGAGGGCTCAACATAGCTTAAGAAGTGTCCTGAGCGTCCCCAGGAGGGGTCCCCAGACTCTCCTCACGAACGGCCCAAGATACCCCAACGACGCCCTCAAGACGGATGCTGAAGCTGCTGACGCACTAGGGATTCTGAATAAGCGACGGAAGGCTCCAGGGGGCTCCAGGGTCCCAATAGTTCCAATCTGGTCCCAATAGGCCGCCACGACCCCCCGCTGGCGCTGAGGGCGTCAAGACGCCGCGTGGCGAAGCGTGCTCGATGGTTCTAGGTTCTTGTATGTGTCTTAAAATAGATGTATGCGTGTACATTTGGAAACGAAAGCATATTCGAGGTTCTCATGGGGCGCGTCTTGAAGCACTCCTGGAGCAATCTTGTGGTCCATCTTCGAATTATAGGGGGCCCCCCTGCGGGATTCCCCTCCCCGCACCCTTCCCCGCCCCCGCCCCCAGTTCTTCCCCTCGCTTCCCTCTCTTCCCTGAGGAGAGGGGAGGAGAGTGATGATGAGGACCAGGGGAAGGCAGATCGAGCAGGATGAGGAGAAATCTTAGGAAGAAGTCGGACGATAGAAGATGAGGAAAGAGTGCAGGAGTCGGAAACAGTAGGGAAAGGAGAAGAAGCCCGGACCGCCTTCCGATAGGGGGCTCGTCGTCATCGTTCATGTTGAATTACCTCCAGTGCTTCCAAGTGTATCATATTATGTCATAGCTGTTCCAGCCTCTCGTAACAATTACTAGTTTGGCACTGCTTTGTGCTACTATCCATTCGCACCTTTTCATCGTGATCGTTGATCCTACGGGGTACCCGCTGGCATGCTGGAGGTAGATCAGTTAGTAGTGCAGGCAACTTGTGCGGACACTTCGGAGGAAGCAATAGGGACCAATGGCGGCGGTTGCGAGTGGTGGACAGATTATGCTCAGATTTGCTCAGATTGAGCAATCTTGGGGTCATCTTCGAACCGCACGGGGTCCCTCTGCGGGATCCCCTCCCCGCACCCTTCCCCGCCGCCGCCCCCTGTTCTCCCGCTCGCCTCCCTCTCTTCCCTGAGGAGAGGGGAGGAGAGTGATGATGAGGACCGGGGGAAGGCAGATCGAGCAGGATGAGGAGAAATCTGAGGAAGAAGGCGGACGATATTATCCCGGCAAAGCAACCTAACAGCGATGTGTAGGAGCATATCTGGAAGCATTCCCCTTAAGATTCAGATGAGAATCCAGTTGTAGAATTCTGCTGTTCTCGCAGTCGTAGTCGCATTCGCGATGACAGTCGCAGTGGCAACGTCAGTCGCAGTCACAGCCTCAGCCCCAGCCTGCCTCAGCCTCAGCCTCAGCCTGCCTCAGCCTCAGCCTGCCTCAGCCTCAGCCTCAGCCTGCTTCAGCCTCAGCATCAGTCTGCCTTCAGTTGCATCAGCAGTCTCCACATCGTAGTAGGCCTCACCTGCATCAGCCTCAGCCTCAGCCTCAGCCTGCCTCAGCATCAGCCCTGCTCAGTGTTTAGCCTCATCTGCCTCGGCCCTGGTCCTCAGCCTGCTTCAGCCTCAGCCTCAGTCCTGGCACGGGGGGGTCGGCCTCGGCCTCAGCCTCCGCCTGCCTCAGCCTCAAGCCTGGCATCAGCCTTCAAGCCTCAGCCTCATCCTGCCTCAGCCTCAGCCTCAGCCTCAGCCTGCCTCAGCCTCAGCCTGCCTCAGCCTCAGCCTCAGCCTGCTTCAGCCTCAGCCTCAGTCTGCCTTCAGCCTCGGCCTCAGCCTCAGCCTGCCTCAGCCTCAGACTGCATCAGCCTCAGCCTCAGCCTCAGCCTGCCTCAGCATCAGCCTGCCTCAGCCTCAGCCTCAGCCTGCCTCAGCCTCAGCCTCAGCCTCAGCCTCAGCCTGCTTCAGCCTCAGCCTCAGTCTGCCTTCAGCCTCGGCCTCAGCCTCAGCCTTCCTCAGCCTCAGCCTGCATCAGCCTCAGCCTCAGCCTCAGCCTGCCTCAGCATCAGCCTGCCTCAGCCTCAGCCTCAGCCTGCCTCAGCCTCAGCCTCAGCCTCAGCCTCAGCCTCAGCCTGCTTCAGCCTCGGCCTCAGTCTGCCTTCAGCCTCGGCCTCAGCCTCAGCCTGCCTCAGCCTCAGCCTGCATCAGCCTCAGCCTCAGCCTCAGCCTGCCTCAGCCTCAGCCTGCCTCAGCCTCAGCCTCAGCCTGCCTCAGCCTCAGCCTCAGCCTGCTTCAGCCTCAACCTCAGTCTGCCTTCAGCCTCGGCCTCAGCCTCAGCCTGCCGCAGCCTCAGCCTGCATCAGCCTCAGCCTCAGCCTCAGCCTGCCTCAGCATCAGCCTGCCTCAGCCTCAGCCTCAGCCTGCCTCAGCCTCAGCCTCAGCCTGCTTCAGCCTCAGCCTCAGACTGCCTTCAGCCTCGGCCTCAGCCTCAGCCTGCCTCAGCCTCACCCTGCATCAGCCTCAGCCTCAGCCTCAGCCTGCCTCAGCATCATCCTGCCTCAGCCTCAGCCTCAGCCTGCCTCTGCCTCAGCCTCAGCCTGCTTCAGCCTCAGCCTCAGTCTGCCTTCAGCCTCGGCCTCAGCCTCAGCCTGCCTCAGCCTCAGCCTGCCTCAGCCTCAGCCTCAGCCTGCCTCAGCATTCAAAATGTGGCCCCGGAATGGAGTTCTGGGAACTCGAATAACATGAAGTGGCCTACAGTTGGCTCCGGGCATTCAAAATCATGCCCAGGAATGGAGTTCTGGGAACTCGAAGACCACGAAGTAGCCTACAGTTGGCTCCTGGCATTCAAAATCATGCCCAGGAATGGAGTTCTGGGAACTCGAAGACCACGAAGTGGCCTACAGTTGGCTCCGGGCATTCAAAATCATGCCCAGGAATGGCGTTCTGGGAACTCGAAGAACACGAAGTGGCCTACAGTTGGCTCCGGGCATTCAAAATCATGCCCAGGAATGGAGTTCTGGGAACTCGAAGAGCACGAATTGGCTTACTGTTGGCTAAAAAAGGAGTCCCCAGATTTCCGCGGCACCCGTCCGACTGAGTTCCCCCATATCAGGCGGGCACCCACGGCACCCCCGACTGAGTTCGCCCGTATCAGGCGCGGATGTCCGGATTCCCCCGGATCCCGTCCGGATCCCGCCCAGACCCCCCTGGGGAGTCAAGATGCTCTCTTTTGACACCACTAGAAACCTATCAGTCTTCGCTGTTATATGATTATCCCGGCAAAGCAACCTAACAGCGATGTGTAGGAGCATATCTGGAAGCATTCCCCTTCAGATTCAGATGATAATCCAGTTGTAGAATTCTGCTGTTCTCGCAGTCGTAGTCGCATTCGCGATGACAGTCGCAGTGGCAACGGCAGTCGCAGTCACAGCCTCAGCCTCAGCCTGCCTCAGCCTCAGCCACCGCCTCAGCCTCAGCCTCAGCCTCAGCCTGCCTCAGCCTCAGCCTGCCTCAG
>CAUYUJ010014265.1:400755-421814 GCA_963575745.1 Prorocentrum cordatum | reverse complement strand
TCCTCCTCTTCCTCCTCCTCATCCTCCTCCTCCTCCTCCTCCTCCTCCTCCTCATCATCATCATCATCATCATCATCATCATCATCAGCAGCATCATCATTCTCCTGCTCCTCCTCCTCCTCCTGCTCCTCCTCCTCAGGGAGGCGGAGGGGGACGAGAAGAGGGAAGTACCCTGTGACGTACCCAACCCATTTGTATCACGGGAAACGATGAGTTGGCCGAAACTTGCACGGACAATCAAATTGCAGGAACCGTTGTTTGGTATGTAAGCTACTTGGGTCACGCGCCAATGGCATGATGCACAGGAGAACCATACAAGAACGAGGGGCGACAACTACAGGCTCGAAGAGGATATGGGGAGTCGGGAACGAAGAGCGTGAGAAAAACGTGCGGGAAGCCCACTGTGCTGTGCCCCATCAGCAGCCCTCGAAAGTGGCGACAGTTTCACAGATCGCAGCCCCCCAGGGATGGCGAGGTCTAATCTGAATCTGCGGTGAGTACCCACTGTGCTGGGCTCCTCAGCAGCCCTCGAAAGTGGCGACAGTTTCACAGATCGCAGCCCCCCAAGGATGGCGAGGTCTAATATGAGTCTACGGTGAGTACCCACCGTGCTGGGCCCCTCAGCAGCCCTCGAAAGGGGCGACAGTTTCACAGATCGCAGCCCCCCCAGGGATGGCGAGGTCCCATTTGAATCTGCGGTGAGTACCCACTGTGCTGGGCCCCTCAGCAGCCCTCGAAAGTGGCGACAGTTTCACAGATCGCAGCCCCCCAGGGATGGCGAGGTCCCATTTGAATGTGGCGACAGTGTCACAGATCGCAGCCCCCCAGGGATGGCGTGGTCCCACTTGAGTCTGCTGTGAGTACCCACTGTGCTGGGCCCCTCAGCAGCCCTCGAAAGTGGCGACAGTTTCACAGATCGCAGCTCCCAGCAGCCCTCGAAACGCAGCGACGAGCGAGGTAAGAAAGTGGCGACAGTTTCACAGATCGCAGCCCCCCAGGGATGGCGAGGTCTAACTTGAACCCGTCGTGGGTACCCACTGTGCTGGGCCCCCCAGCAGGCCTCGAAAGGGGCGACAGTTTCACAGATCACAGCCCCCCAGGGATGGCGAGGTCCCATTTGAGTCCGCCGCGGGTGCCCACTGTGCTGGGCCCCCCAGCAGCCCTCGAAAGTGGCGACAGTTTCACAGATCGCAGCCCCCCAGGGATGGCGAGGTCACATTTGAATCCGCCGTGGTGCCCACTGTGCCGGGCCCCCCAGCAGGCCTCGAAAGTGGCGACAGTTTCACAGATCGCAGCTCACCAGGGGCGGCGAGGTCACATTTGAATCCGCCGTGGGTACCCACTGTGCTGGGCCCCCCAGCAGCCCTCGAAAGTGGCGACAGATTCACGGATCGCAGCCCCCCAGGGATGGCGAGGTCCCATTGGAGTCCGCCGCGGGTGCAGACTGTGCTGGGCCCCCCAGCAGCCCTCGAAAGTGGCGACAATTTCACAGATCGCAGCCCCCCCAGGGATGGCGAGGTCCCATTTGAATCCGCCGCGGGTGCAGACTGTGCTGGGCCCCCGAGCAGCCCTCGAAAGTGGCGACAGTTTCACAGATCGCAGCCCACAGGGATGGCGGAGGTCAAATTTGAGTCCGCCGCGGGTGCAGACTGTGCTGGGCCCCCCAGCAGCCCTCGAAAGTGGCGACAGTTTCACAGATCGCAGCCCCCAGGGATGGCGAGGTCACATTTGAGTCCGCGGGGTGCCCACTGTGCTGGGCCCCCCAGCAGCCCTCGAAAGTGGCGACAGTTTCACGATCGCAGCCCCCCCAGGGATGGCGAGGTCACATTTGGGTCCGCCGCGGGTGCCACTGGCTGGGCCCCCCAGCAGCCCTCGAAAGTGGCGACAGTTTCACAGATCGCAGGCCCCCAGGATGGCGAGGTTCACATTGAGTCCGCCGCCAGTTCAGACTGTGCTGGGCTCCCCAGCAGCCCTCGAAAGTGGCGACAGTTTCACAGATCGCAGCCCCCCAGGGATGGCGAGGTCATTTGAAGTCCGCCGCGGGTGCAGACTGTGCTGGGCCCCCCAGCAGCCCTCGAAAGTGGCGACAGTTTCACAGATCGCAGCCCCCCAGGGATGGCGAGGTCACATTTGAGTCCGCCGCGGGTGCCACTGTGCTGGGCCCCCCAGCAGCCCTCGAAAGTGGCGACAGTTTCACAGATCGCAGCCCCCCAGGGATGGCGAGGTCCCATTTGAGTCCGCCGCGGGTGCCACTGTGCTGGGCCCCCCAGCAACCCTCGAAAGTGGCGACAGTTTCACAGATCGCAGCCCCCAGCAGCCCTCGAAACACAGATCGCGGCCCCCAGCAGCCCCCCAGCTGGCACGCAGCGACGAGCGAGGTCAAAGGCAGGGGGGAAGAGAGGGACGGGAAGGAAGGAAAGAAGGAAGGTTCGCGCGAGCAGTGCTCTATTCAAAACGAGAACCCAACGCAGGAGGGTTGGGAAAAAAGGGAAGAGGAGGAAGAGGGGGTGGAGGGGGGGCAGGAGGGGGGCAGGAGGCGGAACGGGGGGGGGAGCGGGAGGCAGGGGGAGGAGGGAGCGGAGCTCAACCTGAAGCCATGCCGCCCTCCGTCAGTGTAGCAGTTGGAGGGTTTTCAGACGAATTTGCGCGGCGCAGCACGGGAACGCCGCATGCTGAAGAAGCGTCGCCCTGTCGGCGCAGGCGCTGGCGAACCTTAGGACGACTGTGCGCAGCGCGACGGGCGAGGGCCGCATCTTGACAACTACGCAGGTCCTCCATCCATGTACGGTCAGGAGCCTTTGCGCAGAATGTCACGGCGGTGGCCCCAGAGACGCGCCACGCACTGCAAGCGGATAGCGCTTTGCTCCGCTCCGCGGGGGGGAGGCTTGGAAAAGCTCGAGACGGCAAAGCCCGGGGACAAGGAAATGATCAGCGTGTCGCGCCAGAGCATGGTGGGCCAGAACCGACGGATCGACACGCTGTGCATTCCTGACCGCAACTGTCGGGAATGCCTGGCCCTGTTCCCCAAACGGTGCTTGCACCTACGGGGCTCC
The DNA here is from genome assembly GCA_963575745.1 of Prorocentrum cordatum. Taxonomy (NCBI): domain Eukaryota; class Dinophyceae; order Prorocentrales; family Prorocentraceae; genus Prorocentrum; species Prorocentrum cordatum. The sequence continues at coordinate 418,761 of CAUYUJ010014265.1, read as the reverse complement.
CACCTGGACCCCGAGGGCTGGCCCTGAACGGCAGGGGGGTCGGACCAGTCTCTCGCCCCGCCAGGTTCAAGACTCCGTGGCCTTTGAAAACGCACTGGGTTCCACGCACCGCAGAGGCTTCCACACAAAAAAAGTGTTCCACACGCATAAGGTTCCACGCGCAGGGGCTCCACACTCATGGAGGTTCCGCATCCCCGCCTGCACGATGTCCCCCCCACACACACACACACACACACACACACACACACACACACACACACACACACACACACACACACACACACAAACACACACACACACGGGTTTCTCAACACATGCACACACACACATCGGGTCTGCTTGCATTAGGTTCCACACGCACAAGGTCCCACACGCACGGGAGTCCACGCACTGTAGTCTTGGGGACTCCACTGAATTACACACGAAAGGGGAATCGCACAATACACGGGATTCCACACTCACACAAACACACACACACACACACACACACAAGCACACACACACACGCAAATACACACATGGGGGTTCAGAAATGCGTTCCACCCGCATGGGGGCAGCAAGCAGACGATTCACACCCACAAGGTTTGACACGCAAGGGGGGGCCCGAAAATAATGTTCAACAAATGTGAAGTTCCACGTGTAGGGTTCCACACACACACACACACACACACACACACATGGGGTCCAACACGCATAGGGGTCCTAAACATAAGGACATAAGGGATGCAAGCTCATGCACATGGTGACACACAGACACACACACACACAGACCCACACACACACACACACACACAAACACATACACACACACACAAGCGAAGCAAGTCAAGTACGGCGGCCGAACCATGGGGCGGTGCCCGCGCGCGCCGGCTCAGAATCCGCAGACACACACACACACACACACACAAGGGCTCCCACACGCAAGGGGATTCACGAGCATGGGTTTCCACACACACACACACACACACACATACACACACAAACAAACAAACAAACAAACAAACAAACAAACAAACATCCATCAGCTTCCACACCCGCACACACACATTGAGCACTCGCGGGCCGGGCCACGCCTCTGGCCGAGCAGCAGGTCTGCTTTTGCGCGCGCGCGATGGCGATGGGCAAGAAAGAGTGGCCCGGCCCACGCAGGGCAGTAGCGAGGCAAGGGGAGCAGCAGCCGCGGCGGGGGCCAGCGGCGGGGGCAGGGGGCCAAACCCCCCGACGTCATATTTTTTTGCCGACGCGACCCCAAGGAGGTCCACAGACCCATCCCCCCCGGACCGGTTTCTCAGCCTGAGTCGTCGTGTGACGGCCCCGAGGCCTGGCAAGGGCCCCCAGAGGCCGACAACAGCGAAAAACGGTCCGCCGTGATTTGTCAATGACCCGAGGTGGTCTGGGTCTGTCTCACACAAGGCGCGTATGGACACCCAGAAGAATGCGATGCAGGACGGCGATCGTTCTTGCAGCAGTCGACGCCACGCCCCAGAGGCCGAAAATAGCGAAAAAATAGGGTGTCTGGCACAGCGGCGCACGGGAGGGGGGCCGGCCCAGCGAGCGCCGAAGGGGCGCGCGGGGCAGCGGGGAGCACAGAGGCGGCCAAGCGGGCCGCAGAGCGGGCGGCGCGCCGCTCTCCGGGCAAGGCCGTTGGGCGCCCAAGGGAGGAGGAGGAGGAGGAGGAGGAGGAGGAGGAGGAGGAGGAGGAGGTGGAGGAGGCGGGGGAGGAGGAGGAGGAGGAGGAGGAGGAGGAGGAGAGGAGGAGGAGGAGGAGGAGGAGGAGGAGGAGGAGGAGGAGGAGGAGGAGGAGGAGGCGGGGGAGGAGGAGGAGGAGGAGGAGGAGGAGGAGGAGGAGGAGGAGGAGGAGGAGGAGGAGGAGGGGGAGGAGGAGGCGGCGGGAGCGGCGCAGAGCGAGCTGCAGGGAGCCAGGACGCCGCCAGCGTGCCGACGCTCGGAGCGGGGGCGCGCCACCGACTGCTCCGAGAACGGTCGCCGTCCCTGCATCGCGTTCTGCAGGGTGTCCATACACGCCCTGTGTGAAACGGAGCCAGACCGCCAAGAGGAGGAGGAGGAGCAGGAGGAGGAGGAGAAGGACAAGCAGGAGGAGGAGGAGGAGGAAGAGGAGGAGCAGCAGGAGGATGAAGAGGAGGAGGAGGACCGTTTTTCGCTGTTTTCGGTCTCTGGGGGCCCTTACCGGGCCTCGGGGCCGTCAAAAAACGCCTCGGGATGAGAAACCGGTCCCTGGGAATGGGTCCGGACCTCCGGGGGTCGCGTCACGAAAGAATCATGACGTCGGGGGTCTGGGGAGCGCTTCATTGAAGCTCACGCGCGTTGTAGCGTTGAGCTCATAGCTCCAGGGTGTCCTCGCGCGCCCCCAAACAAGTCTTTCGCAAGAAGCTCGAAGCTCGGCAGGGCGGGTGACACGCGCCGTCCCCTCGACGGGTGCCCCCGATCACCGCGCGGCAGCCGGCGGGAACAGAGCGCCAAAGAGGCAGCAGCAGGAGCGAGGTCACGGGCGCCAAACGGGCGTGCGGGGAGGAGGCCGACCCAGAGATCCGCCGCTGCAAAAAAAAATGCAACATCGGAAAAAATCACGGCCGGAGCCCCGGACCCCATCTTTCTGCACCATGTTTCGAGCCGCATCGATCTGTAAGGGTCCCGGGACCCGAAAAAGGGCGACAAGGCCCGTGGAGAAAAAGTTGCAACGCCAGGATCTCAGGGGACCCAGGAGAGGCCGTACTGCTCGGGGGCACGCCCAGCATAGCAGCCAAACCGAGAGGCGGCTTGCCACGAGGCCGGGACGGGGCGCCAGCGACCCAACGCCGGCGGCGGCCAGCGGGGGGCTGGGGGACGGAGGGAGGAGCGACGACGAGGACCCTGAGATCCGACGTTGCGACAAGTAGAGACAAAAAACGCCATAGAGGAGGAGGAGGAGGAGGAGGAGGAGGAGGAGGAGGAGGAGGAGGAGGAGGAGGAGGAGCAGCAGCAGGAGGAAGAGGAGGAGGAGGAGGAGGCGAACAAAGAGGCGAGAGCGAGCGAGCTGCTAAGGCCGAGGGGCGCCGAGGAGTGGGCAGCTGTCCGCCCTCGGGGCGCGCGGGCCGGGCCCCCCCGGGCGGGTGCCTGGAGGTGGCAGAAAAAGGGGAGCCAGGGCGGACTCAAGGCTCAGCGTTCTCCCGATGGTCACGCCATCCATGGCAGGCATCCAGGAAGGCCCCGTAGATCTGACCAGGGGTGGGACCTCTGGGTGAGGGCTGCGAGTGCGTCCCGAACGGCGCAGCGTGGCCAACAACTGGTTCACCTGTCCCGCCGTCGGACCCGACGTCTGGAGCAAAAGGGCCACTGTCGGAGCGGAACCAGTTGCTTCCACACGCACACACACACACACAAACACAAAAACAGAGGGTCCCAAACACATGGGGTTCCACATGTAAGAAGCTCCATAAGCATGGGTGTTCACACACTTGGAGTTCCACACGCATGGGCTTCCACACGAATGGGGTTCTAACTACTCGCACGGGGGCCCACACGCTTGGGCTCCACGCACACATGAGGTTCTACACGCAGTGGCATTTGGAACTCCATGGAGTTCCACACACACACAGGGGGGGGTCCACAATCATTGACTTGGACAAACACACACACACACACAAAAAAAAAAAAAAAAAAAAAAAAAAAACAACACCAACACCAACACGTGAGTGCCCGCACGCAGGGGGATCCAGACGCACGGGGTTCCGCACGCAGGGATATCCACATCCTTGGGGTGGGGGTCACACACTGGGGTTCCACATGCATCGGGGTCCACACGCAAGTGGGCTCCGCCGCGCCCATGGAGTTCCACACGAACGGAGGTCCCATACGTTAGCTGTCACATGCCTGGAGCTGCACACTCGAACACATGGGATTCCTCGCGCATGGAGTTAGGCGCACATGGAGTCAAATGCGCTGAGGGGCCACACATGCAGATGGGCTTCCAGACACACACACACACACACACACACACACACACACACACACACACACACACACACACAAAACACAGACACACTGGGCATAGATCATGACTTGCAGTCAAATCTCAGGCGAAACGTCCAGACCGCCCTACCCACACGCCTGGAGGCGTGACAGTGTTTACGAGGAGGAGGAGGAGGAGGAGGAGGACGAGGAGGAGGACGAGGAGGAGGAGGAGGACGACGACGACGACGGCGGCGAGGAGGAAGGCAGGCGGAAGAGGTGGGGGAAAAGAGAAGGAAAGGGGGGGAAGGAGAGAGAAGGAGGGAGAAGAGACGGGAGGACAGGGGAAGGAGAATAAAGAGGGGCGGGGGAAGGAGGGGGAGGACCACCTCCCCCCTCCGTTCCCCCCGGACATCCATCCAGCGGCTCAATTTGTTCGAGACGCGGGCCCCACCCCACGCGGGCCAATGGACTTCTCGACCCCTTTACCCTGGGCCAGCTGTTCGTCCGGAGCCGTTGCTCGACGGCCATGGGAGCCGAACCGAGCCCCCAGAGGTTCGAATCAACGAAAAACATGCCGTCTTGAGTTTTCGATACGCTGGATGGCTGCGCTCTCCTTCCCCAGCGGTGCCTCCAAGCCGCCGCCCCCGGCGCCAGAGGGGGAGGCCCCCCTCGGTCACGAAGCAGCTGGCCAGGCGCCTACTGGGAGGAGACTGACAACGGAAAGGTTCGACGGCGCAGCGTGGAGGAGTGGGGGGCGAGGGGAACTCGGAGGAGAGGGAAAGAGGGATGGGGGGGGGGGGCAGGGAATGGGATAGGGATGAAGGGACGACGGAGGGAGGAGGAGGAGGAGGAGGAGGAGGAGGAGGAGGAGGGAGGAGGAGGAGGAGGAGGAGGAGGAGAACGACGACGACGAGGAGGGGAAGGATAAGGAAAGGGGGGAGGAGGGGGAGGAAGAGGAGAAGGAGGAGGAGGAGGAGGAGGGGAGGGAAGGAAAGAAGGAGGGAGGGAGGTGAGAAGAAGATGATGACGACGATGATGGTGATGAGGATGGTGGTGATGAGGATGATGGTGATGATAACGAGCATGGTAATGATGATGCGACTGATAATGATGATGACAGTGATCATGCTAGTGATAAGGATACTGATAATGATAATGGTAATGATAATGATCAAAAATGATGGTATTGATAATGATAAGAACCATGCTAATGATAGTGATAATGATTGCGGTACTGGTCATGATAATGGCAATGATAATGACCATGGTAACGATAACGATAATGATACTGCTAATGATAATGATAATGATAATGATACTGATAATGATAGTGATAATGATAATGATAATGATAATGATAATGATAATGTTAATGATAGTGATTATGATAATGAACATGGTAGTGATAATGATAATGATAACGATAGTGCGCATGATAAGTACAATGATACTGTTAATGCGAATGATAATGGTGGTGATGATGATGATGATGATGGTGATGGTCACGATGATGATTATGGTGATGGCGATGATGATGATGATGACGATGATGATGATGGTGATGATGATGATGGAGACGACGACGACGATGAAGGGGGTGATGATGATGCTGATGATGATGATGATGATGATGATGGTGAGGATGGAGATTGCAAGGATTATGATTTGCTGTAGGATGATGATGGCGGTGGCGGTGGTGTTCATGACGATACTGCTGATGATGATGAGGGTGAGGATGGTGATGGTGATGATGATGGTGATGGCGACAGTGATGGCGATACGAAAGATAGGACTACAGATGGCGTAACGAATTGTATTTTCGAGCGGCAAGGAGGCTCTGCATAACACACTATGGCAGTCTCAGTGCCATACAAGCTGCAACGAAGAAGGATTGGGAGGGCAGACGCGGGCGTCATAGACGAACATGCCCTGCACTGCACGAGAAGATAAAATCTGAATATGCCCCGTCGCAACCAGGGTTCACGCGGGCGGGTGATGAAAGATAAAAGCGAGGTTTGAGCGAATATGTTTTTAAGGAAAATGGAGAGGGAGTGCGACAAGCCCTCAACACCTGAAAACCGAAGCCCAGCATTATCGTGCGACGCATACCATGACGGAACGATTTATTTGTTTCTAGCGGCAAACAGTTGCTGCGCAAGATACTCTGGCGGTCTCAGCGCAGTCTTGGCTGCCACGCAGAGGAAACCAGGAGGGCAGGAACGGGCGTCATATACACCCCAAGTCTGCCCCAAAGCTGGCTTTGGCAAGCTTGCACTTCTAAGTACAGGGATCATACAGGAGGCAGACTGACGGCGGCCAACGCTCTCGAGAGGGAAGCAGCGCATGTTAAAAGACGCGAGACACAGACCCCTGGGATGCAGTTTTCGACGACACGGCTGGGCCTGGAGCTCCCAGAGGTCCCCCTGAGAGACCCCAGAAACAAGCAAGGACAGGGGCAGGTGGTGCAGCACGGCAATCCAAACGACCAACCAGACATGGGAACATCCTCTGAGAGGGCTACGCGCATCATCGTTCCACCACTTTCGCGTGCTTCAAAGGCAAGCCCGACTCGACAAACAGGTCAACGATCCGATATCGCATGATGTCTGGCACGAGAGTGAGTGCCGTACGTTGGTCGGGTTCCTGGTCCAATGAGCATCTGACTTAGAAACCTGCTGGCCGCCGAGCACACCCCACGGCGCGTCCACGAGGCCCCCAGACGCAGACCCACGCCGCCGTGCCACTCTCCCTCAACCGGTAGCGGGCAGACCGCAGACAGCAAAAGCATCTCCGCGTGCCGACTCAAAAGCAAGCCCACGCGCAGCTCGGGCACGGCCGTCAGCTTTGCCAACGTCTGCCCAAACAGCGAGAGGCCCCCGCGGTGCTGCAGCAGCCCCTGGCCGGTCCCTCATTCGCCGCGCAGCCCGATGACAAGCAGGGAGCGCACTCGCGCACGGCCAGGCACGGGAGCCGGCACCCGCCAGCACCCCTGGCACACAGTGAGGCCGTCGAAGGCCGCAGCGACTTCCGCATGCCTGATCGGCCCATGTCGGCCATGCTGGTTGCTTCCAGCATGCGCAACTTGACGCTCGCCCCCCAAATCTCTCGCGGCCAGGGTCGCCGCCGGCGGCTTCCCCGGGGAGTGAGGGAGGGAGGCAGGAGGAGGAGGGAGGAGGAGGAGGAGGAGGAGGAGGAGGAGGAGGGGGAGGAGGAGGAGGAGGAGCGGAGGAGGCGGAGGAGGAGGAGGAGGAGGATGAGGAGGAGAGAGGAGAGGAGGAGGAGGAGGAGGAGGAGGAGGAGGAGGAGGAGGAGGAGGAGGAGGAGGAGGAGGAGGAGGAGGAGGGGGAGGAGGAGAAGGAGGAGGGAGGAGGAGGAGGAGGAGGGCGGAGGAGGAGGAGGAGGAGGAGGAGGAGGAGGATGAGGAGGAGGAGGAGGAGGAGGAGGGAGGAGGAGGAAGCGCGCCCAGCAGCCTGCCAGGCAGGCAAGAGGGGGACGACCCGCCTCGCCAGCTCCGCGCGCGAAGCCGACGGCCGCGCTTACGCGGCGCGCACGGCCCTCGCCTCGGACTTGGCCGAAGCGGAAGCCGACGGCGCCGCTCGCGTTAGGGCGGGTCTGTCCCCCTACAGGCGGGTTCTGGAAGGAAGATCAGAAATAGTCAAAAAAACAAAAACCGAAAAATCGTCCGCAGACTATCTTTCTACTCTTTTTGAAGATCCCCCCTGTAGAGGGACAGGCCCGACTTAACGCTCGCCTCGTCGTCAAACCGGCGATGACTGGCGTTGGATTGGCGAAGAACGACACTGGCGCTCCAGCCCGTAGATTTAGGTCGGGCATGTCTCCCTGACTATTTTTGGGCCATTTCTGAATACTCCTACTGTAGAGGGACACGCCCGACTTAACCGTAGATGGCGCGCGCCTCTGCAACGCCGCCACAACAGAGCAACGGGTCAACTTCCTCGGCCGTCGGACGCCCAGTCCCCAGGGCTCTGCAGAGGCTGGCGCGCCGGAGCACACTTGCGAACACGTCTCCTTGCCTCGCCTTCCCAGAATACCTCCAAAAGACAGCAGGTCGGCGAGACAGGTGGTGCGATGTGAAGGGCCGTGAATCGCCAGAGGATTGCGACGCATTTGAGCTCAGACGTCTCGCAGGATGCACGGCGGGGCGGATCCACTGGCTCGATAATTATCGATCTCGGCAGCGCCGTCAACGTGATTTGAAAGACTCAGAATGCGTCGACGTGGTGCGACACGAGCGACGGGGCCAGGGCACCCTTCTTCCTCCGCGCCCATTTCTGAAGCAGGAACGACGGAAAAGACTGAGGCGACGGGCCCGCCCTACCGGAGCCTCTCCCCTCAAAAGAAGGCATCCTCTGAACGAGAGGCTTCGCGAAGCTGTTGAGCATGGCGGCGCCCCAGATGAAGACGAAGCGGAACGTCACGCAGTCGCAGTGCGAGGAGGAGGAGAAGGAGGAGGAGGAGTCGCGAAGAAGGAGGAGAAGGAGGAGCAGGAGGAGGAGGGATGCGAGCTCGACGTTGCCGCCCTCGTGCCCTGAGCACGGCGCGTCCCAGATGAAGACGAAGCGGAACGTGACGCGGTCACAGTGCGAAGAGGAGGAGAAGGAGGAGGAGGAGGAGGAGGAGGAGTACGACGAGGGGGAGGGGGAGGGAGGGGGAGGAGGAGGGGAAAGGAGGAGGAGAGGAGGAGGAGGAGGAGGAGGAGGAGGAGGAGGAGGAGACCCTGGATGCTGGAGTGGCTCCGGGTGTACCCGCTGAACCACGAAGCAGTGCCGCGCAGGCACGCCCTGGTGGCCTGGGCGGCAGTCTCTACGGCCTACTTTTTCCTGCTGCGGTCCAGGGCCCTGAGCATGGCAGCGTCCCAGATGAAGACGAAGCGGAACGTCACGCGGTCGCAGTGCGAAGAGGAGGAGGACCAGGAGGAGGACGACGAGGGGGAGGGGGAGGGGGAGGGGTAGGACGAGGGGGGAGGAGGCGGAGGAGGAGGAGGAAGAGAAGGAGGAGGAGGGAGGAGGAGGAGGAGGAGGAGGAGGAGGAGGAGGAGGAGGAGGAGGAGGAGGAGGAGGAGGATGAGGAGGAGGAGGAGGAGGAGGAGGAGGAGGAGGAATGCGAGCTCGACGTTGCCGCCCTCGTGCCCGTCGGCCTGAGAGCCACCGCAGCCGAGCCGCGCAGACCATCCGCAACGAGGCAAAACGGAGCGAAACGATGGGCGCACGGGCACCCTGCGGCCGTTTGACTCAGCACACGCTTGAGCCAAAACTGCGATGATGATGATGATGACGACGACGACGAAGACGAGGAGGAGGAGGAGGACGAGAACGAGGACGAGGACGAGGACGATGATGATGCTGCTGATGATGATGCTGATGCTGATACTGATGATGATGCTGATGCTGATGCTGATGATGATGCTGATGATGATGACGATATTGGTGATGATGAGGAGGAGGATGAGGATGAGGATGAGGATGAGGATGAGGATGAGGATGAGGATGAGGATGAGGATGAGGAGGAGGAGGAGGAGGAGGAGGAGGATAAGGAGGATGAGGATGAGGATGAGGATGAGGATGAGGAGGAGGATGATGCTGATGATGATGATGCTGATGATGATGATGGTGATGATGATGACGACGACGATGGAAAACAACGAGGAGGAAAAAATGGCAGGGAGGGGGGGAGGGAAAAGAGGGGAAGGAGGATCGGAGATGAGAGGGGCGGGGAAGGGGAGGGAGAGGAGGAGGACGAGTGCGGGCACCCGAGGGCGCCGCGTGCCCCCGAGGGAGCACGAGGGCCAGACTGCGGGACGTGAGGCGCGCGCGGCAGCGAGCATGGCCGCGGGATTGCCTGCATTTGCCCTACATAACTTTTATCACAATTCAAGCGCACACACACACAGAACAAAACACAAAACCGCTGGGAAAAGCAGGAAAGGCGGGGAATGGGGGCAACGGAGGAGACGGGGAGAACGGGACGGCAGCCGAACAGGGAGCAGGTCGCCAAGGCCGGAGAGGGCGGGGCAGGGTGCGCCCGTCGGGGGGCACGGGGGCCGAACCGCCACGGCGGGGCTGCACTCACGGGCGGCCGCGGCCAGGCTCCTCGTTTCCTTCGCACTCGCGTCCAGGCAGTGCGGGAAGAGATCCGGCTGACGCGGCTCCTCACGGACGGGTTCATGCAGATGGTCGCCACAGTCAGCGGCAGCGCCAATAGCATCCAGAGGGATACGGCCAGGTTTGTGCAGATGGTCGTCACCGTGAGCAGCGGTGGCAAGAGCATCCAAGCAGACACGAGCGACTTTATGCAAATGGCCGCCACCACTGGCGGCAGAGCTAGGATCAACCAGGGTGGCGTCAGCATCGGGCTCATGCGGATGGTCGCCAGTCAGCGGCAGCGTGAGGAGCAGCCCGAGGGACACGAACGGGTTCGTGCAGATGGTCACCACCGTCCGCGGGGTCGGCAGGAGCAACCGATCGGACGCGGGCAGCTTCATGCCGATGGCCGCCACCATCGGCGGCAGCGCCAGGAGCATCTAGAGGGACACCGGCAACTTTACGAGCGGGAGCACTCAGCAGGGGCTCGGGAAGAAGGTCGCCACCCTCGGCGGCCTGGGGCTCCTCACGGACGCGTTTCTGCGGATGGCCGCCCTCGGCGGCGGGAACATCCAGAGGACCATCGACAGCCTCTCGAACGGGATTGTGCAGAACAGGCTCCTGCAGAAGGGCGTGAGCATCTCGACTCTCGACGGCAGCATCAGCAGTCATTGCCAGCTGCCCCACGAAGGTGTCGAAGAGCAGACGGCGCCGAGCAGCCGCAACACGGTCCAAGCTGCCTTGTGCTGCAGGAGCTTGGCGGCCTCCGAGACTGTAGTATGGTCAGTGACCTTACGCTTCCTCGCTCGCATGAAGACGAAGCGACGCCCGGCGAAAACATCACTGTGAGCAGCATGAACACTACAATCGACAGAGGCAGCACCAGGGAGTTCTCGAAGCAGGTCATGCCGAAGGGCATTGCCACCAACGGGCTTTTCACCCGCGACGCGGGTAGCAGCAGCCACACCAGGGAATTCGGGTCGAAGATCATGTAAACGGACATCGCCACCAGCGGATTCCGCATCACTAGGGGAGGTCCCCGCCAGCGTCACCAGCGAGGTCATCCCCTGTGGCAGGATGGGCGTGCAGAAGACAAGAGCATCGCCAGCGAGGTCGTCGCCAGCGCCTTCAGCGAGGCGCCGCCAGCAGCACCAGGACAGTCGTCACCAGCGTCACCAGGGGCAGGATGCGCATGCAGAAGATCGTGAGGGGCATCACCAGCATGGTCGACGCCAATGCCACCAGCGCCTTCAGGGAGGGCGCCACCAGCAACGAGCTGAGCATGCAGAGGTTCGCGACAACGTTTCGCCACCAGCAGCCGCAGGGCGTGGCAGCGGTCCAACTCCATCCGTGACGACACGTTGGGGCAGCGGTCCAGCCCCGCTACGGCGCAACGCATCGGCAGCAGGGGGAATCGGCCGGGTGTGAAAACGCCTGGTGAAGTTCGCGACGCCCTCAAACTCACGGCCCAAGCAAACGCCCAGCGGGTAGTACGGTAATGGCGCCCGTTGCAGATCCAGTGGACGTACAACTGAGCCAGCAGCTTGGTCGCTGCGATGGCCTTGACGAGCCGACGCAGCATCCTCGGGAAGCAGAACAGCAAGGCGTAGGCGTAGTCGATCGCCCCTGATGAGATGAGCGCGTCCACCTTGAAGGCCACGGGCTTCTCAAATATGGAGGGCCGCCAGCGAACGCGCGTGCGGCGCGAGCAGTGGCCGCAGCGATGGCATTACAGCGTACAGAATGGAGGGCCGCGTCGGGGAGCAAGCGGCGCCGCGCTAGGCCAGGGGGTCTAGAGCGAAATGGCAATGGTGACCATGTCGGCCAAGTCCGAGACCCCCGAGGAGGGACGGACTTGAGCCAATGGCGACGGACAGAGGAGGAGGAGGAGGAGGAGGAGGAGAAGGAGGAGGAAGAGGACAAGAGGGAGGAACAGTAGGAAGCGGAGGAACAGTGGGAGGAGGAGGAGGAGGAGGAGGAGGAGGAACAGGAGAGTAGCAAGCAGGAGAAGGAAAGGCAGGAGGAGAAAAGGAGGAGCAGGCAGGAGCAGGAAAGGCAGGAGCTGGAACAGGAGGAGGAGGAGGAGCAGCAGCAGCAGCAGCAGCAGCAACCGAACACCGACGACTACGTTGTCAGCCCCCCCCCCACGAGCCTAGAGCACCCTGGCGGCCAGCGCCATGGGGAGCGGCGGGGCCGCTCGAGCCGCGGCGGCAGCGGGCGCAGAAAGCTGGAAGGGACAGAGGGGGGACGCAGCAGGGAGATACAGCAAGGCGCCCGTCAGCATCGTTGACACACACGGCTGGCTCGTCTTCAGCCCCTGTGGGGCCCAGGGGGGAGGGAGGCGGGCCTCCTGGCTCCTTATCCTCCTCCTCCCCCTCCTCCTCCTCCTCCGCCTCCTCCTCCCTCCTCCTCCTCCTCCCCCCTCCTCCTCCTCTCCTCCTCCTCCTCTCCCTCCTTCTCCTCCTCCTCCTGCTCCTCCTCCTCCTCCTCTCCTCCTCCTCCTCCTCCTCCTCCTTTTCGTGCATCTCCGGTTCTCCTCCTGCTCCTGCCGCTTCCTCCTCCCCTCCTCTTTCCTCCTCCTCCTCCTGCTCCTCCTCCTCCTCCTCCTTCTCGTGCCCTCTGTTTCTGCTCCTCCTCCTCATCCTCCTCCTCTCCTCTCATCATCATCATCATCCATCATCATCATCATCATCATCATCTCATCTCATCATCATCATCATCATCATCCATCATATCATCATCATCATCATCATCATCATCATCATCATCATCATCATCATCATCATCTCATCAGCATCATCATCATCATCATCAGCATCATCATCATCATCATCATCATCATCATCATCATCATCATCATCATCATCATCATCATCATCATCATCATCATCATCATCATCATCATAATTTTCCTCCTCCTCCTCCCCCTCTTCCTCCTCCTCTCCCTCAGTTCTTTTTTCCTTACAGATCACTTGTACCTGTCGCATACCATGGCCAGTTTGAGGGCGGGCTGGGCGTTTCGCCTGAGACATCCCCACCATTTATGACTCTGAAGCTAATAAAGACAACAGCTTCACAGATGGAGGGCGGGTCGTTTTCAAAATGTGGCTGTCGCCTCAGCGCCGCGCACATTCGTTTTCAAAATGTGCGAGAGCTTCGCGGATTGAGGCCGGTTCCCTTTCAAAATGTAGCTTTCGCTTGAGGTCCGCGCACTCTCGTTTTGAAATTTGCAAGAGCTTCGCGGATTGAGGGCGGGTCGTTTTCAAAATGTGGCTCTTGCCTTAGCGCCGCGCACATTCGTTTCAAAAATGTGCAAAAACTTCACGGATTGAGGGCGGGTGGTTTTCAAAATGTAGCTCTCGCCTTAGCGCCGTGCACATTCGTTTCAAAAATGTGCAAGAGCTTCACGGATTGGGGTCGTTTTCAAAATGAGGCTCTCGCCTTTGCGCCGCGCATACTCGTTTCAAAAATGTGCAAGAGCTTCACGGATTGAGGGCGGGTCGTTTTCAAAATGTGGCTCTCGCTTTAGCGCCGCGCACATTCGTCGTAAAACTTGCAAGAGCTTCACGGATTCCCATGATCAGCGTACCAGGAATGGTGTTTTGGAAGGATTCTGGATTTACGCGGGTGCAACAGTTATGTTGATTCGCAGTGTTGAAGTCCCAAAAATGGCGTTCTAGCACAATTCCGAATCGTCGAGACGCGACAGTCAGGTTGATACGTGGCGTTGGAATCCCGAGAACAATGTTTTGGCATGCTTCAGGATCTTCAACCGGTTGTCTTCCAACGAGGCAGTTCCCTCAACGGGAACGAACCGCTGTAGGGGCCCATGAAAGAGGGAGCTTGGAGGGAGGGTTAATTCCAACATCGTTGATGACTCTTGGGCTTACACTAGTCTTCCTCCTCCGCATCCTCCTCCTTCTCCTCCTCCTCCTCCTCCTCCTCCTCCTCCGCATCCTCATCCTCCTCCTCGTCCTCGTCCTCGTCCTTGTCCTCGTCCTCGTCCTCGTCCTCGTCCTCCTCAGCCACCGCCTCCGCCTCTGCCTCCAAGTGGGGGCTCACAAGGGACAGCACACAACACAAAGGCTGGCGGCTCACGCGTGCGCGCGCGCCGAGCCCGGCCCGCTCGAGCCACCGTCCGCGCACGAATGGAAGAACAATTGGGCGGGGGAAGATGGCGGCCCTGACGCGGCACGGCGGCATCCCAAAACCCTGAGAAGGAAGGAAGGAGAAGGGAGGAGCAAGGAGGGAAATGACGAGGAGGGAGGAGGTAGGAAGCAGGAGGCAGAGGAGGGCGGAGGCGGAGGAGGGAGGAGGGCAGAGGAGGGAGAAGGGAGGCTGCACTCAACTGAACAGGTAATCATCCGAGGTGTCTGAGGCACCACAGGCCTCGGCACACCGCTGAGCCCCATGGGAGGCTCCTGGGGACCAGACCTTCCTCGTGGATCGTTCTCCGATGGCCCTAGGCCCCACAAAACGCCGCCGCAGAAGCCGGAAATCGAGCGACCAAACAACGTCAGCAAGCATCCTGGGGAAAGACCCAACCGCATGCAGCTGCGAATACCGCAAGGCAAGTGAGATGGAGGAGGGGGGCGGGTACCTCATGCGACCGTTTCCACTGGGGTCTTCGGTGAAGCTCCCTATGGGGCCACGAAATATTTGCGAGTTGGGCCGAAATGGGCGCGGACACGCATGCGGGCGTTGCCACAGTGGCCTTCGGTGGAGCTCCCTGTGGGGCCACGAAACGCGCGATGGCTGTACCGAAATGGGCGCGGGTACGCATGCGGGCTGTGCTACTGGAGGGGTCACGAAATGTTTGAGGGGTGTGCCAAGTGGCGCGGACACGCATGCTGTCTTTGCAACTGGGGCCTTCGGTGGAGCTCCAAATCGGGACACGACATGTATGAGGGGTATGCCGCAACAGTAATTCGGATGATGATAGTGGCGACGATGATGAAAATGGTGCTTACGATGAGGATGATGGCGACGGCAATGATGACGATGATGATGGCGACGATGAAAATGATGTTGATGTTGATGATGATGCTGCTGGTGGTGAACCACCGATGGAGGAGGGGCAGCGGGAGTGCTGACGCAGGCGCTGCGGATTCAAAACAAAGACTCAACACCGCAGGACGGTTGGATCGTAGAACACATTTTAGCCAGCGACACTCAAAGTGTGTTTCTAGCAATATATGTTGCAGTCTATGTGGTGCGATTGATGTAGAGCAATGTGTTCGGTAAAATCTGTGTGGCGCCATGCATGTGGTTCGATCCACGTTGTGCTTTATTCCCCAAGTAGTGCTTGCACCTAGGCTTTTTTTACTTCTTTTCTGAAAAGAACTGGGCCTGACGGCCAGTCTGGCGGCTATGCCGCCGCCGTCGCTGCCCCGTCGCCGTCTTGTCGCCGCCCGTCGTCTGGGCCTGACGGCCAGTCTGGCGGCTATGTCGCCGCCGTCGCCGCCCCGTCGCCGCCGTGGCCGCTTGCCGCCGCCGTTAGATTAGACCAAATAGATTGCTGTGCATTAGTTTGCATTGCTTGGCATTGCTTGGCATTGCTTGGCAGTGCTTGTCATCTGCAGTGCGTTTCGTTGCAGTTGCTTTGCATTGCTTTGCTTTGCACTGTCTTGCGTTGCATTGTGTTGCTTTGCCTTGCGTTGTGTTGTGTTGCGTTGCTTTGCATGGCAATCCTTCGTCTTGCGTTGCATTGCATTGCTTTGAATTGCCTTGCGTTGTTATGATTGGCATTGTTCTGCCTTGTTTTGCGTTGTGTTCCATTACCTTGCGTTGATTAACAGTTCGTAGCGTTGCCTTGCGTTGCATTGTGCTGCATTGCATTGCATTGCTTCGCATTGGTTTGCTTTGGTTCGTGATACAACGCCTTGTTTCGCCTCGCGTTGCGTTGCCTTGCTTTGCGTTGCTTTACATTGATCTGCGCTGCATTGCTTTGCATTGCGTTGCATTGCAATGGTTTGCGTTGTTTTGCTTTGCATTGCTTTGCTTTGCATTGCTGTGTGTTGCTTTGTGTTGCTTTGCACGGCATTGATTTGCGCTTCTGTGCGTTGATGTGCATTGCTTTGCGTTGCTTTGTATTCCTTGGCATTGCTGTGCATTGATTTGTCTTGCTTTGCATTGCTTTGCTTCGCTTCTCATTGGTTTGCCCTGCTTTGCAGCGCGTTGCTTTGCATTGCGTTGCATTGCATTGCGATGCATTCCTTCGTCTTGCTTTGCATTGCAGTGCGTTGCATTGCATCGATTTGCATTGTCTTGCTTTATGCTGCTTCGCGTTGTGTTGCTGTTCATTGCTTTATGTTTCTGTGCATTGTCTTGTTTTACGTTGTTTTGCTTTGCATGGCGATGCTTTGCATTGCGTTGCATTGCTTTGCGTTGCTGTTCATTGCGTTGCATTGCTTGTGCGTTGCTTCACGTTGCGCTGCATTGTTTTGTCCTGCTCGGCACTGATGTGCATTAATTTGCTTGGCATTGCGTTGGTTTGCACTGCTGTGTATTGCTTTGCTCTGAATTGCGTTGCTTGGCGTTGCTTTGCATTGCGTTGCGTTGCCTTGCTTTGCGTTGGTTCGCGTTGTTTTGCATGGCATAGCTTTCTCTTGCGTTGCGCTGCTTTGCATTGCTTTGCGCTGCTTTGCATTATGTTTGCATTGTCTCACGTTGCTTTGCGTTGCCTTGTCCTGCTGTGCCCTGCTTGATGTTACATTGCTTTGCATTGCTTTGCGTTAGGTGGCATATGATGGGAGCTTCGTTTGTCGAACTGAGCGTCGCCTGCGCCCCACACTAGTGCAATTTAGCGCAATTTAATTGCGTTTAGTGTGGCGCGGCGGGAGGCGCTAGTGCAATTTAGTGCAATTTAGTGGCGTGTAGTGCAATTTAGTGGCGTTCAGTACAATTTCGTGCAATTTAGTGCAATTTAGTGCAAGTTAGTGGCGTTTGGCGCGCCCCACACTAGTGCAATTTAGCGCAATGTAGTAACGTTTAGTGTGGCGCGGCGGGAGACGGTAGCGCAAGTTAGTACAATTTAGTGCAATTGAGTGGCGTCTACTGCAATTTCGTGGTGTTTAATGCAATTTAGCGCAATCTAGTGCAATTTAGTGCAAGTTAGTGGCGTTTGGTGCGCCCCACACTACTGCAATTTAGTGCAATTTAGTTGCGTTTAGTACAATTTAGTTCAATTTAGTTCGCCTGCGGGAGGGACAGGAAGACAGGACATTTGAAAAAGGTTGCGGCCGATCTTAGGAATCTGGCATTGCTCGCACAACTGCGATGCCGCGCGCGCGCACCGACCAGCGTGCACGAGCAACGCTACGCAACGCTAAACAACACGAATACACACTAAACGATCACGAAGCAGGAAGCAAGACACCATTGGGTGAAAAAGAAAGCTCCCATCATTTGCCACCTAATTTGCGGTGCGTTGCTTTCCCTTGCTTTGCAGGGCTTTGCCTCCCCGTCGTCGTTCCCCCTCCACTGGTCTCCTGCATCTCCTGGCTCTGTGGCCTCTTTCTCTCCGCTCGCGGGTGCCCCCCTGGCCCCTTTCCCCGCCTCCCGTAGGCCCCGCTTGTCCTCGGTGGGAAGCTGGTGCAACAGAGGACGATGATAAAGCGTTGCTTCCGTGCTTGTTGTAAAGCTATGTTTCCCCTCCTGCTGTCGAACTTTGTTTCCGGGCTGGCGGTGCGTGGTAGAATCTTGCTTCCGCGCCGGTGGTGAAATTTTGCTTCCCCTCCGGTAGACCGTGGTTTTGTTCCCTCCCGGTGCTTCCCAGGGCCTCTGGAAAAAAACACGCCATGCAGAAAAAACAGACTTGTGTGTGTGTGTTGAAAGCTGGGCGAGGTCTGGCAAATCCGTGGCTGCTAAAACGGTCTTCCCGGAAGGAAAAAACAGATTCCTGGACTCAAGCTCAGCGCACCAAGTAGTAAACGGGCTGCTTACCGGAAGAAAA
>CAUYUJ010014265.1:355755-395755 GCA_963575745.1 Prorocentrum cordatum | reverse complement strand
GCCACCTGAGCCAGGCGCCGCCTCTCAGCCTGCCGCAGCCCCAGCTGCGACGGCAGCTGACATCAGAGCTCGGGTTGACCAACATTTGTCAGGTGCTCCCCCCCCCCCTTTCTGCCGAGGGGGGGGTCTTCGCTGTGATTTGATTGCGGGCGCATCGGGCTCTGATGGATGGCCATGCTCAGTTGTTTTGACTTTTTAGCTGATCGAGTCTCGTCCATTGGCTCGACTGTTCGCAAGTCAGGGCTGCGACTAGCTCGCAAGCTGCGTTCGCTGTCGCAAGGCGCATCTGAGTTGTTCCTGCTCCCCTTTTTCCTTGGGGCGCCCATCCTGTGCCCCCAGGTGACCGTGAAATCCAGGATCCTCGCCCCTCTCCTCTCCCGGGCCTGGCAGATCAGACGTTGAGCGAAGGTCCAGCAGCCAAGGCTGCGATCGCACGCTTGCCGCAATCCGATTTTTTGGCTGGAGCAAGTACGGCCAGGGCCCCCAGTCAGCGTGTGGTGGACTGGTCAGCCCCCGCCCCTGCGCCTCCAGCGACGTCTGAGTCAGCCAGGCCTCAGAGTTGCGGGCTCGATGAAGGTCTGCTGGTGTCCACCGTGAACGCCAACAGCTGGGGCGCATTAAAGGGATTTTTGTCGAGCTGTTCCTCGCACATCGTCTTGGCTCAGGAACATCGTCTGAGGGGCAGCGACGAGATCGGCACGGCCTCGAAAGGGGCCAAGTATTTGGGATGGAAATCGATTTGGGCTCCAGGTGTTATTGGCGACGGCGGGGGCACATCCTCTGGGGTTGGCGTATTCGTGCGCGACGCGCTCGGCATCTTTGAGCATCAGGACAGGGTCGTGCTGGCCGAGGGCCGCGCGATTGGGGCCATGGTGCACGTGCCAGGTTGCGCCACCTTCTGCGTCCTCTCCCTCTACCTCCGCCACGCCACAGTGAAGGTCTGTCCGAGGCCAACCTGTCTGTTGAAATCCGTGGGGGGGTTTATCGGAGATCTGGAATGCGAGTTCGTTATTGCTGCCGACTGGAATTTCCCCCCTGAAATCCTTTCTGGTTCGGGGTTTCCCGCTAAAACGAATGGTGCTGTTGTCAGTGATCAGGGGCACACCCATTTCCCGAGTGTTGGGCCCCCTGTGAGCTTTGATTATTTTGTCGTGTCTCGTGCGTTGTCTTTGGGTATTAAGCAAATCGACGTGCAAGTGGATTCCACCATTCACCCTCACAGGCCAGTTGCCCTGCGCTTTCACAAGTCTGCGGGTGATCTCAAGGCTCTCGCCTTCCGCCGTCCTCCCGGCCTCCCCGTGGAGCCTCCTGTGGGCGCGCAGCCTGAGCCTGGCTCGTGGGACGTTGCTTTGGGTTGGGCTAGGGGGGCCTACCAGGCGGTGGAGGATGGCGAGGGCGAGCGTGCCCGAGCCTTGTTGGCGCCGGGGCACCGAGCATGGGCTAACTCGGCCGAAAGGGATCTCAGCACCATTATGGGGGTGACGGTTCCTAAGGGAACCAGGGCCAAGCGCCCCCAGTTGTTTTGGAAGGGCATCCTGAAGGCTGGTGGTCGCGAGTCTAATCCTGCCCTCAGATCTATTCTTCGGTTGAGCAGTCAACTTCGTTCTTCTAAGTGCTATGTGAGCCCTGAGGGCCTTCTCGACGGAGGCCGCCAGGTGCTGGCGGTGCTCTCGGAGCCGCCGACGACGGCGGCTGTGGCGCCAGACTCAGAGCACGCGCCTCTTTTTCGCACTGCCGCAGGCTTAGCACGTAGTCTTCTTTGCTCGGTGGACGATCCTGAGGTGGCCGCCGACCTGGATCGGCTCATCGGGGACGTTGCCGAAGCTTGTGCTTCTGCTAAGGCCGCCGCTGCCAAGTCTTCGAGGAAGGAGTGGCAGGACTGGGTCCGTCAGGGGCCCGAGAAAGGTGCGAGGAACGCGCAGAGGGCCATCCGTGACCCGGAGGCGTGGGCCCCCACTACCACGCTCTCGCGCTCGGGCATCGTGGTGTCAGATCCGTTGAGCTTGCTCAAGGCTGAATCGGCTAAGTTTGTTTCCATCTGGAAAGAAGGGGAAGGTCAGGGCCTCTGTGGCAAGGAAGTGTTGCCGCGCCCCCCGCCCCCCCCCCCCCCTCTTGAGCCTGACCTCATCAGGGCCATGTTGAAGAAGTACACGCCAGCGGCGGCCGTCAGTTTGGACGGCTTTCATTGTCGCCACATTAGCTTGCCCCTTGACGATGCTCTGATGGCCTTGTCTTTGTGGTTCTCGGTGATGGAGGCCACGGGGGCGTTGCCTGTTCAGCTTTCGTGGGTCCTGGTGGCTCTTTTGGCCAAGCCCTGTGGGGGCTTCAGGCCGATCGGCATCTTCCATAGCTGGTACCGAGTCTGGGGTCGGTGCCGTCGCATCGAAGCTCTCCGTTGGGAAATCCAGCACAGCCGTTCGCACTGGACGGCGGGGGCCCACCGAGGGGCTGGTGATGTTGTCTGGAGGCAGGCTTTCAGAGCGGAGTCGGGGACGGTCCGAGGCCAAGTTAGTGCCTCGATGTTCTGGGACCTTCGCAAGTATTATGAGCATATCGACCTTGGATTTCTGTGGGCCAAGTGTAAGCAGCATCAGTTCCCCTTGGGAATCGCGCGTCTTGCGATTCACGCCTATTCCTGCGCCAGGTTTGGGAGGAATAGTCGACGGGCCCTACTTCGCTAGGAAAGGAGTCGTCGCGGGTTGTACCTTTGCGACGAGTCTGATCAGGGTGTTCGCTCTGGAAGCTTTCGACACCATCCCGAGAGGCCCTGGGAGTTCTAGTTCCTGCCCCCTGGATCTCGATTTTGACGTCTATGTTGACGATTTGAGTCTCAGCGCGACGGGCAAGCCCAGCGCGGTAGTTAGTTATTTGGTTGCAGGTGCGAGAGCACTTCACACGGCAGTTACCTCGACGCTCAAGTGCAAGCTGGCCATGGATAAGATCGGCATGGTCTCCAGCAGCAAGAGCGTATCGGTTTCGCTCTCAGCGGAGCTTGGGGATTTAGTGGGTGATCCAGCTTGCACTCGAGTGACCAACTTAGGTGTGGACTACACGACTGGCAAAGCGGTCAGAGCTCCTGGGAAGAACAGGAGTGCCAAAGCCAAGCAGAGGGCAGCTGCGGCCCTCAGGAAGTCTCGTTGTCTTGGGAAGCTCGGTCCGACTCTGGGGCGCAAGGTGGTTAAAGTTTGTGCCTCGGGGCCCCTTGCGGGGGCCGTGTACGGTTCCGATATGTACGGAGTCTCTGACCGTGAGCTTCTTTCGCTTAGGCGCATGGCCATGTCTTGCGTGAAGCCCGCGGCCCAAGGCAGGTCTCTTTCGGTTGTGTGCCTGTTAGAAGGGGGTCCGACCTGGAGGGCCGCCTGTGCCCCTATCACCAGATGGGCTAAGGAGGTCTGGATTCTCCAGACTGGGGCCTTTGAGTGGGCCATGGGTTGGGCTGAGCTCAGGGCTGGCTGGAGTTCGGTGTTTGACAAGGACGACTGGTCTTGGGCCAACGTGTCTGGCCCCATCTCCGAGCTCCGCATGTCTCTGTATAGGCTTGGATGGACCATGCCAGATTTCACCACCATCGTTGACGATCTCGGTCGAAAGATCTCCCTCACCCTTTCCCCGCCTAAACTGGTCAAGGCTTGTTGTAAGGAGGCGGTTGTTCGGAGCCTCGAACGTGAGTCGGGGGACAAGTTTCAAGTGGGTTGCCGTCTCTGTTGGGACGTGCCCAAGAGGCTGCTAGCCTCGAAGAAAATCCCTGGGTTGAAGAAAGGCACGATTCGAGCTTTAGCCACCAACGCTTGCTGGACTGCAGGCGATGCGGCTGACTTAGGTTATCACATCTCCAACCTGTGCCCGCTCGGCTGCGGCGCCAAGGACACCCTGTTTCACCGTTTGTGGGCGTGCCCGTGCGTGCAGGCCGTGCGGGACGAGCACATACCGAAGTGGATTCAGGAAGCGGCGCTGGAAATGCCAGATGACGACCCTGAAAAGCGAGCTCTGTGACTGCACGGAGCGGTCAAACATCCTGGGGATTGGGCTCCCAAGCCAGCTATTTCGCCAGATGGGGTCACTGTGGAATGGTTTGCGGACTTGCTCCCTGGCCCTGCCAGGCCAGACCTTCCCCCCTCGATTGTTCCTAGCGGTGGCCTCTGGGGGCACATTTTCATGGATGGATCGTGTTCTAGGCACACTGCTAGGGAGCTGTCGAGGGCTGGGTGGGCGGTGGTGATGGTCTCGGAGTCTGGGGAAAAGTTGGGGGTCATCAAAGGTCCCCTCTGGGCTCCGTGGCCTCAGACCCCCCAAGGTGCCGAGTTTGGGGCACTTGCCTGGACTGCTTTATATGCTGAAGGCCCCGCTCAGTGTTATTCAGATTGTTCTAGCGTTGTGCTGCTGCAGCATCTAGGCGCCGTCGAGGCGCTGGGTCCCGCCCGTCAATACGCTGGCTTCGTTATGCAGGCTCGGCACCACTTTGGCAGCTTCTGTGTAGGCTTTCACAAAGTGGCTGCCCACAAAGATGTGGACGAGGAGGGCTTGTCGGCGGGGGAGCGGTTTCGATGTGGCAGCGAAGGAGGGCGCGTCGCACCATCCGACCATGTCGCCGACGGAGTCGGAAGACTTGGATCGGACTATCAAGATTGCTCGTGATGTGCTGCAGGGCGGCGCGGAGCTCCTCCAGCTCTGGCCCTAAGTTGACTTCCGCGGCCTTGAGCGAGTCCAGCCGCCAAAGCCACCTCGACCTGTTGGTCTGGAACTCGAGCACGAGTGGGAACGCCAGGGCAGTCTCTGGCGGTGCCGTGTTTGTTTGCGAGGTTCCAGGGCGGTTTCCCTGCCGCTGGGCGTTTCGGAGTGCGCGGGCCGCAGCAGGCTCGATCAGGCCGTCCTGGAGCGTCTCAGGCATAGGGTATTGGCGTTCCCATGCTCAGATAAGTCTCACCTGTTCCTTTGCATGACGTGCAAGTTTTACAGCAGTGGTGGAGTTGTGTTAGGCCTGGGCCGTAAGTGCGGTCCTCCTACGGAGACGGGCATGAAGAACATACGTAAGCTCCGTAAAGGCCTCCACCCTGACAAGAAGGGTGTGTTCGTCGCCATCGACGAATTCATCGCACTGCTGTAATGTACAGGTTCAGTGCCGAACCAGTTGCGCCTCTGGACTAGGGGGAAAACAAACCTACCTCGCTTTTGACCACCCTCGCTTCCAAGAGATACCAAACGATGCCAAACTACGGCCTGTACTGGTCAGGCCGCTTGACGAGGAGGAGCGTGGTATGGCTTGGTTTTGCCTGGAAGCGAAAGCGGGGTAGGTAATTCACGCTCTGATGGACTGGTGGGAACAGCTGTGCACAGAGGCCTTGGCGTTGCTGCCAAAAAGAAAGGATGAGGAGGAGGAGGAGGAGGAGGAGGAGCAGGAGGAGGAGGAGGAGGGGGAATGAGCAGGAGGGGGAGGAGGAGGAGAGGATGAGGAGGAGGAGGAGGAGGAGGAGGAGCGAGGAGGAGGAGGAGGGAGAAGTAGGAGGAGGAGGAGGAGGAGCAGCAGGAGGAGCGCCCAGGCTGGAGCGCCGCGCCCGAAGGGCGTAGGGCCCACGCCTCTTGCCAGTCGCCGGCCTTGTGCCCGCTGGCGTCCGCCAGGGGCGGCACCTTGTAGACCTGGGCTGCCCACGTCGCGGGCCCGGGAAGACCGAGAGGCGGGGAGGGAGGGGGGGGGAGGAAGGGGAAGAGGGGAGAGAGGGAGAGGAGAGGATGGGAGGGAGGGGGAGGAACAAGTTAGGTGCGCTCGCGTCAACATCTGACATCCTACCCCTCCCTCCCATCCCTTACCATGGCGCTGATTTTCTCTATCCGCGGACGCGTGTCGTAGCGGACCTGTGGCTCCGCGCGCGTGTGCGTAGTGGGTGGTGGTGCGCGTGCGTGCGTGCGTGTGTGCGTGGTTGTGTTGGTGTGGTGGTGGTGGTGTGTATGTGTGTGTGTGTGTGTGCGTGTGTGCGCGTGTGCTGTGGTGTGACGTGGTGTGGCGTCTTGGTGGTTTGGTGGTGGGCCAGGTGCGTACGTGCGTGATGGCGGTGGTGGTGGTGGTGGTGGTGGCGGTGGTGTGTGTGTGTGTGTGTGTGTGTGTGCGTGTGTGTGTGTGTGTGTGTGTGTGTGTGTGTGTGTGTGCGTGTGTGTATGTGTGTGTGTGTGTGCGTGCGTGCGTGCGTGCGTGTGTGCGTGCGTGCGTGTGTGTGTGTGTGCGTGTGTGCGTGTGTGTGTGGTGGGTAGTGCGTGTGTGGTGGTGTGCGGTGTGTGCGCGTGCGTGCGTGCGTGCGTGCGTGCGTGGTGGGGTGTGCGTGGGCGGGGCGGGGCGTGGTGCGGCGCGGTGGTGGCGGGCGGATGGGCGCGCGAGAAAGAGGCCCGCGCTGGGGCGAGAACGCCATCCTGAACGACGGAGGCCAAACACCGATCCGAAAATGAGGCCCACGCTGCAGCGGGAGCACGATTCGGAACGATTCGGGAGCAGAAATGAGGCCGGCGCCTCAGCGAGAGCAGCATTTTGAAAAAAAACGCAAGCGAAAACCCAACTCCCGGGAATCCTGTGTGTAAAAAAACAATACGCGGGGGGGGGTCGAATATTCCCAGCACGCCATCAGGGGAAGAGGGAGAGTAGTATTCATATTGAATAATTGTGGAGGGAGGGAGGGAGGGAGGGAGGGGGGAGGGGAGGAGGGAGGGAAGGGGGGGGGGAGGGCGGCAAGCTAGGTGCGCTCGCGTCATATCTGACATCCTACCCTCCCTCCCATCCCTTACCATGGCTTAAATCCCCTCTCTACTCGCACAGTCGGATGTCGAGCAGGGCAATGATCCCGAAAGGGTACGAGATGCATTGTAGAGCACGGCATGGCATGGCGTAGAAGAGCACCGCGAAGCGTAGTATGTCACAGCATGGCGTGGCGTGGCGTAGTGAAGAATTGCATCACAAAGCTATGCAACGCAAAGCATGGCATCGCACAGCGGCCCCGAATATAACATTGCATAGCATGGCGTTGAAGATCAAAGCGTAGCATGGCATAGCACGACGTGGCACTTAAGCACTGCATATCACAGCTTCAGCTGAAGGCATGGCATCGCGCAGCGGAACGCAACCTAGCATTGCATTGCATGCCGTGGCATGGCACGGGAAATGACGCCAGCGCTGCAGCGGGAGCACGATTCGGAACGAGCGGAAGCGCGGAAATGAGGCCAGCGCTGCAGCGGGAGCACGATTCGGAACGAGCGGAAGCACGGAAATGAGGCCAGCGCTGCAGCGGGAGCACGATTCGGAACGAGCGGGGCCCGAAAATGAGGCCGGCGCCTCAGCGAGAGCAGCATTTTGGAAAAAAATGCAAGCGAAAACCCAACTTGGGGGAATCCTGCGTGTAAAGAAAAAACGCGGGGGGGGCGAACACTCCCAGCCCGTCATCAGGGGAAGGAGGAGAATAGTATTCATGTTGAGAAATTGTAAAAAGAGGAGGGAGGAGGGAGGAGGGGGGAGGGGGGACAGAGGAGGGGGGGGGCAGAGAAGGAGGGAGGGAGGGAGGGGGGAGGGACAAGCTAGGTGCGCTCGCGTCATGTCTGACATCCTACCCCTCCCTCCCATCCCTTACCATGGCGTAGATCCCCTCTCTACTCGCACAGTCGGATGTCGAGCAGGGCAATGATCCCGAAAGGGTACGCGATGCATTGTAGAGCACGGCATGGCATGGCGTAGAAGAGCACCACAAAGCGCAGCATCAACCTAGCATTGCATTGCATGCCGTGGCATGGCACGGGAAATGACGCCAGCGCTGCAGCGGGAGCACGATTCGGAACGAGCGGAAGCGCGGAAATGAGGCCAGCGCTGCAGCGGGAGCACGATTCGGAACGAGCGGAAGCACGGAAATGAGGCCAGCGCTGCAGCGGGAGCGCGATTCGGAACGAGCGGGGCCCGAAAATGAGGCCGGCGCCTCAGCGAGAGCAGCATTTTTTTAAAAAATGCAGGCGGAAACCCAACTCCGGGGAAACCTGTGTGTAAAAAAACAATACGCGGGGTGGGGTCGAGCACTTTCAAACCGTCATCAGGGGAAGAGGAGAGTAGTATTCATATTGAGTCATTGTGGAGGAGGGAGGAGGGAGGAGGGAGGAGTGAGGAGAAGAGGCACAGAGTCAAGGGCCTGCTTACTGCTTTACCTGTTGGGGACTCTGAGGGCCCCCGGAGGTCTCCGCAAGAAGGGCTCTGGAGACCTCCAGAGGCCTCCAGATGGCTCCACAGGTTTGCGGAGATGACAAAAGGAAGACGACAAAGAAGAAGAAGAAGAAGAAGAAGCAGAAGCAGAACAAGAAGAAGAAGAGGAAGAAGACGACGAAGAGGCAAAATCAGAACACGAAGAACCGTTAGCCCAACCGGCGGTGGGTCCCTAATATTGAGGTTTCGACCCCAGAATTGAAAAAGCTCAATCCCCACCTTCAATACTGGACTTCCCAAACTCCAGATTGCCAACGACCAAAAGTGGAGTTGCCAAACTCCAGATTGAAATATTGAACGTTCCTAAAAGTCGAGCTTCAATATTCAGGTTTTGGTCCAATATTGGAGCTCGAACCCCAATACCCCGTTTCCGAAACCCCAGCATTGGGGCTTTTCAGTTCCGGGGCTGGGAAGTCCAGTCTTGGACTTTCGATCGGCCCCAAGCGGCCCCGAAGGGCCCCACGTGCCCAGGAGGAAACCCACGAGGGGGCCCCAGGGTGTGCCACGGCCGTGGCGCATCTATGACTTGGGCGAGAGGGCCTCCAAGAGGGCCCAACAGGGCTCCGAGGGGGCCACAGAGGACCCCAACACGTGCCCAGGCTGGGGCCCAGGAGGGGGCCCCAGGATGTGCCACGGCCGTGGCACATCTACGGCTTGGGTGGGAGGGCCTCCATGAGGGCCCAACAGGGCTCCCAGGGAGCCCGAAATTGCCCCACGACGTGCCCAGGAGGGTGCCCAAGAGAGGCCCCCAGGATGTGCAACGGCCGTTGCACATCTGCGGGTATGGTGGTGGGAGGGCCCCTCAGAGGGCCCAGAAGCCTCCCAGGGGGCCCCAAAGGGCCCCAAGACGTGCCCAGGAGGGGGTCCAGGAGGGCGCCCCAGGATGTGCCACGGCCGTGGCACATCTATGGGTTGGGTGGGAGGGCCTCCAAGAGAGCCCTGGCGGTGTCCCGGAGAACACCGACGACGGTACCAGCACCATCAGCAACAGCAGCCAGCAGCAGCAGTGCCGGCAGCAGCACAGCACCACCTCCAGCACCAGCAGCAACACAAACAGCAACAGCACCACCGGCAGCAGCACCCGCAGCACCAGCACCAGCAGCAGCACCAGCAGCAGCACCCAAAGAACCAGCACCGGCTACCCCAGCACCAGCAGCAGCACTCGCAGCAGCACCACCACCAGCAACACCAGCAGCAGCAGCACCACCAGCAGCGGCAGCACCGCCAGCAGCAGCACCACTACTGGGCACCAACTCCAGCACCAGCAGTACCTCCTTATCCTCCTTACTCCCTTCTCCTGGAATCGGCTGGCTGGAACACCCCTGAGTTTAGACCATTGTGGAAAGTCAAACGTAAGAGCCTCCTCGTCCTGTCTCCTCTTCCTTACTCCTTCTCGTCCCTCCTCCTCCCTCGGGCACCCCTGGACGCCTCGGGCACCCGTGGGGCGTTCAGGACGCCTCGGGCACCCCTGGAACGCCGAACGGCCAGGCGCACCTGCAAGAACCCTCGAATA
Organism: Prorocentrum cordatum; assembly: GCA_963575745.1. Classification (NCBI taxonomy): domain Eukaryota; class Dinophyceae; order Prorocentrales; family Prorocentraceae; genus Prorocentrum; species Prorocentrum cordatum. The sequence continues at coordinate 386,021 of CAUYUJ010014265.1, read as the reverse complement.
CCTCTGACCGCGATCCTCTCCGAGGAGGTCTGGGCCAAAGGCTAAAAGAATCTAAAACCGGCCACGACCCGTCCAGGGGCGTGCCCGGACCATAATTCCGAGGCGGAACTGGCAACGGCAGCGGAACCGGAAGGACAACGAGAGGCTGCAGGAGGAGAAGGAGTGCGCGGGGAAGTATGAGAGAGGACTTTAGTGTCCCGCCCGCCCGATCCAACTGGTCCGCAAAGGCAAGCGCTTTCTCCCTCGAGAGCTGCGTCCGACTTTGATGTCCCGCCCGCCCGACCCGGCGCTCGCCCGACTCGACCGGTCCGCTAGGGCAAGCGCGTGCTACTTAGAGAGCTGCGTCAAGCTTTTAACGTCACGCCAGCCCGACCCGGCGCTCGCTCGACCCGACCTGGCTGCTAGGGCAAGCGTGTGCTACTTAGAGAGCTGCGTCAACCTTTAATGTCCCGCCCGCCCGACCCGACCGGCCCGCTAGAGCAAGCCCGTGCTACCTCGAGAGCTGCGTCGTGCTTAAATTTCCCGCGCGTCTGACCCGACGGGTCCGCCAGGGCAAGCGCGTGCTACCGCGAGAGCTGCGTCATGCTTTACTGTCCCGCCCGCCCGACCCGGCGCTCGTCCGACCTGACCGGTCTGCTAGGGCAAGCGCGTGCTACTTCGAGAGCTGCGTCCGACTTTAATGCCCCGCCCATCACCCCGCACCAGCGCTCGACCAGTCCGCCAAGCCCGACATGGCTCCAAGACGTGCCCAGGCTGGGGCCCAGGAGAGGGCCCCAGGATGTGCCACGGCCGTGGCACATCTACGGGTATGGTGGGAGGGCCCCTCAGAAAGCCGAGAGGCCTCCCAGGGGGCCTTAAAGGGCTCCAAGACGTGCCCAGGCTGGGGCCCAGGAGAGGCCCCAGGATGTGCCACGGCCGTGGCACATCTACGGGTATGGTGGGAGGGCCCCTCAGAAAGCCGAGAGGCCTCCCAGGGGGCCTTAAAGGGCTCCAAGACGTGCCCAGGCTGGGGCCAAGGAGAGGGCCCCAGGATGTGCCACGGCCGTGGCACATCTACGGGTATGGTGGGAGGGCCCCTCAGAAAGCCGAGAGGCCTCCCAGGGGGCCTTAAAGGGCTCCAAGACGTGCCCAGGCTGGGGCCAAGGAGGGGGCCCCAGGATGTGCCACGGCCGTGCCACATCTATGGGTTGGGTGGGAGGGCCTCCAAGAGGGCCCACTAGAGCTCCCAGGGGGCCTTAAAGGGCTCCAAGACGTGCCCAGGAGGGGGCCCAAGAGGGGGCCCGAGGATGTGCCCTGGGCGTGGCACATCTACGGGTATGGTGGGAGGTCCCCTCAGAAGGCCCACTAGGGCTCCCAGAGGGTCCGAAATTGCACCACGGCGTGGGCCCCCAGAATGTGCAACGGCCGTTGTACATCTACGGGCTGTTAGGGCAAGCGTGTGCTACTTCCTGGCCCAGCCGACGAGATCGTTAAGTGCAATATTGGAGTTCAAACCCCTACATTGGGTTTGAACCAGAATATTAAACTAAACGTCAATATTGAGATTCAAAGTTCAATATTTCAATATTTCAATATTTCAATTCCTGGTTTCCAACTCCAATATTGAGAGGGCGGCGGCCAAATTCAATTCCGAGGTTTGGAACTCAAATATTGAGGTCGCCAATTGAATTTTTCAATTTTCGGCCAGGGACCCAGCCAGGGTTTGGCAATCGAAGAACAAATACAATTGATGAGAACGGAGTGAAGGCGGCAGCGGAAGTCCCCGCCCCCTCCAGCGTTGCGCCAGGCCGCGGCGGTGAGGAAAACGATGCACGGCATCGGCAGCTGATCGTACGTTGGTCCAGCGCTCGCGTAATCGCTGTTGCACGCCATGCCGAACGAGAAGGACGAGGAGCAGGAGAAGGGGAAGAAGGGGGGCGAGGCCGTGGATGGTGTTTCTGGACAGCTTTGGCGCTGGAGGCCTCTGGCGCCCTGGAGCTTCAAGGAAAGAACGACAGACGGCCGCGTTTCCCGAGGGTCGGGGCCTCATTCATGGCCCCCCCCCCGCACCCGAGGCACGCCGCAGAAGGCAGCGCGGACAGCCCCACGACGCGGCGCCCGCACGAGCGCAGGGGGATATCGAAAGCCCCGGGAGCTCCGCGCGAGGAGCAGATGTCAACTCGCCGGAGGCCCACGAGGGCGAGAGGAAGGGCCCCTTCCGAGGAAGAACGAACGAAACTGGTGGGGACACTTCGCCCCATGCACTCGAGTCAGGCAGCAGTCTAAAAGATCGCGCATCCACAGCTTGAGAGCTCTTGTGGTTTCACCGTGACCCAAAGACTGTCGGAGACCCACGCAGGCTTCCGGGATCGGGCGCCGCGCCGGGCGCCGCCCCCGGCGTGCCCCCCCCGCCAGGGAGAGGGAGGGCCCAGCGCCAGTCCGAGGAGTCCGCACGGACCCTTTCCTCGTCGACCGGTGGCGACGACGACCACGACGGCGCCGGCGACGACCGCGTCGGCGGCTCTTCAGTGTCCACCAGCGTCTGGGACGCGAGTCCAGACCTCCGACGTCGTGATAGTTCCAGCGCGAGGCCCCTGGAAGGAGCAGGACGACGAGTCGATGAGGAGTTGAGGGGGAGGGGGGTCCGTGAGGAGCCTCGGCGAGAGCTGTGGCTCAGAGGCTGAGGTGTAGTGACTCGGCGACAGTCTGCAGGACGTGGAGGGGCACTGCCAACAAGGACTCGCCCACGACTCCCCCCCTCTCTCCCTGATTACTCAGAGAGTCACCTCCCTTGTGCTCCCGTGGGCAGCGCTCGCAGCGGCAGCAGCAGCAGCACGCTCGTGGTGAAGCGACGCGGATCTAGATTATTCGGAGCGCTTCGGGCCCCCACGCAAGCTCCCAGAAGCCTCCAAAGGCCTCCCCTCCCCCCGGTCCCGACACCTCCCGCGGAGCTGTCTTCTTATTGTTATTCTTCTTAATACGCCGACTATGATTATCATCAGTACTATTACGATGATTAATGTCATTATTACTACTACTACGACTACGACTACTACTACTACTACTACTACTACTACTACTACTACTACTACTACTACTACTACTACTACTACTACTACTACTACTACTACTACTACTACTACTACTACTACTACTACTACTACTACTACTACTACTACTACTACTACTACTACTACTACTACTACTACTACTACTACTACTATACTACTACTACTACTACTACTACTACTACTACTACTACTACTACTACTACTACTACTACTACTACTACTACTACTACTACTACTACTACTACTACGACTACGACTACGACTACGACTACGACTACTACTACGACTACGACTACGACTACGACTACTACTACGACTACGACTACTACTACGACTACTACTACGACTACTACTACTACTACTACTACTACTACTACTACTACTACTACTACTACGACTACGACTACGACTACGACTACGACTACGACTACGACTACTACTACTACTACTACTACTACTACTACTACTACTACTACTACTACTACTACTACTACTACTACGACTACGACGACGACGACGACGACTACTACTACTACTACTACTATGATCACTATTACGTTATTATTCTTGATATTATTATTACTAGTATGAGTTTTACTACTGTTATTATTATGATTCTGGGGGCTTCCAAGAGGGGGGTGGACGAATCCCGGCCCGAGGCACGGGCCCGGTCGAGTGGGTGAGAACCAGGGGACGCGCTGAAAGAGAAGGAGGAGCCATGATATCGGGGCAGATGTCATGGCCTCGGCCAAGATGCACCCCCGTCGTCACCCCCAGTCGTCACCCCCAGTCGTCACCCCCCTCTTGGCCTCGTCACCCCCCTCACGTTGGGTCCTTCTTCTGTACATCCCAGAGGAGGCCTCCAGGAACGCGAGGGACCTGAGCCTTGTCTTCTGCTCAAGACGAGGTGCATGGGCAGCGATCCGCAATCCATGATCCATCCATCCATCCCTGATTTCTTCCTCATCCTGGTACTCCTCCTCGTAAGCATATTCATACTCATACTCATAATATCACACAGGTACGCATACGCATACGAATACTCACACTCATGATCATACGCACACGCATGTTCGTACGCATACATACCCATACTCATACGCGTAATCATACTCATACTCTTAGTCATCTTCCTAATCGTACGCATACGAATACTCACACTCATACTCATAATCATACTCATACTCATAGTTACAGTCACACTCGAACTCATGATAATACAGATACGCTCATACTCATACTCATACTCTTACTCATACTCTTATTTATACTCAGAGTCATACGCATACAAACTCATACTAATGCTCGTACTCATACTCATACTCATACTCCTCCTCCTCCTTCTCCTCCTCCCCTCTCTTCCTCCTCCTCCTCCTACTCCTCCTCTTCCCCCTCCAGATCATCCTCCTCCTCCACAGTCCCTTCTCCTTATAGATAACTCCTCCCCGTCGCACACCAGACTTGTCTGTAAAGCGGGCCGGGCGTTTCGCCTGAGACTTCCTCACCAGTTACGACCCTGACGCTCAAAAATTGACAACAGCTTCACAGATGGAGGGCGGGTGGTTTTCAAAATGTGGTTCTCGCCTTAGCGACGCGCACATTCGTTTTAAACATCTGAAAGAGCTTCACAGATTGAGGTCGGTTCATTTTCAAAATGTGGTTCTCGCCTTAGCGCCGCGCACATTCCTTCCTTTCCAATAATTGCAAGAGTTACACGGTTCCCACGGTCAACGTACCAGACATTGCATGTTGGAAACATTATGGCTTATGAGGGTGCGGTGATGAAAACTCAGGAATGGCGTCCTGGCACGATTCAGGATCGTCAAGACGTAAAAGTCAGGTTCATCTGTGGCGTTTGAGTCCCGAGAATCATATTTTGGCATGCTTCAGGGTCTTCAACCAATTGTCTTCCAACGAGACGATTCCCTCAGTGGAAATGAACCATGTAGGGGCCTATAGATAAGGAGCTTGGAGGGAGGGTTTTTTGTCCAACACCGTTGGTGACTCTTGGGTTTGCACTGGTCCTCCTCCTCCTCCTCGTCCCCCCCTCCTTCTTGCATTTAAAGCAAACCTTAGGTAAGTACCTGTGGCGTTCTTCGCCCTCCTCCTCCTCCTCCTTCCTCCTCCTCCTCCTCGTCATCCCTCCTTCTCCTCCTCCTGCTGGACAAGGTTGTGTTGGGTAAGGTTGTCCTGGGCACCGTGGTCACGCACCACATGTGCACATCGGCGTCGCACCCTTGCTTCACGGGCCAACGAAGGCCTTCAGCCACGCGAGGGGCCGGGCCCCGTCTTCTGTCCGCTCAGGGGGACGCTGGCTGTCGGTGCATCTGGGCGTGTGGCCGGAGGAGCCGCGCCGCGGCCCTGCGGACGCTCTCATCCCTGCCGAGCGGGAGGGGGCCTTCCTCCTCCTCCTCATCATCATCCTCCTCCTCCTCCTCCCTCCCTCCCCTCCCTCCCTCCCTCCCTCCCCTCCCTCCTCCCTCCTCCTCTCCTCCTCCTCCTCCTCCTCCTCCTCCTCCTCCTCCTCCTCCTCCTCCTCCTCCTCCTCCTCCTCCTCCTCCTCCTCCTCCTCCTCCTCCTCCTCCTCCTCCTCCTCCTCCTCCTCCTCCTCCTCTCCTCCTCCTCCTCCTCCTCCTCCTCCTCCTCCTCCTCCTCCTCCTCCCTCCTCCTCCTCTCCCTCCTCCCTCCTCCTCCTCCTCCTCCTCCTCCTCCTCCTCCTCCTCCTCCTCCTCCTCTCCCCTCCTCCTCCTCCTCCTCCCTCCTGCTCTTCCTCTTCCTCCTCCTCCTCCTCCTCCTCCTCCCTCCTCCTCCTCCTCCTCATCCTCCTCCTCCTCCTCCCCCTCCTCCTCCTCATCCTGCTGGGCGAGGTGGGCGCAGCGAGGGGGGCGGGGCAGGAGGAGGGAGCGGGAGGGGCGGAGAGGTGGGCCCTCTCAAAGGGGCTGCGCCTGCGCCACCCCACACCCCACACCCCCAAAGGAGGCCCCCGTGGGCGCCCTCAGAGGAGGCGCCGAAAGGAGGCGCGCCTGAGGGCCCCCTCTAGAGAGGTGCGCCTGCGGGCCCCCTGCAAGGAAGCGAAGCAGGCCTGGGATGGGAGAGGGAAGGGCTTTCCTTGACTTTCGCTTCGGAGAACATGCAAGCCGCGGAGCGCTTCGTCGGCCAGCAGCTGACCCCCCTGGCTCCGCCAGGGGATGGGAGAGGGGAGCAGGGGGCGAGAGGCGAGGGAGGGGAGGGAGGGGAGGTGGTGCTGCCAGAAGTGTCCTTGGCACGAGGTGAGACCAAGATTTCCAGGGAGGCCTCCGCGGTTTTCAGAGCAACCCTCACGAAGCTCAGAGGGCCCCAGGGGCTCCAAAACGGGGCGAAAAGCTGGAGACACCTTGGGCCAGGGACACCGTTAGCAACCCCCGAAGGGATTGGAGGGGAAAGGGGAGAGGGTTCAGCAAGATGCGCTCGCACCACACCTCTTCTCACGCTCGCGCCACATTACCCCTTCCTACCGATCCTCATCCCTTCCCAGTGCTTTGAGCCCGTTTCTATCAGCTGGCTCTGGTATCCTTGAAGGACCTCGATCCCCAAACGGAAATTACAGCGTTTAACCCATCGTTCGCTGCGCATGTGGAAGCGGGTTTTTTTTACACTGGAGGGTGGGAACGAGAAAAAGAACGAGGAGGAGAAAAGGATGAGGAGGAGGCAGCGGCGGATGAGCAGGATGACGAGGAAGGAGGAAAACGAGGAGGAGGAGGAGGACGAGGAGGAAGAGGAGGAGGAAGAGGAGGAAAAGAAGGAGGAGAAGGAGAAAAGGCAGGAAGGCAGGACAGAGCAGGAGCCGAAACAGGAGCCGGAGCAGCCAGGGGAAGACGGAGAAGGGAAATCGGCTAAAGGCAAGAGTGAGCCTGGGTAAGAGTCACCTAGGGTGCGCGGCTTTTTGGGGGCCGCGGGGGGACCAAACCCAGGCGCGCAAGCCGCTGGTACCGCTTCGCGTTCAGCGATCGGGGGACCCCATTGGGCCCGCAACAAGGGTCACTCTGGCGAAAGGTCACGCTTGCGTCCGGTCGAGGAAAAGAAGGGGACGGCGACGGCGAACAGGGAATCGGATTCAGAAACGTGGCCTGGTGCTGTTTTGTGGAGGACAGCGCGGTGCCTGGAGGCCCGGGTGAGGCAGGAGGGCAGGAGAACGCCAACTGTAACTACACGAGCCCCGTTCCGGACCAGGTGCACCCTGGGCCTGGGATGAACCAGAAAACAAACGACACCACCCCACCTGCGGCCCCACAGGGCTCAGCGTATACTAGGAGATCTGGCGTGCGCTTTTGCGTGGTATGCCCTACGGCGCCCGATGGGCCGTAGCGCAACATGGAGGGCCGTAGGAGGAGGAATAGGAGGAGGAGGAGGAGGAGGAGGAGGAGGAGAAAGAGAAAGAGAAAGAGGAGGAGGAGGGAGAGGAGGAGGAGGAGGAGGAGGAGGAGGAGGAGGAGGAGGAGGAGGAAGGGGAGGAGAAGGAGGAGGAGGAGAAGGATCGCTGCGCCCTCCCGGCCTGGCCCTGGAAGCTACAGGCACCAACGCGCGAGAGGACGGGCCTGGCCAGGCTCGGCGTCGGCGGCTGGAGCAGGCGTCCCCCGAGGATTATGCTGTTCACATCGTACTTAAGGACCCCATCCCAGGAATCATTCCGAGCACCCAGAAAAGTATCGAAACAGTGTCGAACGAGTATCGCCTCCCAAGGCCCGACAGGTGAAAACCCTTCAGTTTCGGTACTTTCTTGGTGCTCGGAATTCTTTCTGGCGGTCAAGGCTAAAGTAGATTGGAGCATCATAACCCGAGGAGGGGGGCCCACGCATCCGCCGGCCCGACCGGTTCGAAACATGGGCCCCCCTGCTGTCTCGACCCCTCGTCTGGGGCCGCTCTCGTCCTGAGCCGTTTCCGGACGGCCCCTGAGACCGCAACCGAGCGTCCGAGGGGCAAAGAAGGTGTTTCTTGTTGCTGCTGCTATATATATATATATATATATATATATATATGACCCACAAAAAATGCCGTCGTTCCGTTCTTGCCCTCAGGGGGGGGTAGGGGGAGGCCTGGAAATGAGCACCAACACGAACACAGGGGGCTGCCTCCACTGTGGAAAGATGATCCTGGACTTCGGTGTTGGTGGTAATACTTCGGCCACCTTGGAAACCAGAATAATACCACCATCACCGAGATGGGGATTTTCTTCCCTCGGTGGAGGCACGCCGCCGATCCTGGTGTTGGTGCTAACCTCGAGGCCTGCGAGGGCAGGGGGAGAGGGGGAGGCTTCTCGGGAGGAGGCCGCAACTTATAGGGTGCCAGCCCCACATCCACAGACAAGGCCCGCGCCTTCTGAGAAGCAGGGGTGTTTCTCAGAAGCCGTCCCCCCTGAGAAGCCTTCCCCCCTCCCCCCTACCCCCCCTTCTGCGCGCAGCCAGGAGGAGCCTTGCAGTCCCGTTTGCTGAACAGCGTCACCTCGAAGGCCTCGCCAAGAGGGAACGGCAGAGGCCTTCTCCCCACAGGGGCGCCCCGTCTCACAGAAGCCGTTCTCGTCGTTTTCGACGTCGTCGTCGTCGTACGTCGTCGTCGTCGTGCTCGTCGTCTTCGTGCTCGTAGTCGTCGTGCTCGTCGTCATCGTCGTCGTCGTCGTCGTCGTCGTCGTCATCGTCGTCGCCGTGCTCGTCGTCGTCGTCGTGCTCGTCGCGCTCGTCGTCGTCGTGCTCGTCGTCGTCGTCGTGCTCGTCGTCGTCGTCGTCGCCGTCGTCGTCGTCATCGCCAACGCTTGCTTTCTCCAGAAGCGAAGAGTCGCGCCCTCCGCGGTACTCGTGCTCGCGTTGGGGTGGGGAGGGCAGCGGTAGGCAGGGAGATCAGGAGGGCAGCGGTGGGCAGGGAGGGAGGGCAGCGGTGGGCAGGGAAGGCAGCGGTGGGCCAAGAGGTCAGGAGTGAGAAGGAAAAGGAGGATGAGGAGGAGGAAGGGTACTGCAACGAAGGAGGAGGAGGAGGAGGAAAAGGAGGAGGAGGAGGAGAAGGAAGAGGAGAACGAGGAGGAAGAGCAAAAGGAGCAGGACGAGCAGGAGGAGCAGGACGAGCAGGAGGAGCAGGAGGATGAGGAGATGGAGTAAGAGATAGACGTATAGGATATCGTCATCAACTTCCTCGTCCTCCTCATCGCCAACATCAACGGTACCGTCATCAGCAACCTAAACAGAAGCATCAACAGCAGCAGCATCACCACCATCAGCATCATCCGTTTAATCATCAGCACCATCGCCATCATCAGCAGCATCATCATCATATGCATCCACATCACCATCGGCATCGTCATCGTCATCGCCACCACTACCACCAGTCAGCATCACCCGCGCCATCAATACGAATCATCGCCACTAACATCACCAGCATATTCATCACCGCCACCATTGTCATCGTTAGTATTAATATCATCATCGTCGTAACCATCGGCATCGCCACCACCATCGTCACCACCACCATCACCATCATCCCCAGCATCAACAACATCACAATCACCATCACCACCATCATTATCACCATGGTCCTCGGCAGCATCACCATCGTCGTCAGCATCATCATCCTCGCCATCAGCATCCGCACCGTCAATTACCATCATCATTTTCATCGTCAGCATCATCAATAGCATCATCATGGGCATGCTAGCCATCAGTACCATCGCCATCAATAGCATCATCAGTTCCATCATCATCACGAGCAGCGTCATCATTCAAAACGACTACAACAACAACATCAGCTGACGCATCATCATGCACTCGCAGCAGCACCCATATCATCATAAGCATCAGCATCATCAGCACCACCACTACCATTCCATATCATCAACACATCAGCATCATCAGCATCATCAACATCGCAAGCATGCGCATCCTCATCCTCATCCCCAGCATTATCATCATCCTCAGCGTCATCATCATCCACAATTCGGTGGTGACCAGCGACCAAGCGCGCGTCGCGCCCCGTCGGCGGGTGCGACGCGCCCCCTCGCGAGCGCCACGCCGCATCGCCATTAGAGCCCACCGCGGCGCGGCGCCGCCACCGCGGTAGAATCCACCGCGGCGCGCGGCGAGGAAGCAGCGCACGGGCCCGACGCCCCTGGACACAACGCCACCGTCGCACCCAACACCCGCATTTCAGCGCGCCCAGCGAGGGTGGGCGGGGAAAACGCCAAAGGAAGCGGGCCCGCCCGCCCCGCATATGCCGCGGTCGCCCACGCGGCGCCGCGGCGCGCGCGCGCCCCGCTGGGCCGCGCGCGCACCTGCGACCCCCGCCTGCGCAGCGAAGGCGCGCGCCCGCGCGCAGACCTGCCCCGCGCGCGCGCCCGCCAGCGATCCACGCACACCTCAGGACGCGCACCGCGCGCGCGCCTACTGGCCGCGCGCTGCCCCCCGCTGCCCCCCCACAAATTGCGCCCGCGAACAAGCGAGCTCGTGCGCCAACCGCAATTCGGCGGCGACAAGCGCCCAGGCGCTTGTAGCCCCGTCGATGGACGCGACGCGCCCCCTCGCGAGCGCCGCATCAGCGGCAGACAGAGCCCACTGCGGGGCGGCGCCGCCTCCGCGGCATAATCCACTGCGGCGCGTGGCGAGAGGGCAGCGCGCGGGCCCGACGCCCACTGCAAATCCGAACGCTGCCGACGACGACGCAGGGCGCCCGCTGCAGGCTGCGCGCGAGGGCAGCTGGACACGCGCGGAACCATGGTCCGCCGAGGGCCGAATCAAGGGGCGGCGGGCGCGGATGCCAGCGACGCCGCCTCCCTGGCGGCAGCGCGCTCGAGCTGCGGGCGGCCCAAGCATTCTTTGAATGCCCTGGACGACCAGCCGCCCGCCCCCAGGACGTCGCCGAGGCAGCCCCCGCCCCGCGGATGGCCCCCGGATGACCTCGCCGCAGGCACTTCGAACTGAGACCCTCCGGCCCAGGATTGCCCGCAGTCCTGGCCGCGGACCTCAGCTGACGCACAACCGCGGGCAACGTTTTAACTGGCCCGGCGAGCATGGCCCGGGCGGCCATTGCGCAAAGCCCTTCGCCGCTGAAGACAAATCGCCGCGACGGGTCAGAGCGGCGCACCGCGACCCCCACGCCCCCCGGCGGCAATCTGCGGGCGACGGCGAAACACTAAACACATTACGCACAGCGCTCGGACTGTCGGGCGCGCCACGCGAGGCGGGAGACGCAGGATGTCGTCGCGCACAGGGTAATACTTCTCGGGGCGCCCCCGCGGGCCATGCTTCGATGCGGCAGCGCGGGCCCCCCCCGACTTCCCGCGCCACGAAGCAATCCGCATTCAGCCGGAGCACCGCAGCGCCAGGCGCGTCGCGAGCGAGCGCGCCAGCCCGTCGCCCTCGCGCCTCGCACGCCGCGCGAAGCGCATTAACGTAATTGGCGAAGGTGCCGGCAGACTGGAAGCTGCACGACTACACCCGGCAGGCCGTCCACATCTGGGGCCCCCTCGTTGCCCGCACGGCGCATTCGGGTCTCGGCGACATGGAACCAGGACTTCGCCGCCGCCGCCACCGTGCCCAGGGACCGTGGACACGAGCCCAGCAGCGCGCGCAGGCGCTCGCGCTCGCGCCAGGACTGCACGCCTCCGGTCACCACCGCAACTTGCCCGTGGTGCCCCGAGGCATTCGCCTGCATTCTCCCGAACAGCCGCACTTCGCACTCGGCCTTTCAACAGGCTTTCCGCGCTGTCGCGCCCCTTGCTGCGCATGGGCGGCGCAGGGGCCGGCGACGCTGACTCCGACGAGCTGCTGTCGTCGCTGCTGTCGTCGCTGCTTTCGTCGGAGGACGAGTGGCTGCGGACGCCCCGCGCGATGCGCGGCCGCTCTGCGCGGTGCGCTCGGTCGTCAGAGGACGAGCGGCGCGGACCTTCTGCGACCCCGATAACTCCATACGGTGGCGGCCCCGTCGGAGAGCCGCACCGCTGCGCAGCGCGCACCAGCCTCATGCACGCGTCGCTCGCCGCCTGCACAACGGAGACGGGCGCCTGGCAGACGCGCGAGAGCACGCCCCGCATGGCTGCCAGTCCAGTTCTGACAGTCTGGCGCCGTTCTGGCGTCGGCAAACGACGAGGCGCCGTCGGCGACGCGGGGCTCCACTGCCTTGGGTATAACGGCTGCACCGAACGTGGGAAAGCGACGACCAGGGGCATCGCGAAGACTCATGATAACGTCTCTGCCGCCTTCAAGGCAAAGGCGCGCAATGCACTCCACGGAGCTCGCGCGCACGCCAGTGCCGCAAATCGCGCACGGCGCGCCGGCTCGAGCGCACGCTCGCAGCACGTGGCCCAGCCGCGCTAATGGATACGATTCGCCGAGCGCGCGAAGCAACAAACGCACTGCCGCTGGCGCGCAACAAGATCTGCTTGGCAGTGCGAGGTTGCGCGGAGACAGGGGGGCGCCGCGTCGCGCGCATGGCAAAACCCGAGCCGGCGAGCTTGCTCGCGAACAATTGGGCGAGCCCCGCCTGCGCGCGGGGCGCACCGAGTTGCGCCAGAAGGTCATGCTCCTCGCGGCCTGGCGAGCCGGCGATGTTCACTTCGGTTGGCACACGTTGAATTACGACGCGCATGTCGAGTGCCCCGATCGCTGACCAAAATGCGCGAGCGAGAGTGCAATGGTCGGCGGCGCTCGCGCAGCCCTTCCCTAAAATTGCGTCGGCGGCCGCGCTGTCACTGAAGACTAACAGATCAAGGCCTCTGAGGGGGGATTCCCAGGCGCCAAGGCCCAGGGCCACGGCCAGAACACCGAGGCCAGTAACCAGTGAATCGACGCGCTGCGAGGATTGCCTGCGCTCGACGGTCGCGCGGCGCGCACGGGCGCCTCGCTCGTCGGCGCGCGGCGCGCGCGCCTTATGATTTCGCCGGATAGGTTCATGTCGCAGCAAAATAAAGGATCATCGATTAGCGCGACCGCCGCAAGGCGCGGCGGAGACCCGCGCGCGTCGGCCCACATCACGATCGGCGCCTGCGCGCTTGCCTTGAACTTCCTCTGCTCGGCTACACGACTCGCGCGTTGCCGCCCAGTCTGCCGCCATGCCCGCGCGCGCTGGAAGAGCGGGCGCGCCATGGCCCTTCCCGCCTGTCCGAACTGGCGGGACGCCCCCCAAGAGAGCGCCCTTGCGCGCTTGGAGGCCGCGCCTGCGCGGCGGCGCGCGCGGCGCCCGGGCCCGCGCGCGGGTGCGAATGATACCTGCCGTCAATTTGCGGGCACGCGCGGGGCAGCATGGCGCTGCCTACCTAACGGCAGGGCACTATACCGTGCCAGGATCGCTGCGCCCTTGCGCTTGAACGCTACGCACGCGAACCTCCCGTGATCGGGTCGGAGGGGGCAACGCCGGAACGCGGCATCCACGTCGGCTTTGATGAGCGCGCGATACCGTCACACATCTGCCGCGCGCTCGCGCAGGCACTTCAGGGAGCAGGGCAAAACCGATCACGTCTCGCCGTCTCGGCAACAAGCCTGGAGAGGCGAAATAAATCGTCGACATTATCGCGGATACTTTTGTTCGCCAGCTTCGACGCGCCGCTTACGCCGCCACGGGTGAAATCGTCGACCGAGCGCGCCTTCGCGCCCAGACGCGTCACGGACGCGCGACGCATGCGAGGAGAAAAACGCGCGGACCTGGGGGGCGCGGGCAGCCATGAGCCCGCAGGCGACCCCGAAACGCTATGCAATGACGATCTTTGACAGAGCGATGGCGCCGCCCCCTCGCTCGGCGGCGAGAGCCGGCCGAGCGCAGCCTCATCTTGCACCTGCTTGAATAGCGATGCTTCGTGTTCATCGTCTCTCAGCGCGGCGAGCAGTCGCTCGTTGCTCCTCAGCGCACCTGCGCGCTGCCGACCCGCAAGCGCACCAGCGCACCGACACGGAGCACCGTTCTCGAGACCGTCAATCTCGTCGGATTCACCAGACTCGCGCGGCACACCGTTGCCAGATGACGGCAGCCAGCCAATCACTGGCGCGCCCCGCGGTAGCGACGCGCGCGCGCGGTGCCCAGAGCGCAACGGGCGCGGCGAGCAGAACTGCCTCCACGAAGTCACGCGCGCACTCCAGGTCGGCGCGACCTGCCCCTCTCGCGAGCGCTTCCTACAGCGGCCGCGATCGCGGCGTCGGCGCGGCGCGCGCCCGCGCGCTTGGAGCGCTGCACCTTCCGGCTCGCTGCGCGGACTCTGAAGGCTTGCTCCACAGACCTGGCTGCTGGCCGGGCGACGGCCTTCACGGCATCGGCCGTCACTTGCTTCGCGTCCGCGAACGGCTCTGCCCCTCTCTGCAACGCTGCCCCCATGCAGTCGAGCTTACCAGCGTCGGCGGAAGACGCGGATTTCCCTTCGAGTTTGCGGGGGCTTTCCATAATCGCGCGGCTGGGCACGACTGCCTGCCATCAGACAAACGCGCACGCACGCGCGCGCCGCGCCGCGGGCACAGGACCCCCGCCGAGTCCGTCGGCGCTGGCGGCACTGGCAACCAGCATCGGCGCTTCGGCGGCGCCGGGCGCCGACGCGGCGGCGCGGCTTGGGCGGCCGCGACAGCATAGCCCACAGGGAGCGAACACACCGTTCCGGCGACCGCGCGCTTGTCGCAGCTCACGCGCGCAACCGCGCCGCGCTGACCCCAGGTTCTCGCCGCGCGCTGCGACGCGCGCGAGCTGATGGCCCACTTGCGAAGTGAGACGCACGTGAGAGGAGCCGAGTGATAAACATGATTCGCCTCATATGTCCGAGCGAGTCCGCGTCGGCGGGCGAGGCCGACGATTGTTCGGCCGCGCTGCAAGCGCAAGGTCGCGTGAAAGCGCGTCGATTCAATTAGCGGCCACGACGCAGTCTTCGCCCCTTGCCAACAGCGCAGGGACGCCCGCGGCGCCGCTAGCCTGCCGCACACGCGCTACGCCGAACAGATCGCGCGCGGCGCGTCTCCCGAGGCGCACCATGGTAGACTTCTGAGCGCGCCCCACGCGGCCCCTAGGCTCTACGGCCCCGAGCTGGGCATTCTTCGCTGGCCGCGGAGGCGCGCGCGGCCTCCGGTAGTCGCTCCGGCCCCAGCTCTCCCACTGGTGGGGCCCTCAAGCGCCCCGGCTGTCCGAGTGGCCACTCTTGGGGGCAGACTTCCAGCCGCCCTTGCCGGCGCCCTTGCGGCCGGACGCGGCCGCGCCGGCCGCCGCGCCAGCGGCCTCCGCATGGCCACAGGGCCCCCTTGACAGATTCTCCGGAGTCGTAAATCCCATCGGCAACACTCAGCAACTCGCGGTGATTATTTCCGATTGCCTTGCTGAGCTTGAACTCCAAGCCCCCCGCGATCGTTCTCTCCGCCCAGCTCCTGCGGACGACCTCGTCATATGATCGCAAGATGAACGCGTCGCTTCTTTGCCTCAAAACGGGCGCGTTGACTGCGACGCGCGCGCGCTCGCGCGCTGGCCGCAATCCCGGGCCTGGCTGGCCACGGTCAGGATTACCTTCTGACGCCGTAGGATCGCACGCGGGGGGAGCTGGCCGAGCGCCACGGCCGCCACCCCGCACCAGCGATTTCGCGACTCCGCGACAGTGACCGGCCGCGGCGCGGCGCAGCGCCTGCACCGAGCAATCGGCCAGCACGCGATGAACACACCGTTCTTGGGAACTTTCGCCTGGACGGCTCCGAGAGCGCGAGCTACGCCCCCAACTTCCTCTGACGCCCGTGGCTGGTCGTCTGCGCCGCGCGCGTCGCCTGGGCCCATCCAGGCCGGAAGCCAATGCTTCGCGTCGGTAAAGTCAAATGGCTCTGCAACCGCGCATTTATCTCACTTCCGCTTTGCGGATGCGAACCATCGGCCGTTCTGTTGTCGGCGCGAAACGGGGGCAGCACGCGCGGCGCGCCGATCCGGCGGGCGCGCCTGAGCCAGCAAGTCCGCGGCAAACCAGCAAGCGCCGGTTGCTCGGCGATCTCTGCTGCGAAGCCGACGCGCGCGATGGCCCGGCGCAGCGCGCGCCGGCCGTGGACGCGCGCCTGGCGTGGCGCTCGGCCTCCAAGGACGCACGCGCGCTGGGCCTCAGCTTCTTGGCCCCTGAAACGCATGTGAACAGGAACGCCCTTTCCCCGCTCGCGATTGCGGAGTCGGCGTCGAAGTCCACTGGCATCGCCTGCACCAGGACCTCAACCGCCCAGATTTCTTGCCGTTCGCACAGCTGCGCCACGGCATCCAGCCGCCTTGAGGGACCCGCCCGTCACGCATGCAACGCTGACATGGCCGAGAAAGTCTGGCACCGCGGCCATCGCGGAGAGACTCGCACATTTCCGCGCGTCGAATGCACTGATCGCGACCTTCGCTGATGCGCGCTTCTCTGCGGCGCCGCGGAAGCGCGGGCGGCCGGGGCTGCGCTGCGCCGCTGGGGCACCGAGGCTTCAACACACGCGACGTGGGACACAGCATGGTCCGTCTGTCCTCATTGGCCAGTAGTAGGCCGCAGCGACGGCGAAAGAGCCCGTGTCACAGAAGCCATTAGTAGGCCTCGGGCGGAATGACCACGACGAGACACTTCGCGGCCCCTCTGTCCGCGCTGGCCAGTAGCAGGCCGCGGCGATCGCGAAAGAGCCCAAGCCACGGAGGCCATCCGCAGGCTGAGCCTATGCCACAGCTGCCATCAGTCGGCTTGAAGCGGATAGATCTTGACGGGGCACTTCATGGTCCGTCTGTCCGCATTGGCCATAGGGCTGCGTGACGGCAGCGAGGGCCAAGGAGCTCGTGACCGCAGAAACCCATAGTACTGGACGCCAGTCGGCCAAACGCGGCCAGCAATAGGCCTCTGCGATGCCAGCCAAAGCAATCGAGCGCAGCACAACCGACGAGGCAAGGGAGCTCAGCGCCACCGACGCCAGAGGGGAGCCGGCGGCGACGCGAAGCAGAGGGGGGCGCCCATGCACGGGCGGATCCCGGACCCCAAGTGGGGCAGGCCCGCGGGCCGCAGAGGAAGACCAGATCTTCGAGCGCGGCAAAACAGACGAGGAAAATCGGCACCTGCGGATGGGGGGGATGAGGGATGAGGGCCAGTGAGAGCGCGTCCGAGTCGAACGCGCCTCAGGCAAAGGAAAGCCCTGAGGTGCCGCGAAGCGGCTGGATATAATGAACTGGGAGGGCGAGCGGAGGCCAGGGTAAACCAACGCCTCAAATCGCACCCAGAAAAGACAAATAGCACACTACGTCACACCTGCGGGTCGCCTGGTGCGCCCAGGACGGCCGTGGAAGATCCTATCGATCAACCCTAGCTGGTTGGCCCGCGCGCTCGGATTCCCTGAGAGTCCCAAACACACGCGGCCGAGCTTCCAAACGCTCCGAGAAGTCTCGACAGTGGTGGTGCCTGCAAATTTGCGGCAGCAGTAGACCGAATTGGCACAAAACACATCATGGCCCAAAACGGCGAATTCAGAAATGAGCGCAGCCGACCCAAGGACGTTTGGAGCCTCCGAGGGCTCCTCAAGCACCTGGAGAGGGTCCACGGGCCCAAGGCCAAACACGGGATCCCGCGGGGCCTGGCCGAGGCCGCCTCTTAAAACTTCGTCGACGATCTCTGGCGAGGGCCTGAGGCGAGGGTCCGATACTTTGACCCAGTCCTCCCGCGAATTCCTAAACCATTCAGCACAGGCGAGGCACTGGATAGCGGAGGGCCCACACTTCCCCTCCGACCCAGTGCGGAGCCACGCGAGCGTCGCATCCGAGCGAGCACGCGAGCGCGCGCGGGAGGCGGAGGCCAGCGCACGCGCGGGGCCGAGCTGGCGGCAGCGGCAAGCGGCGGACGGCCAGCACGACCGGGCCGAAAGCGAAGCCGGCCAGCAACCAGCGCCGAGAGGCGGGGCAGACGGACGAGACCGAACGCCGCGGGCGCGACGCGCGAACCGAGCGACCGAGGAGACGACCCTGGGGCCAGGAGACAAGGACGCAGACGGCCACGGAGGGCAAGCAGGCGGGGGCCACACGACGCGAAGCACGAGCCGAACGCACGAGACACGCAGGGGCCAACAAGAACCGAACCGAGCGAGCCAGGGCCAACGCGAGCACGAAGAGCGGGCCGAGAACTGAGCAACGACGAAGCAGACGGAAGAGAACGCAGAAGGCAGCGGGACCGCCCGTCCTGCATATGCCGTGGTCGCCTGCGCAGCGCCGAGGCGCGAGCGCGCCCCGTCGGGGCGCGCTCGCACCTGCGATCCCCGCCTGCGCAGCAAAGGCGCGCGCCCGCGCGCGGACCTGCCCCGCGCGCGCACCTGCCAAACGATCCACGCACACCTGCAGGACGCGCACAGCGCGCGTGCGCCTGCTGGCCGCGCGCTGCTTCCCACTGCCAACCCACGAAGTGTGCCCGCGAACAAGCGAGCTTTTGCGCCTACAACGGCACCATCATCATCAATAGTATCATCATCATCATCATCATCATCATCATCATCATCATCATCATCATCATCATCATCATCATCATCATCATCATCATCATCATCATCATCCTCATCATCATCATCATCATCATCATCATCATCGTCATCATCATCATCATCATCATCATCATCATCATCATCATCATCATCCTCATCATCATCCTCATCCTCATCATCATCACCAGCAGCAGCATCATGAGCAGCAGCATCATCATCACCACAACCATCATCATCAGCATCATTATAATCATAATCGACATCAGCATCATCATCGTCACCATCGTCATCCTCATCATCATCATCATCAGCATCATCAGCATAATCAGCATCACCATCATCATCATCAGCAGCATCATCATCATCGTCATTATCATCATGGTCAGCATCATCCTCATCATCATCAGCAGCAGCAGCCTCATCATCATCAGCATCATCAGCAGCATCAACACCATCACAGTCATCAGCAGCAGCAGCATCATCACCATCATCGTCATCAGCATCATCAGCATCATCATCAGCATCATCAGCATCATCATCATCCTCATCATCATCATCAGCAGCAGCATCATCATCACCATCATCATAACCATCAGCATTGTCATATCACCACTATCACCATCGTCATCACCAGCAGCAGCATCATCATCGTCAGCAGCAGCATCATCATAAGCATCATCATCAGCAGCATCATCATCAGCAGCAGCATCATCATCTCCGTCCGTATCCTCATCCTCGTCCTCCTCTCCTCCTCCTCCTCCTCCTCCTCCTCCTCCTCCTCCTCCTCCTCCTCCTCCTCCTCCCCCTCCTACTCGTCCTCCTCCTCCGCCTCCTCCTCCTCCTCATCCTCCTCCTCCTCCTCTTCCTCCTCCTCCTCCTCCTCCTAGACCCGACATTGCGGCCGGGCCTCCTCCTCCCCCTCCTTCTCCTCCTCCTCCTCCCCCTCCTCTTACTCCTCCGCCTCCTCCTCCTCCGCCTCCGCCTCCTCCTCCTGCTCCCATGCTGCTTCCTCACCAGAGCATCGGTACGCAACAAAGGGCACGGGCGAGGTGCCACGCCGACAAACTCCGGCCTCGTCCTCTGCCTCCGCGGCCATACTGCTGGGGAGCGGCCTCAAGAGGGGAGCACGCCGGCGGGTGCGGAACGGCGGAGCGGATGGCCGACAGCACCACCAAGCCCGGGACAAAGGAAAAAGGCAGAAACAGATGCTGTCGGAGGTCCGCGCGACTTCTTGGGTCGACGCCGGAGGCGCCGCCACCGGGGCACCACGCTGGACAGCCAGGGACGCACACAAGCGGCGAAAAGTAGCGGGTCTTACGCGAGATGGCATAGCGACCTAACGCGGCGGCTTACGCGGGCAGCCAGCGCGGCACGCCACATTAGAGACGAAGGCGCTTACGCGCGACCTTACGCGGGCGGCTTACGCGCCAATGTCGGCGCAGTCGATCCCTCGTCGCTCACACGGGCAGGTCAGACACGGCCCTCCATTCGAACAGATTCCCTCCGTCCTGGACAGCTCATCCTCTCCGCGGCCGCCTCATCCTTCTCCGCCTGCCCCCGCCTCATCCTCGCGCCACTTCTCCTACATGTCCTCTTCGGGTGTGCTGTCTCATGGGCTCCAGAAGGCTGGGTAAACGGCAATGAGGAGAAGGAGCGGCGGAGGAGAGAAGGAAGTGAGGGGAAGGAGATGGAGAAGAAGAAGGGGAGAGAGGAACAAGAGGAGGAAGCATAGCCATCTACCCCCGCTCGCTGATACCCCTGAAACGGCAGAGTGGATACCCTCCCTCTCCTCCTGCAGCACAGCTGAGGAAGCACATGAT
The DNA here is from genome assembly GCA_963575745.1 of Prorocentrum cordatum. Taxonomy (NCBI): domain Eukaryota; class Dinophyceae; order Prorocentrales; family Prorocentraceae; genus Prorocentrum; species Prorocentrum cordatum. The sequence continues at coordinate 365,723 of CAUYUJ010014265.1, read as the reverse complement.
CGGCGGACACCAACGCAGACACCTGGAGGCCCGATTTGCTCAAGGTGTTCGACTCCATGCCTGGGGACGGCATTCATCCAGAGGACTTTTGCTGGGAGTCCCGGCCGTCTTGAAAGCCCGTTCCCAATGGAGAGCGGTCACAGGGCCCATGGGGGCCTCGCTGCTCACCCTCGGGGCCCTTGGGTGCGTCTGGGTGGAACCCGATCGTTGGGGGGGGGGGGCCGCCGGTGGCGTGTGGAGGCTGAGCCCCGACCAGCCTGATGGCATGCAAGAGTTGCGCGAGGCGCAAACACAGTCAGTGATGCGACAGCTTGAGCAGCAGGCCAGACAGCACGCAGAAGGAGCCTGCTTGGCCGGGGGAGGTGACCTCTCTGTCCTGCGGACGACCATCAAGCAAATGCACAAGCGTGGCATGGTGCAGGGAGGTGGGGCCCCGGAGGGGATAGCCGTGCACCACCATTTGAACGAGAGACCGTCAGAGACGCGCGGGTTGCAACACCCCAGGCATTGTGACGCGTGTGCTAAAGAAGCTTCCAACACCATTCGATACACGAGTGCCCTTGTGATGAAGCGTTGGTGCGCCCATGGCCGGCAAGGACTGCCAATTTGTGTGAGGGTGCCCCATCCATGACATGGACCGGGGGCGAACGAGATGCTGTGGATCCGTGAGATCGCTCCCCCCTTCTTCTGGAGCCTAGTGCCTGTGGCACCCAAGGGGGAGATGCTTCATCCTGGCATGTTAAAGCCGTGGAGACCCCTGCCCCAACCCTCGGTCGAAGCAGCGAGATACGGAACTTCCAGCGCCCAGAGGGTCGTGTTGGCTTCCTGGATGGGTCGGGGACGTCATCTGACCCTCCTCGTGTGGTGCGCGTGGGGTGGGGAGCCCACCTCCAGCTGGGACCCGAGGGGTCCCCTTGCCCTGAGGCCTCTGTTCCCCCTCCCTCTCCTGCCTGGATAGTGTTGGGGAGCCGACGGCCGCCAGAGTGTGCCAACAGCGGAGCTTGCAGCGCTGTGGTGGTGTCTTCTGCTCACGGCAGGAGGCATTACGACACATACGGGTATATTCAAACAGTTTTTGACGGGTGGCATGAGGGGCTCCTACTAGAGAACCCCAACGGAGCCCTGAGAGGGCGTGTTCTGGTCAAGTGTTGCTCCGCAGGTGCTGCTCCCGTTTGGATGTGCAATCCCACCTCCGACTCAGGCAGTCCCCCGAGGTTCCGCGAGGGAATGAAACAGCCGACGCCTATGCCAAGAGGCGTGCGGAGGAGGCTGGGGCGAGAATCGCCCCAAGAGGCCAAGGCTTTGGGTGTCGCCGACGCCACGGCCACCCTCGGACAGCAGCGCCTGCTAACGCGATCGCGGCGACGCTGGCAGGCCAAGGACCGCGACCGCGGTCCTCTCCTCCCACCCTTGCCTCCTCCTCTCCTCCTCTCCTCCCACCCTGCCCTCCTCCCATCCCCCATCATCCCTTCTCCAATCCCCGCCTCCCTCGCCCCTCCCTCCCATCCTGCCTCCTCCCTTGCACACCCCTCCCCCTCCCATTCCCCCCCCCTCCCCGCTCCTCTCCTCCCCTCCCCCGGGGGCCGCGGCCGCACAAAGCGCCTCCGAGAGCCCGGCGCCAAAAGAGAAGGGGGGGCGGGGGGCGACGCCACGGCGCGCGCCCCCCCCCGCCAGGCGCGCGCGCCCCGCCCCGCCCGCGCCCGCGCGCGCGCGCCGACGGGCGCCAAATTCTCGAGAGCCAGGAGCCCGGATCGCGCGGGAGCTAGGGAAGCAAACAATGGCGTAAGCATAAAGACTCGGAAGTCCGCGCGGATTTCTTGGATCGGCGCGGGACTACCCTCTCTGGCGCGCGGAGCGCGCCAGGGGCGGCGCTAGAGGCGCCGCCAGGGGCCTCCTGCGCCGATCCGAGAAACCCGCGCGGACCTCCGAGTTGTTATGTTTATGTCATTCGTCGTTCCCCTAGGAGCGGCCCCTGGAACCACCTCCTATGTGACGCACAGAGACAGACTACGACTACACGTCCTCCTTGGAAGCGCGCGTCCGACCCGAACACGCAGTACCCCCATATTGTAGCAGATCGTTTCCCGAGCGGTGTGGCCAGAGAGCGCCCGCTACGACGTCGATACTGTAAGATTTGTCGGTGCGCGCGCGCCCTTTGGGGGGGCGACGCAGGCATAGTAGACGCCGATCGTACGGTCGGGGACTTTTGCTCGGCGTGCAGCGGCGGCGGCCCCAGCGGAGCGGCATGCCCTGCGAGCGGACAGCGCGTTGCTCCGCTTCGCGGGGCGGGCGGCTGGGAAGGGCTCGGACCGCTGACGCTCGGGGGCACGGACGTGGTTAGCGTGTCGCACCGAGGAGTGGTGGGCCTGATTTTTGTTTGGGGGGAGGTACGTGGGCGCGCGAAGCCAAATCGAACGCCGAGCAAGCAAGGGCGGGCCGCGACGTAGTGAAGGAAGAACCGCGAAGTGGACAGCGTCCGCCACAGAGCGGAACAGGGCGTGGCGCAGCCGAAACGGCGCGGGAGGCATCACGCGGGCACCGGCAGCACGTCCACGAAGATGCTGATGAGCAAGCCAGTGGAGTGGTGGGCCAGAAGCTTCGCGCGACATGCGCAGCCAACGCTCCGGACCGTTCAGCCCTCCCCCGCGTGCTCCGCCCCAGCGCGGCCGCGGGGGCCGCGCTGGGCCGAAGGCCGCCGACAGCCCGGGCCGAGGTGGACGACGACGACGACGGCGGCGACGATGACAACGAGGAGGAGGAGGAGAAGAGGAGGAGGAGGAGGACGACGACGACGACGAGGACGACGACGACTACGACGACAACGAGGAGGACCAGTGCAAACCCAAGACGCATCCACAATGTTGGAGTACAACCTCCCTACAAGCTCCCTCTTCATAGGCCCCTATTGGGAGACAACCGTTTGAAGATCCCGAAGCGTGCCAAAACACCAGTCCCTGAACTCCAACGCCACGAATTGACCGCGGCGTCTAGATGATCCTGACTCGTGCCAGAGCACCATACCTGGGACGTCAACACCGCAAATACAAATAACTGCTGCGCCCTGACAAACCTGAATCGCATTTCTGGTACGCTAAACAGAAGACGAGCGCGCGCGGCGCTGAGGCGAGAGCAGCGCTGAGGCGAGAGCCACATGTTGAAAACGGCCCGCCCTCATTCCGTGAAACTCTTGCAATTCACTTAAATCGAAGTTGCGCGGCGCTAAGGCAATCGAATTTGCGCGGCGCTAAGGCGAGAGCCACATGTTGAAAACCACCCGCCCTCAATCCGTGAAACTCTTGCAAGTGTTTTAAGACGAATGTGCGCGGCGCCAAAGCGAAGGCCACATTTTGAAAACCACCCACCTTCAATCCGTAAAGCTCTTGCACATGTTGAACACGAATGTGCGTGTCGCTCGGGCAAGAGCCACATTTGTGAAACTGTTCCTCTGTGACAGTCTTGCCAAAGTTTAAGCTTCAGGGGCATCAGTGGTGTGGAAGTCCCAAGCAAAACGCCCAGCCCGCGGCGGGCGACAGGGAGGAGTTATCCAAAAGGAATGGAGGAGAAGGGCGGGCACGCCAGGGCAGGCACGATCGTGATATCGTGCTGCGCCTGGCGTACCTTGCTTGCGCCACTTGTGCTGGCCAAGAGGCGTATATACCGCTCCCGGTCCCAGGATGGGCCTGACCAGGGGCAGTGGAAATGCATAGATCTCGCCGCACTATGTGATGGGCGCTCACAGCCACGCAGGGTGTGACGTGTGATGGCGAGTTGGGCCCGCGCTTCGAGGAAAAAAAGATCGCTGGCTCTCTCATGAGGCACGTCGCACTCCTCAGTCCAGTGCTCAGGGTGCCCGTGACAGCACCCAGCCTCGAAGGGGTGCGCGGCGAGTGCGAAAAGACAGAAAGAAAGAGAGAGAGAGAGAGAGACAGGCAATCCCCTGTGAGATGCTGCTTGCACGCTGAGGCAGGCATACTCGAGACAGCATGCTTCTTGGGGCTTGTGACAGACGTTCACAGCATTGCAGGGGATGACATGTGATGGCGACTTGAGCCCACGCATGCTCCCGCGAGAAGGGTTCCAATAAAGTCGCGCGCTGGGAGGGCGAAGAGCTAGAGCAGGCACAGACGAAAACAACTATTGCGAAATGAGATATGGGGGTGCGCTCATCCATATTGAACCTTACTATGGTGCCTCAAGATGGGTTCCCTGGGCCTCTCGGGGGTAGCAAGAAATTTCCGTGGTACACCTGCTGGCAGGCTGACTTCTTATCTGACGTACCTACCGTGGGGGCGTGTGGAACTAGGGGCTCCTGAGTCCTCACTACTTACTCTTCTCTACCTCCTCCTCCCCCCCCACAGCTATCCCCCGTCCTTCTCTGCATCCCTCCTCGCCATTCGATGTAGAGGAGGAAGAAAAAGAGGAAGAGGAACAGGAAGAGAAATGGGAAGAAGACTTGGAAGGCGAAGAGAAAGAGGGACTCTCCGGCTGGAGCCACACCCGATGCTTGGAGGGGGGCTGGGAGAGGGTAATCTTCCCTATGGCGGCCTGTGTGAGTTCAGCCGCTCTGCGAAGGGAAGGAGAACGAGAAGAAGGACGAGAGGGCGGAGGCCGATGACTGTCCGTCGGCCTGGGAACCGTCACCGACGAGAACTGGCGCAGAGCAGAACGTGCTAGCCGCCAGGGTGGGGCAGCTGGCACGGCTGCTCAGCACCGTGTCGAGGGGCACGAAGACAACCGATCCAGCAGAATCCTCTTGGCCATACTCAACGGCCCCCTCCGGGGCAATCTCTGCTCTGCGTGCCCATATCAAGTATGACAGAATGCAATGACACGACAAGTTAGGAACAGCCCCCTTGAATCAGAAAGGACGTCCACGGTGTGACCCCTGGAAACAGCCGTGCCATACTCAACGGCCCCCTCGGCAATCTCTGCTCTGCGTGCCCACATCAATTACAGTAGGAGCTCGACCACAAGGAACCTTCCACAAGAAACCCAACCCTGAGACCCCAAGACGTCCGGCTGATTTCTGGTGTGGGAACGCACGCTTTCCATCGCAAATCACCGAACCCAGAGAACCCAGAAAGCCCAGGGCACCCTGGAGGCAAGCCAGGTGTTTCTTGGCATGGGTCTCCACTGTATGTCAGAATACATACAATGGCATGACAGGTTAGAAACAGCCCCCTTGATTCAGCAAGTACGTGCCCAGTGCGACACCTGGAAGCAGCCGTGCCATCACAAAAAAACGGAGTGCGAGCATAAGCACATACCGATCACGAGAGACAGAGGACAGGCAGCATACACCTAGTGTGAGAGACGAGAGAGAGGCAGGGTTGCATCATTATATGAACTGCCCCTCCTGTTGATGCTGCTGCTCCTGCTCCTCCTCGTCCTCCTCCTCCTCCCCCTCCTCCTCCTCCTCCTCCTCCTCATCCTCCTCCTCCTGTTGATGCTGCTATTCCTCCTTCTCCTCCACCACTTCGTCCGCCGCTGCATGTTCCTCATCGTGGCCCCCTCCCCCCTTGCCAAACACTTCCTACTACTCCTTGTTTCACCGCTCCCTTTTCTGTTCACCATTGTCCAGCTCCCCTCTCTCTGCACTCTCGAGGAGGAGAAGGAGGAGGGGAAGGAGAGTGAGAAAGGCAGTTGGCCCATGAAAACGAAAGGTCCACACACGCTTTTTTTCATGACCGCGCTCTCATCATGGCCATGAACTCTTTGAAGTCTATCTGGCCATCGCCGTCGAGATCGACCTGGGCTACAGGCTTAGCGCTGCTCGACACTGCTCGTCCTCGTCTACCTCCAACTCGCTATATGCGTCATCAGCATTGACACTATCATCATCATCATCATCATCATCATCATCATCATCATCATCATCATCATCATCATCATCATCATCATCATCATCACCATCAACATCATCATCATCATCATCAGCAGCATCATCATCATTGCCATCAGCATCATCATCAGCATCATCATCGTCATCATCAGCAGCATCATCATCATACCCTATCCAATCATCATCTTCATCATCCGCATCATCGTCGTGAGCATCATCATCATCATCATCATCATCAGAATCGCCATCATCATCAGCATCAGCCTCAGCATCAGCATCATCATCAGCATCAGCATCATCGCCATAATCATCATCAACAGCATCAGCATGCGACGCATCATCATCATCATCATCATCATCATCATCATCATCATCATCATCACCATCCTTATCAGAATAACAATCAGCATCACCACAACCACCACCATCAACATCATCGGCATCATCACCACCATCATCAGCACCTTCTTCATCACCATCATGATCAGGATCATCATCATCATCACCATCATCATCATCCACGTCCTCATCCTCACCATCATTCACCATTGCCATCACCATCATCGTTATAACCATAATCATGATGATGAATCTATCCTGATCGTCACCATCTCCAACTTCCTTCTCCTCCTCATCCTGCGCCTCCTCCTCCTCCAATCATGCCGCCCCCACGTCCTGCTCATCCTGTTCCTCCTGATCCTTCTCCTCCAACTCCTGGTGACCGTCCACATGCTCCACCCACTTCCTGCTCCTCCTCCTCCTCGTCGTCATCATCATCATCAGCATCATCATCATTACCACAACCACCAGTATCATCATCAGCATCATCAGCATCAGCATCAGCATCAGCATCAGCATCAGCATCATCATCATCATCATCATCATCATCAACAGCATCAGCATCAGCATCGTCATCATCATCAGCTTCAGCATCCCCATCCTCATACTAATCCTCATCTTCCTCCGCATCCTCATCCTCATCATCATCAGGATCACCATCGTCAGAATCATCATCGTCACCATCATCATCGGCATCATCATCGCCATGACAATCAGCATCACCATCATCATCATCATCATGATCATCAGCATCAGCCTCAGCATCAGCATCAGCATTATAATCGTCATCGCCATCGCCATCGTCATCGTCATCGTCATTCTCACCCTCATCCTCGTCCTCATCCTCATCATCACCCTCATCGTCATCTTCATCTTCATCCTCATCATCCTGATCATCCTGATCATCCTCGTTCTCCCCCTGGCCCGCTCGCCTGCCGGCAATGCGCCCAGAGCCGCGCACCTCCGCACGACGGGGCCCTCGGCTGCTGGGCTGCGCGGGGAGCTCCCTGGCCCCCGAGGGGCCTGCCCTCCACGCGCGAGGCTGGGCTCGCGAGCGGAGCATGCGCGAGTCTGGCCACGCACTGGATACACGTCCGGAGGGCCTGCATAGTTAGCCATGCAAGAGCCGCGCGCTGGGAAAAGGCATGCGGCTCCGCGTGCCTCTCGCTCTCGCCAAGGCTGGCCACTGTGTGTATTCGGCTGTCGGGCAACCCGCGCGTTCGAATGCAAGCTCGAGGACTCGACCTATGAAGGAGTTCGCCGAGAAGCGCCCACCCCCAGGCCTGGCTCATCACGTCCTCGACGGCGCTCTTCCCCACGGCAGCCTCGGCGTCCTCCTCCTCCTCCTCCTCCTCCTCCTCCTCCTCCTCCATCTCGCCCTCCTCAGGCTCCTCATCTACTTCTCCTCCTTCTCCACCTTCTCATCATCATCATCCCCCATTAGCATCATCACCACCACCACCACCACCACCACCATCATCATCATCATCATCATCATCATCATCATCATCATCATCATCATCATCATCATCATCATCATCATCATCATCATCATCATCATCATCAGCATCATCAGATCATCATCAGCATCATCATCATCATCATCATCATCATCATCATCATCATCATCATCATCATCATCATTATCACCACCACCACCACCATCATCATCATCATCAGCAGCATCATCATCATCATCATCATCATCATCATCAGCAGCAGCATGATGATCATCAGCATCATCATCATCATCATCATCAGCAGCATCGTCTTAATCCGCAGCATCAGCAGCAGCAGCATCAGCATCACCAACATCATCATCAGCATCATCAGCATCAGCATCATCATCATCGTCATCATCATCATCGTCATCATCATTAGCATCAACATCATCATCAGCAGCACCAGCATCAGACGCATCATCATCATCATCATCATCATCATCATCATCATCATCATCATGACAATCATCATCATCATCAGCATCATCATCAGCATTACCAGCATCATCACCATCACCATGATCATCATCGTCGTCATCATCATCACCATCATCGTCATCGTCACCGTCGTCATCATCATGGTCAGCATCAACAGCATTATCATCAGCAGCAGCATCATCGTCATAATCATCAGCACCACCACCACCACCATCAACAACATCATCAGCATAATCTCCGTCTCTATCCTCATCCTCCTCCTCCCCTCCTCCACCTCCTCCTCCTTCTCTTCCTCCTCCTCCTCCTGCTCCTCCTCCCCCTCTCTGTCCTCCCTCCCCTCCTGCTCCAGCCCAACTCCTTGCAGATCATTCCTCCGTGCCGCACCCCCAGACGTGTCGGAAGGGCGGGCCTGGCGTTTCCCCTTGGACTTGCTCACCATCTGTGATCCTGAAGCTTGAATTCTGCGACAGCTTGACCGATTGGAGCGGGTGGTTTTCAAGATGTGGCTCTCGCCTCAGCGCCGCGCACACTCGTGTTTGAAAGACTGCAGCGGCTGCACGGGTGACGGCGGGTGGTTTTCAAACTGTGGCTCTCGCCTGAGCGCCGCGCACACTCTTCTGAAAAGCTTGCAACGGATCCATGGACGGAGGGCAGGTGCTTTTCAAACTGTGGCTATCGCCTCAGCACCGCCCGCCTTAGCCTTCAAAATTTGCAACAGTGTCAACAATGGAGGGCCGCTCCTTTCCAAAATGTGGCTCTCGCTTCAGCGCCGCGCACACTCGTCCTGAACATGTGCAACAGTTCCAATGATTCCAAGAATGGTGCCCTGGCACGATCTAGGACTGTCAGGACGCAACACTCACGTTGACTCGCGGTGCTGAAGTCCCGGGGATGGCGTTCTGACGGTATTCAAGACTGTCAGGACCAAGGAATTGTGTCTTGGCATGATTGATGATTCTCAGACGGATGTATTCCAACGGGGCATTTCCCGCAATGACAATACATTATTGTAGGGACACGCGAAGAGGGAGCGTGGAGGGTTGATTGCAACATTGTTGATGCGTCTTGGGTTTATAATGATTCTCCTACTCCTCCTGCACTCCCCTCTTTGGGAGGGAAGGAGGGAGGGAGGGAGGGAGACAGGGCGAGGCCTCTAAGTGTAGCTTACTCTGAGGGGGTACATGGGCTATTGGGGGGCTCTCCATCTCCTCTCACTCATCATCCATCCTCTCTGATCCTCAAATCCCCCTCGTCCCCCCCGCTTCAGAAACCCCCCTCCCTCTCCCCGCCCTCCCCATTCCTCTCCCAAACCCCCGTTCTCGTCCTCATCCTCCTCCAGCCTCGACGTCCTTGCTCTGCAGGACGGCCGCCAGCTCGGAGGCAGATATCCTTCCGTTGCCGTCCCGGTCGAAAACGCGAAATGCGGACCAGCAAATGTCCTCCGGTGCGGAGGACAGCGGGTAGCAACGGAGGGCGGAGAAACGAAGGGGATGGAGAGGAAGCAGAGGCAAATAACGCATGGAGAGGAGGTGCGAGGAGCCTCACACTCCGACAGCCCCCTCTCATTGTCCCTTCCCCTCCTCCCCCTCCTCAGCCTCCGTCTCATCTCAGTCCTCCTCCTTCTCCGTATCGTCCTCTTCCCCTTCCTCCCCTTCCTCCGCCTCCTCCTCCTCCTTCTCAACCTCCTCCCCCTCCTCCTCCTACCATGGCACCTACTCCTCCAAAACTATTACTACCACCAAAACAACCAACACCACCACTACTTCTTCTACTACTACTGCTACTACTACTACTACTACTACTACTACTACTACTACTACTACTACTACTACTACTACTAAGACTAC
>CAUYUJ010014265.1:334729-350555 GCA_963575745.1 Prorocentrum cordatum | reverse complement strand
ACTACTACTACTACTACTACTACTACTACTACTACTACTTAACTACTACTACTACTACTACTACTACTACTACTACTACTACTACTACTACTACTACTACTACTACTACTACTACTACTACTACTACTACTACTACTATTACTACGACTACTACTAATACTACGACTACGACTACTACTACTACTACTACTACTACTACTACTACCACTACTACTACTACTACTACTACTACTACGACTACGACTACGACTACGACTACGACTACGACTACGACTACGACTACGACTACGACTACGACTACTACTACTACTACTACTACTACTACTACTACTACTACTACTACTACTACTACTACTACTACTACTACTACTACTACTACTACTACTACTACTACTACTACTACTACTACTACTACTACTACTACTACTACTACTACTACTACTACTACTACTACTACTACTACTACTAACTACTACTACTACTACTACTACTACTACTACTACTACTACTACTACTACTACTACTACTACTACTACTACTACTACTACTACTACTACTACTACTACTACTACTACTACTACTACTACTACTACTACTACTACTACTACTACTACTACTACTACTACTACTACTACTACGACTACTACGACGACTACTACTACTACTACTACTACTACTACTACTACTACTACCATTACTACCACTACGACTACTACTACGACTACTAACACGGGCGGTTCCCTCCTCCCGCTTCCCTCCTCCCTGGTTCCCTCCTCCCTCCTGTCCCTGTTCTCCCCTTTCCTCCCTCCCTCCCTCCCCCCGCTATCCCCGTCTCTCCTCCCTCTCACAGGCGGCAGAAAAGGGAAGGGCAGGGGAAAGGGGCAGCAGTTCCAGGGGGGAAGAAGCACGGAAGAGGAACACAGTCGGGAGGAGCAGAGAGGAGGGTGGAAGAAGAGGCAAAGGAACGCTGGAGGACAAGGAGAAGGATGAGGAGCAGCAAAACCGTAAGCATCATCAGGAGTTGGAGAGGGTGGCCCAGAAGAGACAGCATCTTCCGCCTCCTCATCCTCCTCATCCTCTTCATCCTCCTCCTCCTCCTCCTCCTCCTCATCCTCCTCCTCCTCCTCCTCCTCCTCCTCCTCCTCCTCATTCTCCTCCTACACACTCCCTCCATTCCCCGTGCAAGTGGCACACGTGGAATGAGTCCTCCTGCAAATACTTCTTCGCGTCGAGCGCGGACGCAAGAAACTCACCTGGCCCACTGACCACGGCTGGCCACAGGCTACGAAATGGATCCAACGCGCATGGCAACCGGGCTACACGGAACCTCTCTTTTCGCTTTCCCGCACCATCTCCCTCGTCTCTCTCCATTTCTCTCTCTCTCTCTCTCTCTCTTTCTCTTTGTGATGTCTGTCTCTCTCTCTCTCTCTTTCTATCTCTCTCTCTCTCTCCATCTCTCTCTCTCTCTCTCTCTCTCTCCCTCTCTCTCTCTCTCTCTCTCTCTCCCTGGATAGCTCTATATCTCTGAGATAGTTCTCTATGAACATGTGTCTATACACTTTTATATATATATATATATATATATATATATATATATATTATATATATGTGTTGTATACGTCTATATATATATATAGAGAGAGAGAGAGAGAAAGACTGATTATCTCTTTCTCTCTCCTGACGGGCCCCAAGAAGGCCACGAGACGGCACAGAGAGGCCCCCAAGACAGGCCTCCGAGGGCGCCCAAGACGCCCCACAAAAGCGCCCCGAGACGGCCCAAGAAGGCCCCAAGGGTATGGCCCCCTTTGAGGGCCATCCTGGGGGCCCTCCTGGGCCCCAGGGGCAGAAGCCCAGGCAGGCCCCCGAGGAGGCCCAGGAGGCTCGAGGAGAGTCCGAGACAGGCCCAGGGGGGCCCTCCCCAGACCCCCGACGTCATGGTTCTTGTCCATGACGCGACCCCCAGAGGTACGGACCCATTCCCCGGGACCGGTTTTTCATCCTGGGCCGTTTGTTACCGGTCGCGAGGGCCGGTGAGGGCCCCCCCAGAGGACGAAAATAACAAAAAACCTTCCGTCGTGATTTTTGCCATGACCCGGGGGGGCCTGGGCCTCACACGGTGCCCGCACGCATATGGGGCAGCACCTGGGGACACCGCCGCTCACGACGTGCCCGTCTCCGCGAGCTGGCAAGAGCCACCCCCCCCCGCTCGAGGGGGTCTGGGTCCCCAGTGTTCACCCCCCTTGATGGGCCTGTTTTCTGCCACCACCACCAGAAGTTGAAGGGGAGAGGGAGGAGGAGGAGGAGGAGGAGGAGGAGGACGACGACGAGGAGGAGGAGGAGGAGGAGGAGGAGGAGTAGGATCCCCTCCCCCTCCTACTCATGGTGGCGGTGGTGGTGGAAAACACGCCCACCACCCGTGGCTGCCCGAACGACTGAGAGAGCACGCAGTGAAGCCCAGTCCGCTTGTTGCGTAACAGCGCTCGCTCGGCAGGTTCTCGACACGGGCGCTTCCACGAGGCAGTGGGCAGCCGTGACTCGCCGCAGGCGTCTTCGATACTTGTCCACCTGTCTCTCTCCTCTCTCCCTCTCTCTCTTGCGGGCTGCTCCGCCGAAGATGACCTTACAATACATACATCGAGGTAGTAGAGTCGAGCATTGCAAGGAGCGAGAGAATGAGGGGAGGAAGGGGCCGAGGACGATGCCAGTCTGCTGAGCGCCCACGGCACGTGTGGTCGCCACCACAGTGGCACGATGGGAACAACGGCCAGCGTTAGGTCGGGCATGTCCTCCTCCATGCGGATTGTGACTGAAAGTATCCCAGTGCGACTTTACCTAGGAGTTGGAGCCCCTAGGAAAGCAGCATTAGTAGTAACAGCAAAGCTAAGCTAAAGCTAAGCTAAAGCTAATTGAAAGCTAAGCTAAAGCTAAGCTAAAGTTAAGATAAAGCTAAGCTAAAGCTAAGCTAAAGCTAAGATGAAGCTAAGTTACAGCTAAGATAAAGCTAAGTTGAAGCTAAGCTAAAGCTCAGCTAAAGCTAAGCTAAAGCTAAGCTAAAGCTAAGCTACAGATAAGCTACAGCTAAGCTACAGCTAAGCTAAAGCTAAGCTAAAGCTAAGCTAAAGCTAAGTCAAAGCTAAGCTAAAGCAAAGCTACAGCTAAGCTACAGCTAATATAAGGCTCAGCTAAAGCTAAGCTAAAGTTAAGCTAAAGCTAAGCTGCAGTTAAGCTACAGCTAAGCTAAAGCTAAGCTAAATCGAAGCTAAAGCTAAGCTAAAGTTAAGCTAAAGCTAAGCTAAAGCTAAGCTAAAGCTAAGCTAAAGCTAAGCTAAAGCTAAGCTAAAGCTAAGCTGAATCTAAGATAAAGCTAAGCTAAAGCTAAGCTAAAGCTAAGCTGAAGCTAACCTGAAGCTGAGCTAAAGCTAAAGCTAAGCTAAAGCTCAGCTAAAGCTCAGCTAAAGCTAAGCTAAAACTAAAGCTAAAGCTCCCAAGGGACTGGGGGAACCGCTCCCAGGGGACTGGGGGAACCGCCCGGGGCGAGTTCCACTGCCCGGCCCCTTTAAGCCAAGCGAGTAAGAACCCTTCTAGGCAGAGCCTAGGTAGGGGAAATACCAAATAGCCCCCCTCCCCCCCAAAAAAGTCAGCACATAGTCGAACAATCGCCCCCTGACTATTCTTGACTATGCTTCCATCGTGCCACTGTCCTCGTTTTGGGTCCTCGTTTTGAAGAGACGGTCCCCGCGTTCCTCCTCACTCCTTCCTTACTCCCCCTCCCCCTCCTCCCTCCTCCCCCTCCTCCCTGCGTTTCACCCACCCAGTACAACGCCTCGTGGCCCGATAGGGAGCTGAAGGCCCCAGTGGCAGGGTAGTTTTGTTGAGGTTGCGGGAGGCTGCTGGAGTTTGGGGAAGGGGGAGCCCTGGAGACTGGGAAGAGCGGCAGAGCCGATCTCCAAACGCTCCCCTGCGACCACATTGGATCACAGTCAAAGCAACCATACAGAGGGGGACAAGACGGGCAAACAAAAACAAACCGCACCCCAAAAAATGACACATGACTTTAATCATTAGGATGGTGTGTGTACCTTTGCGTGTACATATATGTATATAGACATACAGACACACCAGAAAGGGTCGCGAGGTATCAAATGGATCGGAGCTGCCGTCACCTCCTCCGTGCCTCCCAGGAGCTCACGACATGGACTGTTGTGCAGTTCGCATCCCCCAGGGAAGCCGCGAGTTCTCAAATGGATCTGCACTGCCCTCACCTCCGCCGCACCTCCCAGGAGCCCACGAAAGTGGCGACGGTTGCACAGTTCGCAGCCACCCAGGGAGCAGCGAGGTCTCAAATGGATGCGCGAGGCCCCCTGGCCCTCTGGACATCCCAGGAGCCGGCAAAAGTGGCGACGGTGGCGCAGTTCGCAGCCACCCAGGGAGCAGCGAGGTCCCAAGTGGGTGCGCGTGGCCCCGACCCCGCTTGAACCACGCAGGAGCCCACGCAAGTGGCGAAAAATGCCAATTTCGCAGCCACCCAGGGAGCAGCGAGGTCTCAAATGGATGCGCGTGACCCCCGACCCCACTGGACATCCACAGAGCCCGCGAAAGTGGCGACGGTGGCGCAGTTCGCAGCCACCCAGGGAGCAGCGAGGCCTACAATGGATGCGCGTGGCCCCCGACAACGCTGGGCCTCCCAGGAGCCCACAAAAGTGGCGTAAATTGACCACTCCGCAGCCACCCAGGGAGCAGCGAGGTCTCAAATGGATGCGCGTGGCCCCCCGGCCCGCTGGACATCCCAGGAGCCCACGGAAATGGCGACGGTGGCGCAGTTCGCGGCCACCCAGGGAGCAGCGAGGTCCCAAGTGGGTGCACGTGGCCTCCGACCCCGCTGGAACCACGCAGGAGCCGTCGAAAGTGGAGAAAATTGCCAGCTTCGCAGCCACCCAGGGAGCAGCGAGGTCTCAAGTGGAGGCGCGTGGCCCCCGACCCCGCTGGACATCCCACGAGCCCACGAAAGTGGCGACGGTGGCGCAGTTCGCGGCCACCCAGGAAGCAGCGAGGTATCGGCTGACTCTGCGGCTCTGCGTGGCCCCCGACTCCGCTGGACCTCCCAGAAGCTCGCAAAAGTGGCGTAAGTTGCCCACTCCGCAGCCACCCAGGGAGCAGCGAAGTCTAAGATGGGTGCGCGTGGCCCCTGACCCCGCTGGAACCACGCAGGAGCCCACGAAAGTGGCGAGGGTTGCGCAGTTCGCAGCCACCCAGGGAGCAGCGAGGTCTCAAATGGATGCACGTGGCCCCCGACTCCGCTGGACCTCGACAGAGCCCGCGAAAGTGGTAACGGTGGCGCAGTTCTCAGCCACCCAGGGAGCAGCGAAGTCTACAATGGATGTGCGTGGCCCCCGACAACGCTGGGCCTCCCAGGAGCCGTCGAAAGTGGCAAAACTTGCCAACTCCGCAGCCACCCAGGAATAGCGAGGTCTCAATGGGATCCGCGTGGCCCCCGAATCAGCTGGGCCTCCCAGTATTCCACGAAAGTGGCGACGGTTGCTCAGTTCGCAGCCACCCAGGGAGCAGAGAGGTCTCGGCTGGATCCGCGCGGCCCCCGACTCCGCTGGACCTCCCAGGAGCCCGCGAACGTGGCGGCGGTTGCGCAGTTCGCAGCCACCCAGGCAGCACCCCAGGAGGGGGAGGAGGAGAGGAGTGGAGACCACGGTGCTCTATGCAAAACAAGAACCCAACACAGGAGGGTTGGGAAAAGCTCTTCTCGCAGGAACGCTCGGCAGGTCAGCCCTCTTGACCCGGGCCCCGACCCTCTGAGGCTCTGACCAAGACCTACCTGAGCCCCCGCCCACACGAAGCAGCCTTTTGGGGGGAAGAGCACGCGCCAGGGCTGAGCGACGACGGATGCGTGCTGCCACTGCCCGCACGTCTATCAGACATGCCGCTGAGAACGATGACATGAAAGTGTTGGAAGCGGTGCTGGTATTGAACCAGGCAAGCCAGTAGGTGCCAAGATTCTGGCTCTGGCGCTGGGAAGACCTCGCCGCCAGCCCTGCGAGCAAACGTGGCGGGCAAGCGGCGCCTAAAAATCAGCGGTTCTTAGAGCTAGGCTCAACCCGAATATATTGGCTTGGGGGATGATCTAGCACCGCGCCAGCAAGTTCGCCGGAGCCAGAAGCAAAAAACGTTTCCTGCAGTTTGCCATACGCTGACCACGCGTTACTTCCCGCGGGCTTCATCTGCAAAGTGTCAGCAGGCTTCAGAATGAAGGTCCTCCCCTCCTCCTCCTCCTCCTCCTCCTCCTCCTCCTCCTCCTCCTCCTCCTCCTCCTCCTCCTCCTCATCTCCTCCTCCTCCTCCTCCTCCTCCTCCTCCTCCTCCTCCTCCTCCTCCTCCTCCTCTCCTGCCCCTCCTTCCCGTCAGTAACTGCTCCTGCTCCTGCCATTGCTCTGGCTCCTTCCTCCATCTCCCTACTCCTCATCCTCCTTCTCCTCCTCGTAATCCTCGTCCTCGTCCTCGTCCTCCTCGTCCTCCTCCTCCTCCTCCTCCTCCTCCTCCTTCTCACCCTCCTCTTCCTCTTCCTCAGCATCATCACCAGAATCAGCAGCATTGCATTATCGTCATCATCAGCATCAGCATCGCCATCAGCATCAGCATCAGCATCAACACCATCATCAGCATCATCAGCAGCATTATCAGCATCAGCATTATCACCATCATCATCAGCAGCATCAGCATCAGCATCATCATAACCACAATCATCGTCATCATCATCATCACCTGAATCATCATCATCAGCAGCAGCATCAGCATCAGCAGCATCAGCATCATCATCATCGTCATCATCGTCATCATCATCGTCATCATCATCACCTGAATCATCATCATCATCATCATCATCATCATCATCATCATCATCATCATCATCAGCATCATCATCATCATCAGCATCATCATCATCATTACCATCAGCATCATCATCAGCATCAGCAGCATCATCATTATCATCCCGCTCCCTCATCCTCCCACTCCCCCCTTCTCCCCGCCCTACTCACCCGTTCACCTCCCTCCTCATCCACATCCATATCCCTTTCCCCCCTTCCCTCCTACTCCTCCTCCCTCATCCTTCTCCTACTCCTCCTATTCCTCCACCTTCTCCTCCGCCTCCTCCTTCACCTCCCCCCTCTTCCTCCTTCCCCAGAAGTACTCAAAATGCATACGTGCTATTCTCCTCGCTCCATGGACTACGTCCTGAGAGTGTCCCACCTCATCCTCCTCCAATGTACGCAGCAGCCCTTTTTCCGGTTGCGCCCAACACGGTGGGCTGATCGGCTCATATGGACAAGTCAGCGCAATGGGAAGGAATGGGCAGGAGGAGTAGGACATCAGATATGGCGCGAGCGCGGCTAGCTTGTCCACCCCCCCCCTCCCCAGCTCTTGTCCTCCTCCTCCTCCTCCTCCTCGTCCTCCTCCTCCTCATCATCATCATCATCAGCATCAGCAGCGACAGCATCCGCACCATCATCGAATCGAAACCATCATCAACACCATCAGCATCAGCATCAGCATCATCAACATCAGCATCAGCATCAGCATCAGCATCAGCATCAGCATCATCATCATCATCATCATCATCATCATCATCATCATCAACATCATCATCATCATCATCATCATCATCATCATCAGCATCGTCATCGTTGTCATCATCACCGTAGGCGTCGCATCAACAGCCTCATTATGGTCATCATCATCAGCAGCAGCAGCATCAGCATCATCGATCATCGTCATCGTCGTCGTCGCCTTCATCCTCGTCGTCATCATCGTCACCATCAGCATCAGTATCGTCGTCGTCGCCATCATCATCAGCATCATCAGCATCATCATCAGCAAAGGCCTCATCATTATTATCATCATCGCCATCAGCATCATTATTCACATCATTACCATCATCATCAGTATCATCGTCATCGACACCACCATGATCACTAGCAGTATCATCATCAACATCAACATCGTCATCAGCATCATCATCAGTATCATCAGCATCAGCAACAGCAGAATCATCAGCATCGTCGTCATCGTCGTCATCATCATCGTCGTCATCATAATCAGCATCGTCATCAGCATCATGAGCAGCATCATTGCCATGATCGACACCACCATGATCATCACCACCTCACCTTCATGGTCATAGTCACGCCCGTCACCACCAGCGTGAGCAGCAGCAATATCATCGTCATCATCAGCAGCACACTCGACATAATCTCAATCCTTACCAACAGCTTCATCCGCATGCTCCGCATCCCCCGCATCCTCATCATCACCATCACCATCACCACCATCATCGTCATCATCATCATCAGCATCATCATTGTCATCATCAGCAGCCTAATCAGTATCATTATCATCATCATCATCATCATCATCATCATCAGCATCATCATCACAGTAGCATCATCAACGTCATCACCACCACCATCATCATCAGCATCGTCGTCGTCGTCGACGTCGTCATTGTCATCGCAATGGTCATTGTCACAATCGTCATCAGCAGCAGCATTGTAAGCATAATCGCCATTGTCATTATCTTCATCATCTAATTCCTCACCCTCATCCTCCTAACCGTTATCAGCAGCAGCATCCGCAGCAGAAGCATCAGCATCATCACCAGCAGCAGCAACAACATCCATCAGGAGCAGCAGCAGCAGCATCATCCTCATCATCCTCATCATGAGCATCATCATCATCAGCAGCATCGTCAGCATCAGCATTATCATCATCGTCGGCATCATCGTGATTAGGATCATCATCAGCATCATCATCAGCAGCATCAACATCACCCTCATCCTCATCATCAACATCACCATCATTTGCATCGTCATCATCTCCATCATCATCATCAGCAGCAGCAACGTCATCATCGTCGTCATCATCATCAGCATCGTCATTGCAATCATCGTCATCAGCAGCAGCATCGTCAACATAATCGTCATCGTCATCATGATCAGTATCATTATCATCACCATCATCATTATGATCATCATACTCATCATCATCATCATCATCATCATCGTCATCATCATCGTCGTCATCATCATCAGCATCGTCATTGCCATCATCGTCATCAGCAGCAGCATCGTCAACATAATCGTCATCGTCATCATGATCAGTATCATTATCATCGTCATCATCACCATTATGATCATCATCATCATCATCATCATCATCATCATCATCATCATCATCATCATCATCATCGTCAACATCATCACGATCCGTAGCCATTGTAGCTCAAGGCCAACGAGGGTTCAAACAACCGCAAGCCCTCTGAGCGCGCACCAGAGCCGACTTCTCCACCACTCCGGTCTCAGCGAAGAGAACTCTTCGAATCTATATCAGCGCTGCGCTGTCGGCTGCGCAGGCGCTTGCTCCCGTACACGGCGGCGGAAGGCGGGCACAGCGGCCGGGGCGGCGCAGTCCCTGGGTCCGGCAGGAAACGTGGAGTCGTCTGGGCAGTCGTGCCCACAGCTGCGGCGGGAGCGGACGCGGCAGCAGCAGCAAGGCATCATGTCAGAACCTTACGTGCGGGAGGTGACCATGGAGTGACAGGCTGGCGGTAGAAGGACATCGATGCAAGCGCGGAGGTACGCAGTCGGGGGCGGAGTCACCTTGTTCGTCAAGAGGCTGGGCGAGCTCCAACAGTCCTGCTATCGAGCTTCGCACACCGAGGCCGGATCGAGCGAACACGCCGTACAGAAAGAATTTGGAGAAGACCGCAAGAAGATCGAGGAGCTGCTCAGAAGCGTGGCGCCCAAAGCAGGAGAATGAGGTCCACCAACACCTGGTTCACGAGCTGCACTCCGACTGGCCGAAGATGCAGCTCAAGAGGAGAGTGGAGCTCAACAAAAAGCATATGAACTTTTTTATTCGGCGTTTAGGCATTGGGCGCAAGAAGGGGGGAGGGGGGGGTCTGGCCCTGGACCTCTGCTTAGTGCGACTGTTTGGAACCGTGCGTCCTACGGGGGAGACTCCACCTGCCTGACGCCAGCGCCAAAAACAGTCAAGATCTACTCCATGGGGGGGGGGCTCGAGGGCCCGCGCCGATCGGTGAAACAATGAATAAAAAAACGATCACCATACAAGCGTCGGGAACGCCTCCGTTCAGAGCTCGATCAAGCGGAGAGGGACAACCTCGAGCTCTCGGCGGAGGCCGCGGAGGCAGAGGGTCGGTCGCGTCCAGGATGCGCTTCGGCAGCGCCCGCTGGGAGTCCCCAGCGCACCAGCACGAGGAGAAGGAGGGCTACCACAGCTGCCCATCGGGGCGTAGCTCGGTGAAGACGACCTCGAAGTCGACGCGGGAGAGCTCTTCGATCTTGGCGACCGAGGGGGCATCAGCGCGAAGGACATGCAGGAGCTCGAGTGGCGCAGAGGGGACTTCGTCGAGGAGGCAAAGGCAGCGGCAAAGACGGCTTTCGCAGCGGCGGCGGGGCAGCTCAAGGAGCAGAAGAGGAAGGAGCAAGCTTGGCTTGAGGAGCTCAGGAAGCAGAAAAAGCGGAAGGTCGACGGGGACGGCACGGAGGCGGCACTGCAAGCTGCAGGCGCAGCGCCTGCAGCAGCGGCAGCACCAGGAGGTGGCGCAGCACCAGCTGGGGGGGCCGGGGCGGCAGCATCTTCTGGCGACACAGCGGCGGCGGCGGCCAAGCCGGCAGCTGAAGCGCACGAGCTCGAGGCCACGGCGGCAAGGGAGAGAGAGGACATGGCGGAGGCTGCCAAGAGTGCGCGAGCCCGTGGCGCGAAGCCTGGCGGGGAACCTCAATGCCTTGGTGCAAAACCTCTCGACCTGGGGCCCCAGGCTCGAGAGAAAGGTCGACAACCTGAAGGGCGGCATCATCATCTTCCCTGAGACCCATGTGGGCGCCTCAGGCAGCAACGACACCTTAGACTATATGGACGGCAAGGGTTGGAAGGCGATAGCGTAGCGACGCTAGCAGAGGAGGACAAGCGCAGCGAGCTTGCAGGATGTATTATGGTAGCGGCGAAGGTAGACTACTCGGTGACGTCTCTTCGTCATGTAGCATCGAAGTCCACCCAGACCGTCGGCTTGAGGCAGATCGACAATGAGTTGGAAACAGGGCCCATCGATTCAAGGACTTGGTGGTGCTCAACTGGCACTGTAAAGGACAGACAGGCAGGAGTATTGGCATCTGCCTGGCGTCATCGAAGGGCATGATGGCGAAGATCGCCCCCCCCCCCCACCCCCTCTCCCGCGATGGGGCAAAGTGGACCGTGGGCAGCAATTGGCGATTGGAACGTGGAGCCGAGCGCGTTGAAGGCAGCAGGATGGCTCGGTAAATCGCAAGCGGTAGTGAGGACGACTGAGGATGTACTGTACACGTGCACGCAGAACCAAGCCAGAATGCTCGACTACGTGGTGTGTTTGAAGTCTTTCTCGACGGTGCTCGACAGGGTGAGCGCAGACCAGATAGACCCAAGATGATATCATTACGAAACTCGATTGCACGTGAAGGGCGACGCCACCAAGCCGATGCAGAGGTCACTTTTCCTCCCAAAGCCGTTCCCGCTAACAGACGTACCGCGGCGGCAGGCGGACCCCAGCAGCAAACGGCTCAGGAATAAGGCGAAGGAGCAGCAGAACATCGAGATGGCCAATGTGTTTGCATCGGAGAGGATGGATATACCATCTTCGGTGACCTCCCTCCAAGGACCGGTCGAACTGCGGGTGCAGTGCCAGGAGTTACCGAAGGTGTGCAGCAGGCGCGCCGAGGAGGAGGACCTGTTCGGCGAGCTCGAGCCCAGCGACGACGAGGAGGAGCCGAACGAGGAGGATGTTGACGGCGTGCGTGAGGTGGTGAACGGGAAGAGCGCAGACGAAATGTACGACCTGACGGCAGAGAAGCGCGACCACCTCTGGCAGGTCAAGCACGAGCGGGCGCAGATGGAAGACCGCACGGCATGGCGATCCCCGTCGCGGGTAGCCACCGCGCGCCGAAGGCGCTCCGACCCCCGTCGCGGCGCGACGACGGGGCGAGGTTGACCCCCGTCGGGGGGGTACCCCGCCCCCCCCGACGCTCATTAAGAAAGCCAGAGAAGGCGCGGTCTAACTGGGTATCGAGGTCAGCGCAGACTGGGGCCAGTCGATGCGCTGGTGGGACACATTGGCGCCGTGGCTGGTGGAGCTACCGCGGTGCCAAGGCAAGGAGCCGAAGGCGTCGCGACCAAAAGGATTGGGCAACGGACTGGCAGCGGCAGCACCGTCAGGCGGCATCATCCAGACGACGGCGGAAATGGAGGACGGCTCTGGACGAGGCGTCGACCGTGAGCAGTGGGCAGTTGCAGCGCCTTGGAGTGGCGGCTCTCACCGCGGTGGGGCAGGGCAAGAGGCTGGAGGTGAAGGAGGTGCTGTTGGGCTACACCACATGGGTGCAGGAGCATCAGTCCAAGGGCGCAGGGGCGCTGGCAGGCTGCACCGCATGACCAAGGACAAGCCGAGGTGCGACAACGAGATCCGGGCCAACGGCACGATGGCAAACAGCATGGTCGAACACATGGGGCCCGAAGGGCGAGCTGTGGAGCCAGGGATTGCTCAGTCGTACGCCGGGGGGCAGGCTAGTCGGGGCGCTGAACCACACGATGGGGAGGCAGCAACTGAGGAGGAGATGGCCCCGATATCGACGGAGGCAGTGGACAGAGCCATCGGCACGATGGCCACGAGCAAGGCGAAGGGTAGTCGAGCAGATCGGCGCGCTGGCTTTCAAGCGGCTGCCACGTCGGCTCATCGAGGACGTCGAGTGCAGCGGCACGTGGCCGTGGCAGATGTTGGTAACTCTGGTCGGCTTGCTGCGGAGGGAAGAAGGAAGCGATCGAGCGGATGGCTTTCTCCTCGAGGTGGTGAAGCTGTGGTCCAAGATCAGGGGCGAGTTCACCGACGAGTTGGTGATGGCGACGGCGGGCAAGGGGGACGCCGCGATCGCGGGAAACAGCTCCTTGAAGGAGGCGCGCGTGCGGTCGTTCGCGGACGAGGTCATCGAGTGGGCCCCGCAGAACATTTACACGGCGACGGTGCTCTGGGACTTGGCGGAGTTCTACAACACGCTGGACCCCATCCACATCCTGGAGGAAGGGTTGGCTGGGGTTACCAGCTCGCATGCTGCACCT
The DNA here is from genome assembly GCA_963575745.1 of Prorocentrum cordatum. NCBI lineage: Eukaryota > Dinophyceae > Prorocentrales > Prorocentraceae > Prorocentrum > Prorocentrum cordatum. The sequence continues at coordinate 337,386 of CAUYUJ010014265.1, read as the reverse complement.
GGAGATGTTGAGCCACCTGAGCGCGAGGCTCGTCAGAGAGAGGACGGCCTAAGCGGAGACCATCGCGCCAGTCAGATTGATGTGCGCAGGAGCGAGGAGGGATATCGACTTCGGCTGGGTGGCGCTCCACGCTGTGCTGGAGCAGATGTGCAAGAAGTTCACGCAGGTGTGCGTGCGCTCCTGGGTGGGCGACGTCAGGGTGGCGGTGGTGAAGCGGCCGGCGGATGCTGGAGCGGACTCCGCGGAGGGCGCCCAGGGGGCGCAGCTGGTGCTGTCCGCCAAGTCGGCTGCGATCGGCCACGGCGAGGAGGTCACGCAGGAGACCGCGCTCCAGCAGCGCAGGCGCCGCATCGTCACGGCGAGGCTGGCGGAGCAGGCCCCCGGCGCAGGGCTCGAGCGCGGCAGCACGGCCAGAGTCGGAGAGAGGCAGGCACGCCGAGCGGGCCGCCCGCGCCGGCCGCCGCGCAGGGGGGAGGGCCGTGCGCCCGCCGAGGAGCGGCCGCAAAGCACGAGGCACGAGCAGTGGGGTGCCGCGCGGATCATGGCCCGAGGCAGCGCAGTCGTGCAAAGTGTTCGGCCGTGCGCCGTCGGTGCTGCGCTGGATGCGCAGGCTGGCAGCGGTGACCTCGAGATCCCCCAAGACCTCACCGCACGGTCCGTCGGCGCACGGCCCTGGGACTCTGGAGGCTCCAGTCGCCCGAGACAGCCTCGGAGGGCCGCCCGAGTCCCGAAGCCGTGCGGTGACCCCCGAAGTCCCACCGACTCACCACACGGTGTGGCCACCGCACCGTTTGGGGGCCCCCGACAGTGGTGCATCGCGGATCATTGCCCGGGGCAGCGCAGTCGTGCAAAGTGTTCGGCCGTGCGCCGTCGGTGCTGCGCTGGATGCGCAGGCTGGCAGCGGTCGTCGCACCGCGCTCGAGGGGGCGACGCCTCACGGCCCTCCTGCGGCCGAGATTTGGGCAAGGGCGACCCGGGCCACGGAGCGGTCTTCGCGCTGCCGGGCTCCCGAATGCGCGTCATCAGCGAGGAGGCGCGGAGGACGAAGGAGAAGCCCATCTGGCCACGCGTGGTGGCAGCAGCCACGAGGAAGGAGGTGAAGAACCGGTGGGGGGGGCGCCACGGGCAGCACGAGGGTGGCGGTCTGCCTGTTGCTGGCCCTGGGCTGGACCCCGCACGGCCTTTGGCCCTGGACCTCGGACGACGGCGAAACCTTCGGCAGCGCCGACCCGACGGCGCTCGACGACGAGGCGGCCACCACCGACCCGACGATGGCGATCGGGAGCACCACCGAGCGCCAGCAGCGGGCAGGAGCGGCGGGGCACTGCGCTGGAGGAGGGCTGGAGCGCGGAAGACCGGCCTGCAGTCGGCGAGGGGCGGCGCCGCGGGGAAGTGCCTGCAGAAGGGCAGGCACGAGGTGGCGGGCGCGCAGCTCGCCGGCATGACGGGCGGTGTCTGGTCGAGGCAGAGGGTTGCAGACTTGGGGGTCGAGGTCGGCGACGTCCTGTGCCCCAGATAGCCAGAGACGTGGGTTCGCAGCGTGTGGAAGTGCAAGTGCAACGAGCTGATCGAGGAGTGCGAGAAGTCCAAGGACCTGGTCGCGAGGGCGCTGGACGAGATGGAGGTGCAACCTTGCCTGCCTGCGGTTGCGTGGCGCTTCGCCGAAGAACTGGACGCAGGTGGCGCCGCCACCAGAACCTGGACAAGAGGTTCGGGAGCTGATCGGCGACTTCTGTGGCATCAGCATTGACGGCTTGCTCGTCGCGCCTGGCGACGCGTCGGGGGGAGAGCATACACAAGACACACGGCTTCGGCGAGTAGCATGGGGCTTGGCGGTGATGCAGACCGACGGGGGCTGACCGATTTTCGTGACAGACGGCCGTCGTGGCTTGGCAGGCTGGCAGCAGAGCGTCAACAGGGGCGAGCTGATGGCCCTGAAGGAGCTGCTGGTCAGCGCGAGTGACTATCCGAGGATCAACATCGCCGACTCCAGCTACGTGATGCGGGGCATGGCAAAGCTGTGCGCAGGAAGGATGCCAAACATTCACAAGGACCTCTGGAAGGAAGTCTAGCAAGCGGTCGACGGCAAGCAGTTGGTCATGGTGAAGGTCGAGAGCCACATATCCGAGGCGGAGGCGCTGCAGGCTGGCGTGAGCATTGACGACTACCTTGGCATGGGCCTCGCGGACGACTCCGTGGAGGGCATCATCGAGCAGGTGCAGGTGCCGTTGGCTGGGGCTCGTACTGCGGGCTGGTCTGGGGGGCATCGCGTCGCAGATCAGAAAGAGGGCACTGGCGACGTTCATGGCGGAGAAGAAGAGGGTGAGTGAACAACATTGAACTATGATGTAGACCTACAAAGGTAGCCCTAATCCAGAGGATGAAGGCGCTCGAGGGGACTGAGCTGCATGATCTTCAAGGCCATCTCGCAGGATGCCCTCTTTAATGTAGCACGTGCTTGGAAGGTGGGGGCCTGAGCGAAGACGATCCATCCGCTCTTGGACGTTCATGGCGACGATGAAGGCGGAGCCGTCGCAGACCCCATCCCATGAGGCGCGGGAGCGGGGCGGGATCAAGCAGAAGCGCGTGCAGAAGCTGCTCTGGCGGAGGCCACGCACGGCGTGAAGGAGGCATGCACAGGAAGCGCTACAAGCGTG
>CAUYUJ010014265.1:327229-329729 GCA_963575745.1 Prorocentrum cordatum | reverse complement strand
GGGAGGGCCCGTGACCAGGCGCGCAGGCCGCTGCTATCGCCTCCCTGGGATCCGGCGCTACCACCAGAAAAAATGCAACATCGAAAAAAAAAAAAAAACACGACCAGAGCCCAGGACCTCATCTTTCTGCGTCAGCTTGCGAGCCGGATCGACCTGGGAAGGTCCCGGAGCCCGACATGGAGCGAAGACGCGTGTTGTGAAGAGACTGCAGCGTCAGGATCTCAGCGTCGCGCTCCGCGATCGGGGGGGGCCCCGATGAGCCCGCACCAAAGGTCACTCCGGCGAGGGGACTCTCTTACGTGCAGTCGGCGCCTCGCGCCCGTGGCCCCTGGAGCCTGGCCTGCCGCGCGCAGGCCGGAGCCGCGGCTCGCGCCCCTCGGAGCTCTGCTCCGGGGCGCGCTGGCGCGTGCCGGTCGGGGGGTGCCCAGAGCCCAGACCCCCTCGAGCCATGGACAGACCACGACGGGAGGTCTCTCTCCATTTTCGGCCCCTGGGCGCCCTTTTACCGGGCCTCGGGACCGGCAAAGAACGACTCGGGGTGAGAGACCGGTCCTGAGGAATGGGCCCAGACCTCTGGGGGTCGACGGTATGGAAAAATCATGACGTCGGGGAGTCTGGGAGTGTTCCTGGCCCAGGAGAAGCAAAGGCCCCCCACGCAGTGGAAGAGATCGAGACGGAGGGTTCTCTCGATGTTCGGCCCCTGGGGGCCCTTGCCGAGCCGCGGGACTGTCAAAAGCCACTCGGGAGGCAGAACTGGCCCTGGGGAAAGGGTCGGGATGTCCAGAGGCCGCGCATGGAAAAAGTCAGGACATCGTATGTCTGGGAAGGTGTCCCCAGGCTTCTGCGCCCCTCTTAAGCTGGGACCCCCATGGGCCTCGAGACCCAGACCCCCGACGTCATGATCTTTTCATGGCGCGACCCCCACAAGTCTGGACCCATTCCCCGGGACCGGGCTTTCGTCCCGAATCGTGTTCTGACGGTCCCGAGGACAGTGGTGAGGGGGCCCCCAGAGGCCGAAAATAGCGAAGAACCTCCCGTCGTGATTTTTGCCCCCCGACGCGAGGGGCTCTGCATGCCCTCAAATCCGACGCAGCGGAAAAATTGCAACATCGTGAAAATCCGCGCCCGGAGCCCCGGACCCCATCTTTCTGCGCCATTTTCCGAGCCGGATCCATCTGTGAGGCTCCCAGGGCTCGGAAACAGGCGAACACGCCAGGCTCGAAAAAAATGGCGTCGCCAGGATCTCAGGGGGGGGGGGGCTGCATGGGAAGGTGTCCCCAGACGTCTGCGCCACTCCGCAGCCCCAAGCTGGGACCGGATCCCCGTCGTGGGCCTCGAGGGGGCGGCCGCCCTGGAGGCCACCACGGCAGCAGAGCCACCAGTCGGACCAGCGATCGAGAGGGATGGGGTCGGCGGACATCGGCAGGCTTCCCAGACCCCCTCGAGTCACGACAAAAAGCACGACGGGAGGCGTTTCGCCATGTTTGGCCTCCGGGGGCCCTTTTTCCGGGCCTCGGGGCCGTCCAAAAACAGCTCGGGATGAAAACCTGGTCCCAGCGAATAGGTCCAGACCTCTCGGGGTCGCGCCATGAAAAAATCATGACGTCGGGGGTCTGGGTAGCAGGCCTCCAATAAGAAGTCGGAGCCCAAATCGGAATCCCAAGTCGAATCGAGTCGGAACCGGAGGCCATCGAAATCGAACCGAATTGGAGGAGTCGGGACGAGCCCTGCCACAGGGGCCCGCTCGAGAACTCTCCGGGGGGGGGCCCTTCCGCCGGCGCCCGGATTTTCTTGTCTCCGTGTCGGCACCCAGAGGTCTGGACTGAGGGGGCCCAGGGACACACAAATCAATGCACACAAATCCCAGGGGAGCGTTTTTTTTTATTCGGCGGTTCGACATGGGGCGGAAGGGGAGGGAGGGGGGGGGGTCTGGCTCCGGACCTCTGCTTGCTGCGACTGTTTGCAGCAGTGCGTCCCACGGGAGAGGCGCCACCTGCTTGGAACAGGCGCCAAAAACAGCCAAGATCTACTCCAGGGGGGGGAGCGAGGGCCCGCGTCGATCGGCAAAACAATGAATTAAAAAACGATCACCAGGATTCCTGATTATTTTTGTTTTGTTTACTGAACTCTTATCTCCCCCCCACTTTTCCCAGATCTTCCCATCTTCTTTTCCTGGGAGTCGACGATTCCCTGTGTATGTGTGCTTCTGTCCCTCGTGGTGGACCACGCCCCCAGGAGCCAGCTTTTAGTCGGGCGTGTCCTCCGACAAGCGGATGTTGGACGAAAAACAAAAAATACCCATTTAATAAGATGCTCTGAAAGAATTTTGAAAATAATCCAAAAATCGTCCACTGACTATTTTTTCAACTATGTTTGAATATCCCTCTTATAGAGGGACAAGCCCGACTTAAGGCCAGCTCTCTTCTCCCCGAGATGCGCTGCTCGACGGTGCCAGGGCCCGGCAGGGGCCCCGAGAGGCAGAGAACTGCACGAAGCACCG
>CAUYUJ010014265.1:325033-327129 GCA_963575745.1 Prorocentrum cordatum | reverse complement strand
TTTTTCGCTGTTCTTGGCCTCGGGAGGCCCTTGCCGGGCCTCGGGGCCGTCAGAAAACGACTCGGGACGAGAAGCTGGTCCCGGGGAAGGGGTCCAGACCTCGGGGGGTCGACGCTATGACGAGATCATGGCGTCGGGGGCCGTGGAAAAAGCACGTCGGTTAGCGTCTTGGAGTCGATGGCATAGCGCCGATTCAGCGCCGGCTAGCGTCGATTCGCCTCGATCCAGCGTTGGCTAGCGGCGGCTAGCGTCAATTAGCGTCGATTAGCGTCGACTAGCGTCGACTAGTCCCAGACACCCTCGTGGTGACTAGCCCAGACACCCTCGTGGTGGAGAAATCCCGGCCGAAGGTTTTTCGCTATTTTTGTCAGCCTCTGGGGGCCCTCCCTGGGCCTCGGGGCCGTCCAAAAACGACGCAGAATGAAAACCAGGTCCCGGAGGGGAGGGGGTCGGGACCTCTGGGGGTGACGTCACGAAACATTCCCGACGTTGGGGGTCCGGGCCCCGCGGCGTGCCCCCCGGTCCCCTCGAGTCATGGATGCGAACGAGGGGGGGGAGTGAGAGGCCTGCTCAGCAGGCTCTTGAAGTGCCCCAGCCTTCCGAGAAGCTTCCCGAGCCTTCCCCGAAGACGCAGGAGGCTGCTCAGGAGGCGCGAGGGCTTCTGGGAAGTCCCGCCGCCTTCTGAGAGGCCCTGCTCCTTCTCGTGTCCCCCCCCCCTCGCTCGCCGCCGACCTCTGCCATAGCGGGCTCCGGCGGGCCGCGCGCCTGCTGCGAGCGGCGGTGCCCAGGACGCCCCCGCGCCGGGGCCCCAGATGAATCACGCCCCCCGAGATTCTGGCGTCGCATTTTTTTCGCAGCGGACATTTTCGCTCTCGAGTTCGGGCCCTGGGACCCTCACAGATCGATCTGGCTCGAAAAATGGCGCACAAGGATGGGGTCCGGGGCTCCGGTCGTAATTTCCTGCGGTGCTGCAATTTTTGTTGCAGCGTCGGTTGGCGGCGCGCACAAGGGGGTGGAGGGAGGGGGAGGCCTTCTTCGAAGGAGGCTGCCTCTTAGAAGGCGCCCGCCTTACATCTATAGAGAAGGCCCGCGCCTTCCAAGAAGCAGAGGTGCTTCTAAGAAGCCCTCCCCCCTCCCCCCCAACCCCACTCTGCGCATGGCCGAGTGGGATCTCAGGGGCGGAGGGGTCTCCGCGATTTCGGCCGCTGGGGGGCCCTTTCCTGGGGCCCCAGGGCCGCCACTGAAGAGACGCCTCGGGGTGAGAAACGGAACCCGGGGGAATGGGTCGGGACCTCTGGGGGTGGCGTCATATATATAAATATACACACACATACATACAGCGTCATATATATATACACACACATACATACAATCAGACATACACACCTATGTATATATATATATATGTGTGCTATATATATATATATGCACACTAGAACCATCGCGCGCGCTTCGCGCGCGCTCAGGTTCTAGCAGGCCCCAGGCGTGACGAACTCACTGCTCCATTGAAGTAGTGGACCACAGTCCAAGCATGCCAATCCACATTCCGAAAGGCTTTCGGGGAAAATGGCTGCGTCGAGAGGCGGAAGCCGAATGAATCGGGTTCCCAGAAGGCCCTCTGGGCGCATGGGTTTGGGGGGCGTCTTGAGGAGCCTGTTGGGGCTTGCCGTCGTCGTCGTCGTCGTCGTCGTCGTCGTCGTCGTCGTCGTCGTCGTCGTCGTCGTCGTCGTCGTCGTCGTCGTCGTCGTCGTCGTCGTCGTCGTCGTCGTCGTCGTCGTCGTCGTATCGTCGTCGCCTCTTCGTCTTCGTCGTTTCGTCGTCTTCCTCGTCTTCCTCCTCGTCGAAATGTCATCGTCGCCTCTTCGTCTTCGTCAAAATGTCGTCGTCGTCCTCCTCCTCCTTTTCGTCGTTTCGTCGTCGCCATCGGTTCAAGAGGGCACTGGGGGAAACTTTGTGCGAAACAATCTACGGAGGGCCACGAGAAGGCGATCAGTCATGTTCCCAGTCAACTTCCCAGACAGCTCTCCTGTAGAAGCCTCCGGAGACTCGCGGGTCCATGATGAACCATGTCCCCGGAAGGTTTTCTGGGGACATGG
>CAUYUJ010014265.1:257533-320033 GCA_963575745.1 Prorocentrum cordatum | reverse complement strand
CCTCCTCCTCCGCCTCCTCCTCCTCCTCCCCTCTCCTCCTCCTCCTCCTCCTCCTCCTCCTCCTCCTCCTCCTCCTCCTCCTCCTCCTCCTCCTCGAGCCATCGAGCCATCGAGCTGCGGACTTGTCTGTGCATCACGGCACTGGAACCCTCGCAGCCCTCCACCCCGGCGGCGCCAGGGGGAGGGCAGGAAAAACCAAGAGCTCGAGAACAGAAGGTAGAAAATGCCCGCACGGCGGAAACGACGAAGATAAAGATGAAGATGAAGATGAAGATGAAGATGAAGATGAAGATGAAGATGAAGATGCAGATGAAGATGAAGATGAAGATGAAGATGAAGATGAAGATGATCACGAAGATGAAGATGGAGATGCAGATGAAGATACAGATGGACGTGAAGATGCATATTAGGATGACGATGCAGATGAATATGCAGAATAGAATGAAGATGCAGATGAACATGAAGATGAAGATGAATATGATGATACTGATGATGATGATGATGATGATGATGATGGTGATGATGATGATGATGATGATGCTGATGGTGATGGTGATGGTGATGGTGATGGTGATGATGATGATGATGATGATGATGATGATGATGATGATGATGATGGTGATGGTGATGATGGTGATGGTGATGGTGATGGTGATGCACATGGGGGAGGGGAGGAGGTGAGCAGGGGGAGGCCGTCTGCGGCGGCCGATGTGCACGTGCAGACGGGACCCGAGCGTGGGACCCAGCCCCCGGAGGGGTGCCCCTCCTCCTGGAGATGGGCGTGCGGATGGAGGATCGGGGGCGCGCAGACATGGATTAGCGATTTCCCATGGAAGCGGGACCCATCGCTAAACCATGTTTGCGATCGCCTGAATGTGGATGGGGAAGGGGATCGGCTGAACTTACGTCGGGCGTGTCCCCCTGCAGGCGAATTGTGGACGGAAGATGAACAATAGTCAAAAACGGATCCAAGAAAAATCAAGAAGAAATGGTCGAAGAATCGTCCCCAGCCTACTTTTTGACTATTTTTGAACTTTCCCCTTGTAGAGGGACATGCCCGACTCAAGGCTAAACTTAAGTCGGGCGTGTCCCCCTACAGGCGGATAGTGGACGGAAGATGAAGAAGAGTCCAAAAATGATCAAAAGACATATCCAAACAAAAATGGTGCCCAGACTAGTTGCTTTGACTATGTTTGAAGATGCCTCCTGTAGAGGGGCACGCCTGACGTAAGGTTAAACGACGCTGAAGCCTCCGACCCCCCCGCCCCTTGGTTTAGGTCGAGCATGTCCCCCTACAGGCGGGCTTTGGACGAAAAAATGATCCAAACATATTCCAAAGATGCTGAAAAAGACTCGAAAGTCATCCCAGACCATGTGTTGACAATGCTTAGACACTCCCCCTGTAGAGGGACACGCCCGACTTAAGGTGAAACGATGCTGAAGCCTCTCCGGGGTCTGGGTGTGGCCCCCTCTCCCAGAGCGGGCGCCCCGCCGGGCCAGACCGCGGCTCGGGGCCCCGGTGGCCGAAGCGAGCCCCCCCAAGAGGCCGCCCCCAAAGGCGCCCGAGAGACGCCTCCAGAGGCGCCCAAGGAGCTCCTCCTCCTCCTCCTCCTCCTCCTCCTCCTCCTCCTCCCTCCCTCCCTCCCTCCCCTCCCTCCCTCCCTCCTCCCTCCCTCCCTCCCTCCCTCCTCCTCCTCCTCCTCCTCCTCCTCCTCCTCCTCTCCTCCTCCTCCTCCTCCTCCTCCCCTCCTCCTCCCCCTCCTCCTCCCTCCATCCTCCTCCTCCTCCCTCCTCCCCCCTCCTCTTCCTCCTAAAAAACTGTCGCGAAGTCCTCCACAAGCTCAGGTCGGGCGCGTCCCCCATACAGGCGGATTTTGGAGGAAAAATTAGCCTGGCGAAGGACCCAACCATATGCAGTTGTGAATACCGCAAATATGAATATTTCCTTTACAAAAGCGTCTCGGGCCAAAAAGGCCGGGAGCCCAGGAGGGAGAGAGCCCAGGAGGAGACGGAGTTGCCGACAGGCTCAGCGATTAGCAAAGCACTCACTCACAGAGGCCAACCGACGATAGGGTGATAGACCGAGCCTGGGAGATCCACCATTTTTGGCACGTGCGCTCGACCCACCCCGAGCGATACAGTTCAAGAAATCAGCTCGCCTGATAATACTGTCGGCCCAGCCGCGGCTGAGACTCCACCAGAACAAACGACATGGCCACTGCCTATGGATACACGCTGGCACAGGGGATGGCAGGGCGGGAACACCAGAACTACGGATCAGCATGTATTGCAGATCCCCTCGACTCGCGCAAGGAAAAAGGGAAGCAGAACTACTGGGCATTTCCTTTACAAAAGCGTCTCGGGCCAAAAAGGCCGGGAGCCCAGGAGGGAGAGAGCCCAGGAGGAGACGGAGTTGCCGACAGGCTCAGCGATTAGCAAAGCACTCACTCACAGAGGCCAACCGACGATAGGGTGATAGACCGAGCCTGGGAGATCCACCATTTTTGGCACGTGCGCTCGACCCACCCCAAGCGATACAGTTCAAGAAATCAGCTCGCCTGATAATACTGTCGGCCCAGCCGCGGCTGAGACTCCACCAGAACAAACGACATGGCCAACTTACCAAAGCAGAGTCTCGTCCACAATACTTCTGGCTATGGATCATGAGGGAAAGGGTGGGAGGGTTCATGATCGTGCAACCTTCAGCTTGCCCGACAGGTTGGTTGCGAAGGAACAACATGGCGGCATGTCCGATTTCGAACATGAAAAGGACTTGATTTAGACAATGTAGGTACCTTACGAGCTTGCTGTAGCGAAACGAAACGATGGCGCCGTACACCAGGTGCTGGGGCGGCGTGGCGGGCACGGCGAACGGGCTGGGCGCGGGGTGGTCCACCCCCGCTGCCAACCGCACCGGCCAGCTGACCGGCCTCCCGACGAACGGCACGTACTCGACGGCGGGGTTGACGCAGCTGCTTTTGACCCGACTGATGTTGTCGGAGTGGTGTCCCACAGACCGGAGGCGTGCAGGGTTCCCCACCAGCTTTTGCAGGAGCACGCCGCACCCGTGAGCTGGGCGGTGGCGCTGTGTCGCAGGGGTCGGCCGGCGACCGTACGACCACTGCAGGCGTGCTGACTGAAGGGCCCGTAGATGTTTGGGAGCGGGCAGCCAGTGCTCGATGCCGCCGTGCTCGCGAGTCTCCACAGCCCCAACTTTCAGAGAGATCTCCCCACGGTAATGTGAATCTTCTTGGACAAGTCGGGATTGGCGGGGGTTCCACTCCACGCCCGCCGAGCGAGGCCGCCAGATCACGACACCATCGGATATGAAGTACCGGCTCGCGAGGATTACGAAAGGCAGTAAGTGGAGCATTACGCTCAACCACTCGAGCCAATTCGCGACATAGAGCTGGCGGATACGCAGCAGCAAGGGACGTTTTCCATTTCAGGACGTGCTTGCCAGGAGCCACTTCAACTTTAACTTTCCCTTGGAGGATCTAGTGGGGGGCCTGACACCGACAAAGTCTTCCTACTTCTTGGAGGCCTTCAAGAGCTCCCATTAGACGAGTTCGCTTACGATAGGGGGTGCCATACCTGCAGTAGTCCACGATGGCCTCTTGGGCCCCCTGGGTCTTGAGGAGATCCTTGAGAGGCGTCCACTTGAAGAGCTTAGAGCTAATGGGGTTCTCCAGAATCCACCTCACTTTACACCGATGAGCTGCACGGAGGATACGTAGAGTGGCCACAGCGGTTGGGTCCTGGATGTCGTCGGGAGCCTCTGGAGAACTGCGAGCGCTTGTCCAGTTAGTACACGGAGTACCTAGCCAAAGCAGCCAAATCCTCCCCGACTTAATCCAGTTCAGGATCTTCCGAAGTACCCGAGGATCAGTAATATCATAGTCCCGAGACGTGCCTATGTCGAAGGGCGGTGCGATGCGCAATCCTTTTGGTTGGCAGGCACCTGAGAAACGAGCGCATCCCGCGAACAGCTCCAAAATGGCCAGCTCGCGCCGCGCCGGGGCAATCGGCTTGGAGAGTGAGCACTCTCCTCGGCGCTCAGCCGCGCCGGCCCGAGGCGGAAGTCTCGCCCCTCCCCTCGACGTGGCTCTCATTGGAGCCGGCCCACTTGTGGAAAATGTGATCGTAGTGTCTGATGAAGAACGGGAAACTGGCCGCTCAGCCCGATCATCCACGGCGGCTGTAACGGCTATTGGCGAAGTGGCGGCCTTCGACGAAGGCTCGGCTCGAACTCGGTCTCTATCTGCCAGCTCACGTTGGCCCCGGCCTCGGAGACGTGCCCACAGCGCGCCTCCACCCAGGGCTTCTCCTGCGGCAAGAAGTCCGCGGTCGGCCAACCTCGAGTCCTCGTCCGAGCAGTTCCTCTCGCTCACGATATGACGGCGGCGCCACCGAAGCCCAGTGACCCCTTGGAGCGCGCCAGCTCGACGGCACAGCGCGCTGAGCTCGCGATCCGTGGCGCGCCCGCGCTCGGTTGCCAGGATCTCGGACGGGTTATCCCCGACGGACAGAACCTCAGCATCCCAGTTGCGAGAGGACCTCGTATAGCGACGGAGCCCCAGCAGAGCGGCCCGAGCCTCCTCGTTGCGGATGGCGTCCGCACGACACCAGGCCCCCACCACCACACGTCGCCACCGAAGACGGTCAGAGTAGACCGCCGCGAGCTCCGGCAGGGCGTGCGCGTCGGCACCCAGTGTAGCCCGCCGCGACGCCACAGCCGAAGAGCCCGCGCTCCACGTAGAGGTCGTTAACTCCGCTGGCCCCACCTCGCCAAAACCCAGCTCCTCCTCGAAGGCCGGGGCGAGCGAGGTCGAGTCCGCGGCGATGGAGCTGGGGAAAAGGTCGGAGTCCGTGGTGTCGTCCTGCGCGCACTCCTCGATGGTCTTGAATCGCCAGCGCTCCCGCCACCTGATCGCGTCCAGCACCTCCCGCTCCGAAAACCGGCCGACGTGCAGCGCGTAGCCCGCCCCGCTGGAGTCGGAGCAAAACACCGTAGTCGCCGTCTTCAGGCGAACACGATGTCGGGTGATGAGCACGAGGCCCGCTGCCGTCTGCAACTCGCCAACCACTGCCGGGGTCAGCTCTGCGACCGGATCCGCGTGCTCGGAGAGCCAGCGCCACACCTCGTGCAAGACAGACATGAAAGGCGGGAACAGCATAAAATGATTGAACAGGTGGCCCACTAGGCGTCGCACCTGCCGATCCGAAAAACGACGACACCGAATGGCAGAATGAAGAGCGTAGCACAACCGCCACGTGCGCTCCGTCTTGCGCAGGATGAACGGCTGAGATCCGCCCAGCAGCCGGAGCCCTACCTGCACGACGTCCCGCTCGGCGCAGATCTCGCCCCGCCACACGAAACCCCGTCGCTTCAAATCCTCCAACAGGTATCGGAAGCACTCTGAGGCGTCCTCGCGGTTCCAGCAGATCAAGAAAGCGTTGTCCACGTACGGCGCGAGGATGGGAAGGCCGGGCTGGAGAACGGGGGGCGGTCGACGATCGCGAAGCACCCGCGAGTCCACCACCTCCCTATCCTCGATGCCAAGCCGCCTCATCTCCGCACAAACCTGAATGTCGGTCAGCGCGGAGTGGCAGAAAAAGAGTGACCACGTCCAGCCCATCGGAATGACCTTCACGCACGTCCACAGCATCTCGTCGGAGCCGACCGAGCCCCAGCATCGACGATCGCCATCGAAGACCTTCGTGGCGCCGAAGTCGCTCGCCCGCACCTTGTGGGCCAGGCAGAAGTAGCCGGCGACCTCCTCAAACTCGAACTGGAAGTAGCCGTCGGTCAAGTCCGCACCTGAGAAGTGCATATCTAACGGACGGCCCGCGGCGTCGTGCTCCGTAGCCAAGGTCTCGCCGCCCCTCAACACGAGGCCCGCCAAGGCCGATGCCGTCGCTAGCTGACTGACTGGAGGATCGCGGTGCAAAACGTTCGCGGGCCTGCAGTCCAGAACGAGCCTCAAGTGGCGCCCGTCCTTCTTGATCACCGTGAAGGCGCCCACGAAGCAGCGCGCTCGGCGGCGAAAGGACAGCATCCCCGCGTCGTTCAGCTTATTCACGAGAGCGCTCATGTGACGCGGGTCACGTAGCACGGGGTCGAGGTAGGGCTTCGCCGTTGCCTCCGCTGCGATCCTGTTCTCATCAGTTGGAGTCCTGAAGATCCAATTCCAGGGATCAGCCGCCATTGGCCGAGCGTCAGGCCCGACCACTGCGCCGACTGGCTTGGGGTGAACGCCGCCGTCACGAACGACCCGAACGCGGGAGGCATCAAAGGGCCTGCGGGCGGCGTCGTCCGTGGAAAAGTCGTAGACGTTCAGAGCTCGAAGGACGCTTTTGAGGGCGCCCCTCCTGTCAGGCCCAGAGGGAGGACACCCCAGCTCCTGGAGCGACTCCCTCAGCCGTGCACCCACAGCACGTTGAAGTCCAGTAGGTGCCGAAGCCGACGTGCACCGCCGAAGACGATGCCCCGCACGAGCCACCGCCAGCGCGTTCAGAGAGCCGGCAACATCTGCAAACCTCCGATCACAAGCGGCAGCGCGACGCGGTAAGATGCCCGCACAGGGCGCATCACGCCGATCTCCAACACAAGGAAGGGGAAAGACGTCCCGGCTCGCCGAGTCCAGCACGAGAGCGCCGTCGTCGACGTCCAGGTGCAACCCATCGCTCGTCCTGCCAGCAGCCGGAGAGATCGCTGAGGCAAGTAGAGCGTCCAGGTCGCCGGCCGTTCCCACACGGGGATCATGATACGGGGTGTCGCCACGGCGAACAACGCCACCCCGGGACCGTAGAGCCATCATCCTCCCTGCGACCCTTTCGGGTCGCTGTTCTTGTCCTTGTTATTGTCCTTGTGGTTGCCGTCCTTCTGGCACTTCGAGTCGGCCTCAGACTCCTTCAACAAACGATCGCTCTTCATGATAATAGCCTGAGTCTTGCGCATCTCGGCCATCTCCTGATCGAACTGCGCCGTGACCACTCCTCCGCTGGCGTCGAAGGCGTGAGCCATGAACGAGTCGAGGCCTTCGAAATCGGAGTTCCGAGGATTGCGGCGCACTGCCCGCTGGATCATCAGCACCCGGCGCGACGCGAACTCCGCCGCGGCCATGTTAGGCAAGTTCAACTGATCATAACACACCATCATGTGCAGCAGCATCAGCAGGTGGAAATGCTCGATGGCGACCGCCGTACGCTCTCCCACCGTGCTGCTTCTCACCCAGAAAGTGTGACACGTGCCGAACTCGTGCCCAGACGCCGCCACTCCCTTGGCTAACTCCAAGATCGACCGACTCTTCTGGAAGGGGAACCCGTCGGCCTGCATCGACTGCTTCAGCAACTTGACGGCCTCCCTCAAGGTCGTTGAGCGCGTCTGCGTGGTCGGATCCAGCTGCAAGGGTAGCAATATCGTATCTCTGCTCTCGCCGCACAACTTCTCCTGCATCCAGCGTAGCTTGTCTCTCGGAGGGACACGCTCTGCCGTCGTCCACTCGTCGCCGCGCTCCACGAGCGCGACCGGGCCTCTCGCCACGGTCGTCGCCTCTGAGCCCAGCAAATTGTCGTCAACCTCCGCCGCGAAGAACTTGCACGACGGGTCTGAGTACATGTACACAGCGCCGTCGGGCACAGCCGCGCCTGCCACAGCGGCGACGGGCGCTCCGAGGATCTCCGCGAGCGCCCGACCCTCTGCTCTGATTCTCGCCAGGTCCTGAGCGTCAATCGGGCTGTCGAATCCGTACACATGCAAGTTGGGAGGGCACGGCGAGTCGCGCTGCAGCGGGATCATCGACACCACGGCCGCTCGATCTGACAAGTCGACCGCCCGCACCGAGAAGTCGGGGGTCGACCAGATCCATCTCGCACCCTCCAACTTAACCAACAGTACTCGGTGATGGTGAGGAATCGCATCATCAGGATAATGAACCAATATATGTCTCTCTGGGATGTCCAGACTCATCGCGACAGCTCAGCCCGTAACTTCCGACTTTCTGGCGTCTCCACGTCCGCCAGCGCGAGGCCAGCCGAAGGCGAGGGCCGTCGGAGGGGACGTCGACACTGGCCGCAGGCGCACCCAAGCGTCAGAGTCAGCAACACGCCGCAGAGCAGCCCGATCCAGAACAGCTGGAAGGCAAGCGTCCACCGGTCGCACGGCTCGGGCTCCCCGGCGGGGAGCGGACAAGGGGTAGGCGTCGACGACGATGCGGAGAGTCGGCCGACCCTCGCGATAACCTCCTCCAGCTGCCTCAGCCAGTCGGGCGCAGCGCCACTCGTCTCGCAAGGGACCACCGCGGGACACTGCAGCGACGGGCAAGTGGGGCACGGCGGGATGACTGGCGCGGCCGGGCACTCCAGGCTGGGGCAGACAGGGCCTCTTTGGCGACCCCACTCGAAGTAGTGGCCAAGATGCAGGATCGCGTTAAACACAGGTGGTACAGCCTGTGCCGCGCGGTCCATGCTCGAGCAACACCAGAACTACGGATCAGCATGTATTGCAGATCCCCTCGACTCGCGCAAGGAAAAAGGGAAGCAGAGCTACTGGGCATCGTTTTCGGTGGCGCTACCTCTGGGAAGGGGAGACGCATGCGAACACCCCCACTGGGGCCTTCGGTGGAGTTCCCTATGGGGCTACGAAACGCTGCCCTGGGTGGGGGAACCGCATGCGGGCACCCCCCCTGGGGCCTTCGGTGGAGCTCCCTATGGGGCCACGAAACGCTGCCCTGGGTGGGGGAACCGCATGCGGACACCCCCACTGGGGCCTTCGGTGGAGCTCCCTATGGGGCCACGAAACGCTGCCCTGGGTGGGGGAACCGCATGTGGACACCCCCACTGGGGCCTTCGGTGGAGCTCCCTATGGGGCTACGAAACTGCCCTGGGGGGGGAACCGTGGACACCCCACGGGCTTACGGAGGAGCTCCCTATGGGGCTACGGCTGCCCTGGGTGGGGGAACCGCATGTGGACACCCCCTGGGGCTACGGAGGAGCTCCCTATGGGACACCCCCACTGGGGCCTTCGGTGGAGCTCCCTATGGGGCTACGAAACGCTGCCCGGGTGGGGGAACGCACCCCCACTGGGGCCTTCGGTGGAGCTCCCTATGGGGCCACGAAACGCTGCCCTGGGTGGGGGAACCGCATGCGGACACCCCCACTGGGGCCTTCGGTGGAGCTCCCTATGGGGCTGCGAAACGCGGCCCTGGGCGGGGGAACCGCATGCGGGCACCCCCACTGGGGCCTTCGGTGGAGCTCCATATGGGGCCACGAAACGCTGCCCTGGGTGGGGGAACCGCATGTGGACACCACCACTGGGGCCTACGGTGGAGCTCCTTATGGGGCCACAAAACGCTGCCCTGGGTGGGGGAACCGCATGTGGACACCCCCACTGGGGCCTTCGGTGCAGGTCCCTATGGGGCTACGAAACGCTGCCCTGGGTGGAGGAACCGCATGTGGACACCCCCACTGGGGCCTTCGGTGGAGCTCCCTATGGGGCCACGAAACGCTGCCCTCGGTGGGGGAACCGCATGTGGACACCCCCACTGGGGCCTTCGGTGCAGCTCCCTATGGGGCTACGAAACGTGTGAGAGGTGTGCCGAGAGCAGAGGCAAGGAGGGGGAGGAGGGAGGAGGGGAGGAGGAGGAGGAAGGAAGGAAGGAGGGACGCGGGGCACCGTCTCTTCAAAACGAGGACCCAACACCACAGGATGGTTGGGAACCAAACGTAACCAAAAAGTGTGCGCACATAATCAAAAAATACTCCAGAATCGCCCCTTGACTACTATTTGTTTGCCTATTTTTGGATATATTCCTCCTGTAGGGGGACTCGCCCGACTCAACCAGAACCTCGCCTCGCCACCTTTCGGGTGGTGGGGAGGGGCCTGCTGACCCCCAGGCGGGCTCTTTTGGGGCCCCCGCCCGCCGGGGCCCCCACGAGGCGGCCCCCCCGCCCTCCTCGGCGGCGTCGTCGCCGCCGCCGCCGGCCGTCGTCGCCCGTCGTCGGCCGTCGTCGTCGGTCGTCGTCGGTCGGTCGTCGGCCGTCGGTCGGACGGTCGGTCGATCGTGGTCGTCGGTCGGTCGGCCGGTCGGCCGTCGGTCGGTCGGTCGGTCGGTCGGTCGGTCGGTCGGTCGGTCGGTCGGTCGCGGCGTCGTCGCCGCGCGGTGCCTGGAGGTCCAGGTTCTCCAGCAGGCCCCGCTCCACGTGCCCCTCTCCTCTCCCACGAGCGGCGAGCACGCGCTTTCCCCCCGGAACCCGCGGAGCCCGGGCTCGAGTCGGGCCTGTCCCTCTTCGGGAGGAGTTTCCAGAAAGAGTCCAAATATATAGCCCGGGGGCGATTTGTTTCGACTATCTTCGAGCATTTGGGGGAGATGTTTTGCACATGTCTACTTTTTCGCCCAGAATCCCCCCGTAGGGGGGGCAGGCCCGACCTAAGCCCAGGGCTCCTCGGCCCGCGCACACCGTCGCGCCACGTGAGCACGCTCCGCCGCCGAGCGTCGGGGGCGCGCAGACACGGATCAGCGATCCACGGATTTGGCGCGCAGTCGCCAAGTCCATGGATCGGGGGAGGCGCCCTCCACAAAATGCGGCAGGTGCCACCTCGCTCGGCGGCGGAAAGCCGCGATCTCCCATGGAAACGGGACCCGTCGCTAATCCACGCCCCCTTGATCCATGTTTGCGATCGCCTGAGAGTGGCGCGGAGGCCTCGAGCGGAGCGTGTCCATGGGGTTAGGTCGGGCATGTCCCCCTACAGGCGGATTGTGGACGGAAGAATTAAGAATGGTAAGACCAGACACATCAATGATCAAAAACAGACGAAAAATGGTCCCATGACTATTTTTAAAACTATTTTTCAATATTCCTCCTGTAGAGGGACATGCCCGACTGAATCATGGCAGCGCCCGTCCGTGGAGGCGCGGGCGCACATCCAGACCGCGAGGGCGCGGATGCGCGCGCGGCACTCCAAACGCTCGGCGCCGGCGTCGCTGAGCGCGAGGGCTTGGGGCCCATCTGGGGGACCCCCGAGAGGGCCGGAACGCCGCCCACCGCA
The DNA here is from genome assembly GCA_963575745.1 of Prorocentrum cordatum. Lineage (NCBI taxonomy): Eukaryota > Dinophyceae > Prorocentrales > Prorocentraceae > Prorocentrum > Prorocentrum cordatum. The sequence goes on along the minus strand of CAUYUJ010014265.1, from coordinate 308,983 downwards.
TCCTCAACGCCGTTCAGAATCGATCCCTGGACTTCTCCCGGGGCCCGTCCTGGCGACGCCCGCGAACCCCCACAACGACAAGACGTCGACCGACACTTCGGCCAAGCGCCAGCGGTCGGCGCTCCGGACCCCCGAGGGGAAGGAGGCCCCGCACCTCTCTCTCTGTGGGGGAGCGTCTTTGGAGGGGCCCTGGGACACACAAATAAACAGACACGATTCACAGGATACCCCAGATGTTCCTATATTTTCTGGGTTCTTGCCTTCCTCCCCCCTTCCCATGTTTTATCCTTATTTTCTCGGGAAATCGACGATTAATTATGCCTGTGTGTTTCTTCCCCTCCTGAGTCTTGACGAGAGCTTCGGAGGGAATCGAGCCGCGGCGGCGAGGAGCCCCCCAGAGGCCAGCGGAACGGAGCGAGCGCTAGGTCGGGCCAAGGAGCCCTGAGGGGTGGGGCCCTCGCCGAAAAAATCCTCTTCCTCCTCCTCGCCCCCCTCCTCCCCCTCCCCATCTCCTCCTCCTCCTCCTCCTCCTCCTCCTCCTCCTCCTCCTCCTCGTGCCCCTCCTCCTCCTCCTCCTCCTCCTCCTCCTCCTCCTCCTCCTCCTCCTCCTCCTCCTCCTCCTCCTCCTCCTCCTCCTCCATCTTCTTCCGTAGCCATTTTGGCTCAAGGCAGGGCTGAGGCCCAGGGTTCTCTTTTATCTTCTAGTTGGTTTGCCCCCGGTTTTGACTTGAAGAGGGCTGGCGACATTATGCTGCGCAAATAACGAAGTGAAGTGCTGGCTTGTTTCGAAAAAGTGCGTTTCGTGCGCGCCCGCTCGAGGAAAGTGCGCCCCTCATCTCGGATCCTCGATAAAAAAAACTAGGTCCGCAGACCCCCGTTTTCCCTCGTAAAAAACCGGATGCGGAGCGTTTTTCGCAGAATGCTCGACAAATAACGGGGTCTGGAGCCCCGACCGCGATGCGGAAAAGCGCCCCGCGCGCAGGAATTCCGAGGATGTCTCGCGCGTGCCGCGTCCCGCGCGCAGGAATTTTGAGGACGTCTCGACTCATTCGCTTGTTTTGCTAGGATTTCTTCGAATTGTGGCAGGATGTCTCGAGCGAAACGCTTGTTTTTCATAATTTGTTGAGGATGTCTCGAGCGAAACGCTGGTTTTGCAAAATTTGGGGATGTCTCGAGCGGGGGCTTCGTGGGGGGCCAGAATTCAGAGGATGTCTCAGGCGAAATGCTTATTTTCGCGTCCCGCTCGCAGGAATTCCAAGGATGTCTCGCGCGAGCCGCGTCCCGCGCGCAGGAATTTTGAGGACGTCTCGACTCATTCGCTTGTTTTGCTAGGATTTCTTAAAATTGTGGCAGGATGTCTCGAGCGAAACGCTTGTTTTTCATAATTTGTTGAGGATGTCTCGAGCGAAACGCTGGTTTTGCAAAATTTGAGGATGTCTCGAGCCGGGGCTTCGTGGGGGGCCAGAATTCAGAGGAGGTCTCAAGCGAAATGCTTGTTTTCGTGTCCCGCTCGCAGGAATTCCAATGGTGTCTCGCGCGTACCGCGTCCCGCGCGCAGGAATGTCGAGGATGTCTCGACTAATTCGCTTGTTTTGCTAGGATTTCTTAGAATTGTGGCAGGATGTCTCGAGCGAAACGCTTGTTTTTCATAATTTGTTGAGGATGTCTCGAGCGAAACGCTGGTTTTGCAAAATTTGAGGATGTCTCGAGCGGGGGCTTCGTGGGGGGCCAGAATTCAAAGGATGTCTCAGGCGAAATGCTTGTTTTCGTGTCTCGCTCGCAGGAATTCCAAGGATGTCTCGCGCGTGTCGCGTCCCGCGCGCAGGAATTTTGAGGATGCCCCGCCGTAGCGCGTCCCCTTGGCACGTCCTACGGTGCGACCCCATGGCACGTCCCTTGGCACGTCGCCTGGCGCGTCCCTTGGGACGTTTCGCGGCGCGTCCTCCTGGCATGTCCCCCTGTCAATTAGCTCTGGGGCAGCTACTATGTGTTCAGGCAGCTCGAGCTTCAGATCCAGATCAGTTCGGTCAGGACTCGGATGCAAAGGAAGACTCGATCCACGACGCTATAGAGCACAACCGCGGCATGGCACATCGCAATTCAGCACGGTGCAGCACAGCACAGCCCTCGGCACGGTACATCAAGATCGATACAATCAGCATTGCACTTGCCCGTCACCCAATCAGGTGTCTTTGAAAACGCTGCCATGCGTTACATTTCTATATTCCTTTCCGGGTTCGTGGGTCGATCCTGTTATGGGGGTGGGGTGGGGTGGCTTCCATCAGCTGCGCCTCGTCGAGAGCGTTCCAGGGGGGCCCAGATCGTCCCGAACGGCCGCCGGAGTTTCGAGTTATGGTCCAAAAACCAGGCGACGAGGATCACGGGCAGAATGCCCAGATCTGCATGTCCCTCTACAGGCGGAGCTTGGAGGAAAAGCCAAAAATAGCCTAGCAATTTCCACAAATGACCCAGAATTGGTAGAGAAAATCGGCACCTGACTATCTTGGCGACTGCTTTCGACTGCTCCTGCTGTAGAGGGACGTGCCCGACTTCAGTTGAGGCTAGAGGCTTCCAAACGATAGATGCGCGATCGTCGCTCGTGGGCTCCTCCGTGGTGCAGGGGCCGCAGCAGGCCCCTGCCCCTGCGCGGCGGCCAAAAGGGGGGAAGGTCAGGGCAGGAGGAGGCCGGAGGGCAGCGCCGCAAGCCCGACGCCCCTCGGCGACGCAGCGGTGGCGCCGGGAGGGGGACAAAGCCTGGCGCCCCAGACCCGCATCACGGCACGAGGTTCGTCGCTCTTTTCGGCCTCTGGAGGCCCTCCCCGGGCCTCGGGACCGTCCGAGAACGACTCGGGATGAGGAACCGGCCACGGGGAATGGGTCTGGACCTCGGGGGGTCGCGTCCTGAAAAAATCATGACGTCGGCGGTCTGGGTCTGGATCCGAGTCGCGCGGAGCGGTGCTCCGACCTCACCGGCGGCGGGCTCGTGCCGTGGCGGCCCCTGCACGTGGCGGCCTGTACGCTGGTCCTCTGACACCGCGCGGGCCGCTCAGCCCCGATCGACGACGCCGACGCCGACGCCGACGCCGACGCCGACGCCGACGCCGACGCCGACGACGACGACGACGACGACGACGACGACGACGACGACGACGACGACGACGACGACGACGACGACGACGGCGAGGGCCTCGCGTCCGCGCTGGCGGCCCGCGGCGTCCAGCACGCGACGCCGACGACGGTCGGCGTCGATCGCCGACGCCGACGACGGTCGCTCAGCATCGCGCGGGCCGCAAGGTCGAGGCATCCCGATCGCGCACGTTGTTCGGTGTCGGCCAGTTCTAGGCCACCAGCGGTGTTCAACCTTGAACGCCCGCGCGGGCGTCGCCGCCACGTCAACGCGACACGGGCCCGCCGCACTCGGATCAGGGCCCCGTGAATTCGGACGTCGGTAAGCCAGGGGGCAGTGGCGCACCAAGAGAAATGAGGCCGTGAGTCGAAGAATTCTCCACTCCCTGTTCCTCCCCACAGGGTCTGGCAAAGTCCTGGCTTGTGAAGTCCTGGTTCCCAAACAACCGACGATGTGGCCTGTTCAACCGTGCGCGACCCCAGAAGTACCGAAACCTACCCTGGGGGTCGCCCCAGCAGCCCTTTGGGCCAAGGTGGTCTGACTATATCAATATCTCTTGCTCCAAAACCCTCTTTCCTTCGGGGAGGTTTACCTCCTCCCCCCTTCCTGAGGTTTGTGGGGGGCGGGCCGCGATGTGGCAGAGGGTCTTTGTTCGCCAAAGATGGCTCCAAGAGGGCGTCCGATGCTCCAAGATGGCCTCCAAGATGGCTCAAGATAGCCGGCGATGGTTCAAGATAACTTCCAGCATAATTCCAAAAGACTCAACGAGGGCCACGAGACGGATCCAAGTGCTCTCTTTCGGAGCCCCTATCATGCCCCCCCCCAGGAGGGCGAAATCCTTCAAAAACCACGAGATATCAAAGATGCTTGACTTCTCGCCTTTTCGCCTCAGATGCGGCTGTGAGGCATCAAGATGGCTCGAAGATGCCCCAGGAACTTCGCCGCCCCGATACGCAGCACGTGGCCCGCGGCATGACGACACGGAGCCGTACACGCAGATTGAAAACGCAGGTCTGGCTCGATACGTTCGCCAAAACGTGGGCCAGCACGTTGAGCCAACACGCAGCGTGTTAACACGGACATTGCGAACACAGTGCGTGTTGCGTTTCAGCACGGGCGTGTCAGGGCAGCTGAGCCCAAGAGAGGCCCCAAGCAGGCTCCCCCGACGGCAGGCGGCCCCAAGAGCGCCCCAAGAGCGCCCCAAGAGCGCCCCAAGAGCGCCCAAAGAGCGCCCCAAGAGCGCCCCAAGAGCGCCTCAAGAGGGCCAGACGTTATGCCCTCCACGATAGCCCCAAAAGGGCCCAAAGAGAGCCCAAAGCCCGAAAGGGCCCCAAGAGGGGCCCAAGACGGCCCCAAGACGGCCCCAAGAGCGCCCAGGAGCGCCCCAAGAGCGTCCCACAAGGGCCCCAACAGGCGGTTTATATCCTCCTCCTCCTCCTCCTCCTCTCCCTCCTCCTCCCTCCTCCTCCTCCTCCTCCTCCTCCTCCTCCTCCTCCTCCTCCTCCTCCTCCTCCTCCTCCTCCTCCTCCTCCTCCTCCTCCTCCTCCTCCTCCTCCTCCTCCTCCTCCTCCTCCTGCTGCTCCTGCTGCTCCTCTTTTTTTTTGGATGCAACATTCATGCCTCTGAAATGACAGCCTGCCCCTACAGCCAGAGGCGCACTGAGGGCAAAGCAAATTACCTGTAATTTATAATAGCGGGATGAATTCGTCGATGTCGACCGAGACACCCCTCTTATCGGGGTGCTGTCCCTTACGGAGCCGTCTCAAGTTTCTGAAACCAGTCACCGTGGGTGGCCCGCACTTACGGGACAAACCCAGGACCTGCTCACCGCTAGAATAAAACTTGCACGACATGCACAAGTACAGGTGGCCCTTGTCACTGCAAGGGAACGCAATGACTCGATGGCCTAGTCTCTCCAACAGACCCTGGTCCAAACGGGACTGCCCAGGGCACAAACCTCCCAGCGGCTGAGTCTTGGCACGGGAACCGCGAAGACACACACGGCACCGCCAGGAGGAACCCTGTTGGGACCAGTCGTGGACGAGCTCTAAAAGAGGGGCCTTCAGGTCTGGCGACGAAACGCGCCGCGTCAGACCACGAAACTCCAATTTTGGCCAAAGTGGCAAGAGCTCCGCTCCCGCGAGCAGGACCGCCCTAGACACTGTAATATGATGATCGAGGGCTTCCTGCTCAGACGGACTCAAAGCAGGGTGCTGCCTGGCACCTTCTTTCGCGTAGACGTCAGCGAAGAAGTTCCCTCTTCGCACAAATCTCTCATGCGAGGAGAGCCTTTCCTCGTCAGCGTCTCTGTGGGCCTCAACCTTCTCTAAGGACACGAGGTTGGGCCCAAAGAAATGTCTAGCTTGAATAATCTGGCCCGCATACTGACGCCTGGCGCTGACACTGTCCGCAGCACCAAGATTCATTAAGTGAACCACGTTCGCACAATCAGAGTAACACTTAGCAGGGCCTTCCGTTTGAACAGCGGACCAAGCCAGGGCTCCGAACTCAGCACCCTGGGGCGTCTGAGGCCACGGGGCCCACAGGGGGCCCTTCAAAACTCCAAGGCACTCACCAGAGCCCGAGACCATGACAACGGCCCAACCAGCCCTAGACAGTTCCCGCACAACATGACGATGGCACGAACCATCCATAAAAAGGTGCCCCCAGAGCCCTGAAGAGGGGGGGATGGAGGGAGCAGCAGCAGGAACTTCGGGGTCAGGAAGTAAATCAACAAACCATTCCAGGCTGGTACCTCCTTCAGTCAGTGGCGGAGGGGCATAGTCTCCAGGATGTTTAAAAGCACCGAACAGGTACAGACACATGTCGAGATGATCAGCCCCTAGCTCCAACGCTTCATTCTGAATACTTCTGTCAAGCACCGCATCCCTCTCAGACTGCACAGCAGGGCACACATAGAGCCTGTGGAAGAGGGTGTCGCGGTCCTTACCGCACAACGCGCACTTGTCAGAAAAGTCGTACCCTGCTGCTGCTACGTCGCTTGCCGTCCAGCAAGCTCTCGTGGCCTGGGCACGGATCCAACCTTTTGTGGAGCTAGGAACCTTCTTAGAAGACAAAAGCTGCTTGACCACGTCCCAACACAGCCTAAAACCGCAACCATACTTGTCCCCAGACTCCCTCTCAAGGCTCCGTAAAAGAGCTTCCTTACAGAAAACCTTAACAAGCTTGGGGGAAGAAAGGGTCAAAGAGATTTCGCGGCCGAAATCGTCCACACAGGTGCTAATTGGGCATGGTCCAGCCCAGCCTGTACAAGGACATACGCAGGGCAGAAATCGGCCCAGCCACCTTGGACCACGAGTGGTCATCCGACTTGAAGACGGCGCTCCAGCCATCCCTAAGTTCGGCCCAGCTCAAAGTCCAGGGGAACCCGTGAGTATGCAGGGTCCAGACCTCCTTAGCCCAGCGAATGAGCGGCGCACAGCAACCCCTCCACGTCGGATCATCCGAAAGAAGACACAAGACGCTGAGGGACCTGCCCTGCGCTCTAGGCCTAACCGAGGACATGGCCATCCTTCTGAGATTAAGCAGCTCCCTGTCCGAAATTCCATACAAGTCGGACCCGTACACAGCTCCAGCCAGAGGGCCCGCCGCGAAGACCTTCAGACACCTGCGACCGAGGGCCTGCTGGAGGCCCTTGAGCTTGTTGGTCTTCCTCAACGCAGCAGCCGTTCTGGATTTTAATTTGGCCGAGCGCCCCTTAGAACGAAAAGGCCTGCCCGCAGTAAAATCAGAGCCCAAGTTGGTGACCCGAGAGCAGGCTGGCCCAACAAGAGGTCCCAGGGTCTCCGAAAGCTTCCTGGAAACTTCAGGGGTGTTGCTAATCATACCCACTTTGTCCATGGCCAGCTTGCACTCGAGCGTCGTCGTGATGGCTCGGTGGAGCGCCTTGGCTCCCGCCGTGAGGCTGGCAACTACAACCTTAGCTGTTCCCGTGCAGCTGAGACTGAGGTCATCAACGTAGGCATCGAAATCAGTCGTGGCTCCAGGGGCCCTGGGAACCGAAACGAGGGCCTCGTCGAAGGCCCGCATAGCAAAAACACGGATGAGGCTGGTCGCAAAGGAGCAGCCCGCCACTAAACCCTTGGAAACAAAAAACGGGCCCTGGATGATGCCCCCAAGGGCCAGGAAGCGCGCACTCGCATACGCCCTGATGGCCAGTCTCGCAAGAGGCAGCGGGAAGTGCAGAAGCTCGCACTGCTGCCAGAGGTACCTCAGGTCGATATGCTCATAGTACTTCCTGAGGTCCCAGAAAATGGACGCCGACACTTCTCTCTTGCGAGTGCCCGCTTCGGCCCTGAAGGCCTGCCTCCAGACAACATCCCCAGCTCCCCTGTTGGCTCCAGCAGCCCAGTACTTCCTGGGATGGTTGAGCTCCCACTGGAGGGCCTCCCGACGACGGGCGCGACCCCAAAGACGGTACAGGCTCGGGAACACCCCAATGGGCCTGAACCCGCCCGTCGGCTTGGCCAACAAGGCCATAAGAACCCACGAGAGTTGCTTGGGCAAGTCTCCAGTGGCTTCCCAAACAGCGAACCACAGGGCCAGGGCATGCAAAGCCTCATCGGGGAGAAGGCTGAAATGTCTGCAGTGGAAGCCGTCGACACTCACAGCAGAGGAAGTGCGATACTTTTTGGAAACAGCTCGGAGCTCGGCAGGCTCTAAAATTCGCCCGTGGGGCAGAAGGTCATGGTTCACACCAGTGCCTTTGCCAGAGCCCCAAATAGCAGCAAACTTGTCCCCTTCAGCCTGCAGTAAAGACACTGGGTCGCAAACGATGGTTCCACATCTAGCTAAGGTGGTGGAGGGTTTCCAGGGAACAGGGTCTTTGATAGCCCTCTGCGCGTTGCGACCGCCAGCATCAATACCTGTGCGCACCCACTCTTGCCACACGAGCCGCGAGGAATTCGCAGCGGTGACCTTAGCAGCAGCGACGGCTTGAGCAACCTGATCGATCAGGTCATCCAGATCAGAGCCAAGCTCAGGATCCAACACAGGGGAAGAGGCGCATCTGGCTAAGGCTGCACTGGCCTTGAAGAGCGAGTGGTACTCAGAGCACTCCTGCACCGCCACGGCCGTCGGAGGCTGGAGGATCGAGTTGAGCACCGTTCGACCAGCCTCCTGCAAGGCCGAACCCGAGAGGTAGCACCTAACTGCACGTAGCTGATTGCAAAGCCACGAAATAGACCTTAACCCTGGATTCTTTTCCCGCCCCGCAGGGCGCAGCACGGACTTCCAGTAAACCTGGGGTCTCTTTCCCCGGGTGCCGAAAACCTTGAGATCAGCCCCAAGAGAGTTGGCTAGATCTCTCTCGGCCGCGTCAGCCCAGAACTTGTACCCGATGCCCAAAAGCCTGCGAGCCTTGCCCGCATCACCATTGGCAACAGCCCCGAAGGCTTCCTCGGCCAAATCGAGCGCAGCACTCCAATCCCCAGGCTCGGGCGACGGTCCCACAGGAGGGAGGACAGGCAACACAGGGGGCTGGCGGAAGGCAAGAGCCTTGAGATCGCCCAGGGAGCTGTGAAAACGGAGCGACACAGGGCGATGTGGAGTGATGCTGGAGTCATCATCCACGTGAACACTCTTGAGGCAGAGGCTGAGCGCCTCCGACACCACGAAAAAATCAAAACGATCAGGAGGGCCCCTGCTGGGGAAGTGGGTGTGACCTTCAGGAACAATCGTACTGGCCCTGAGCTTTTTGCCGAAGTCGGAAGCTTCAATCACCTCGGGACCCATGTTCCAGTCGGCCCCCACGATAAACTCACATCCCAAGGAATCTAAGTATTCCCCAACGACCCTCAAGGTTTCTTTATTGGATTCCGAGAGACCTTCACTGTGGATGAGGTAGAGGCTGCAGACACAGAACGGTGCGCACCCAGGAACATGAACCATGGTGGCCACAGCTCGACCAGGAACAAGAACAGGATTCCCTGCAGCTTCAAACAGCCCTAGACCATCTCGCACACATACGCAAACTCCCGAAGAGATACCTCCTCCCTCACCAGGTAGTCCCGACGCCCACAGCGTTTTCCATCCCAAGAACTTGGACGACTTCGAAGCATGGTCCAGGGCAACAGGATCTCTGAGCCGATGTTCCTGGGCAATAACCACATGCGCCTTGGCCGAGGAAAGGAAGTTCTTGAGAGTGCCCCAGGAATTGGCGTTCACGGTAGTAACCAGAAGACCCTCATCTAACCTGATGCAGCCATCGGCAGCACCCTGGGCAGCTGGCGTGGGGGCTGAGGTCGCTGGAAGCCATTCGCCAACTGGGGCGGGCCTCATGCAGCTGGACCAGGCCCTGGCGGAGCTAGCACCAGGAAAAAGAGCTTCGGATTGCGGCAACCGTGCGACTGGAGAACCTCCTCGAGCTTCACCAGCCTTCACGCAATACTGCTTCCCGACAGCACCAGGCAGAGGCAGAGAGGAGATGCGAGAGGCTCCTGGGCTATCTGGGGGCACCCGAATTTCCGCACAGGAGAGCGGGGCGTCAAACGAGACCCCGAGGTCACATTTCCCAAACAAAAGCCGCAAACGCCTGGAGAGTCTAACCCCAGAGGCCTGAGACCTGGAGCCTATCACAGACACTCTCGAGGCTAAAAAATTGAAAAGGTCCCAGGAAGGTTTCAAGCCTGGGTCCCCACTCTCAGATTCCCGCCCCCCGCCGCCTCTAGGAAGCAGCGGGGGGCTCAGAGTCCTTGAGAGCCTGGTCGACCTTGGCTCGAATGTCCTCCTGCGGGGCGGCCGAGGCCTGACCAGCCTCAGCCGACCCCGCTCCAGACGCTGCACCCTTGGCACCTTCAGACAGCGCCCCTGCTCCAGCTCCAGCCGCGGCAGCACCTTCGTCAGGGGAACCTCCGACAACTTCACCCTCCGTGGTCTTGCGCTTTTTCGCCACAACTCGAAGCCGATGAGCCTCATGCTGTTCACGAAGGGCCTTGGCGTGCGACGCGACCTGGGCGAAGAGGTCCCTGGCCAACTTGGTGACCCCCGATGAGAGGTCCTCCTTCCTCTTCTGGAACTGTTCGAGGTCGGCCGCATCCACGTCGTTGTCGGTCGTGAGATCCTCCAGCATATGACTGCAATCGATGATTTTGGTGAAATCCACGTCGCCTGCAACCAAATCCTCGAGCTTGAAAGAGATCGGATGAGCCTTCTCCAGAGGCTGAGGGGGCCCTTGCAGGGCAGCCAGCGTCTCCTTGTAGTCCATGTCAGCCTGGTCAAGGTGGGCCCGCGAAGTACGAAGCGAAGCTTCCGCTTCGATGAGTTGTTCCCGAAGACGCGTGACTCGGCCCAGTTGGTTCTCCATCTGCTTCTCCAACTTGCGCACCAAGGCATGAGCCTGCTGCATCTTCGTGTGGTCCGAGACAACAGTGGGCTTCGCGGCCGCCTCCAGATGCTTTGCCATGTCCAGGTACTTGGCGGCCGTCGCAACATCTCCCGCTTTCTGAAGCGACACGCCCAAGGCCTTAGCCTCAGACGCTGAGATGTCAGGCACTGGTCCCACGGGAAGAGGGGGGGGGCCGCCCGCGGGACCTCCAGCACGCGAATCACCTTGACGAGCCAGCACGTCCCACATCGTCTTGTCCCCGCCGTAGTAGCCTTTGCCCTTGCCTTTGCCACAAAGCCCTCGACCACCAGCTTTGCCCCCGCCGTACTGGAAGGACGCCCCCTTGCCACTGACGCCGTACTCAAGCCAGTAACCAGGGGGGCCAGAGGCAGCCCAGCGACCACCAGCAGGAAGCCCAGCACCAGGAAGCAGCCGAGGAAGAGGGTGCGCACAGTGCTTGCAATGCGTGGCATTGACGCTGCTCTTCTTGCAACCACAGGACGGGCATGCGAAGTTGGAGACTTGAGCCTTGCCACGGCGACCTTTAGCAAAAGACCAGCCCTCGTCGCCCTCCTTGACCCAGGGCGCATGAGGGAAAGGGCCTGGCACCATCAGGGAGAGAAAGCGAAAGAGAATGCTCCAACAGGAGCTCACAGAACGCCAGAATCCTCGTCTGACCAGGCACACGAGGGGCACTGTGGGGGCCGCAACTCCCCCTTGCCAGTAAGGTCAGGTCCTGAGCCTAAACAGCTCCGGACTTGAGCCAAAATGGCTACGGAGCCTGCTGCTCCTCCTCCCCCTGCTGTTCCTCCTCCTCCTCCTCCTCCTCCTCCTCCTCCTCCTCCTCCTCCTTCTCCTCCTCCTCCTCCTCCTCCTCCTCCTCCTCCTCCTCCTCCTCCTCCTCCCCTTCCTCCTCCTCCCTTCTCCTCCTCCTCTTCTCCTCCTCCTCCTCCTCCTCCTCCTCCTCCTCCTCCTCCTCCCCTTTTCCTGGAAAGGGCGTAGGCCCAGGGTTCTCTTTTAGCTGTTTATCCCCGGATCTGACGGGAAGAGGGCCGGCGGATTTCTTTTGCGATAAATAACGAATGGGAAGAGGGCCGGCGAATTAAAATGTCAGGATGTCTCGAGCGAAACGCTTGTTGTTCAGAATGTGTTGAGGATGTCTCGAGCGAAACGCTTGTTTTGTGGTATGGATTGTCCTCTCCTGGGGACTAGAATTTAGAGGATCTCTCAAGTGAAATGCTTGTTTTCACGAGCCCAGATCTTGAGGATGTCTCGAGCGAGACGCTTGGTTTCACGCCTCCAGGTTGCCCAGGCAGAGGTCTAGCGCCAGGATTTGTTGAGGATGTCTCGAGCGAGACGCTTGCTTTCACGCGTCCTCGTCGACCAGGCGGATGTCTAGCATGAGGATGCGTTGAGGAAGTCTCGATCGAGATGCTTGTTTGCACGTTTCCAGGTTGCCCAGGCGGATGCCTAGCATGAGGATGTGTTGAGAATGTCTCGAGAGACACGCTTGTTTTCACGTGTCCAGGTCGAGACGCTTGCCTTCACGTGTACAGGTCGCACAGGCGGATGTCTAGAATGAGGAGGTGTTGAGAACGTCTGAAGCGAAACGCTTGTTTTCACGTGCCCAGGTCACCCAGGCGGACGTCTCACATGGAGATGTGTTGAGGATGTCTCGAGCGAATCGCTTGTTTTCACGCGTCCAGTTCGCCCAGGCGGATGTCTAGCATGAGAATGTGTTGAGGATGTGTTGAGCAAAACGCTTGTTTTCACGTGTCCAGGTCGCTCAGGCGGATGTCTAGCATGAGGATTTTGACAAGAAGTCTCGAGCGAAACGCTTGTCCCCAGCACATTCCGTAGCGCGTCCCCTTGGCACGTCCCGCGGTGCGACTCCGTGGCACGTCCCCTGGCACGTTGCTTGGTGCGTCCCTTGAGACGTTTCGCGGCTCGTCCTCCTGGCATGTCCCCCTGTCAATTGGCGCTGGGGCAGCTACTATGTGTTCAGGCAGCTCGAGCTTAAGATCCAGATCAGTTCGGTCAGGACTCGGATGCAAAGGAGGACTGGATCCACGTGGCTGTAGAGCACACTCGCGGCATGGCACATCGCAATTCAGCACGGTGCAGCACAGCAGAGACGTCGGCACATTACATCAAGATCGATACACTCAGCATTGCGACCTGGCACGTCCCCTGGCACATCCCGTGGCACATCTGTTGGCACATCTGTTGGCACGTCCCCTTGGCACGTCCCGCGGTGCGACCCCATGGCACGTCCCCTGGCACGTCGCCTGGCACGTCGCCTGGCACGTCCCTTGGGACGTTTCGCGGCGCGTCCTCCTGGCAGGTCCCCCTGCCAATTGGCGCTGGGGCAGCTACTATGTGTTCAGGCAGCTCGAGCTTAAGATCCAGATCAGTTCGGTCAGGACTCGGATGCAAAGGAGGACTCGATCCACGACGCTATAGAGCACACTCGCGGCATGGCACATCGCAATTCATCACGGCGCAGCACAGCACAGACGTCGGCACAGTACATCAAGATCGATACACTCAGCATTGCGACCTGGCACGTTCCTTGGCACGTTCCGTGGGGCGTCCCTTGGCGAGTTCCCCTGGCACGTCGCGTGGCGCGTCCCCTGGCACATCCCGTGGCACATCCGTTGGCACGTTCCGTAGCGCGTCCCCTTGGCACGTCCCGCGGTGCGACCCCATGGCACGTCCCCTGGCACGTCGCCTGGCGCGTCCCTTGGGACGTTTCGCGGCGCGTCCTCCTGGCAGGTCCCCCCGTCAATTGGCGCTGGGGCAGCTACTATGTGTTCAGGCAGCTCGAGCTTAAAATCCAGATCAGTTCGGTCAGGACTCGGATGCAAAGGAGGACTCGATCCACGACGCTATAGAGCACACTCGCGACATGGCACATCGCAATTCATCACGGCGCAGCACAGCAGAGCCCTCGGCAGTGGACATCAAGATCGATAAACTCAGCATTGCATTTGCCCGTCACCCAATCAAATGTCTTTGAAAACGCTGCCATGCGTTACATTTCTACATTCCTTTCCGGGTTCGTGGGTCGATCATGTTTCCTCCTCCTCCGTTTCCTCCTCCTCCTCCGCGCACACTCGTTTTAAACATTCGCAAGAGTTTGGCGGATTGAGGGCCGGCGGTTTGCAAAATGTGGCTTGCACCTTAGCGCCGCGCACACTTGCTTTAAACATGTGCCAAAGCTTCACGGATTGATGGCGGCTCGTTTTCAAAATGTGGCTCTCGCCTTAGCGCCACGCACATTCGTTTTTGGAAATTTGCAGGAATTTCACGAATCCCCATGGCCAGAAATTGCTTGGGATGATTCTGGATTGTGAGGGTGCAACGATTACGTTTGTTCGCGGTGCTGTGGTATTCTGACACGGTTCAGGATCGCCAAGACGCAACAGTCAAGTTGATCCGCGGCGATGGAGTCCCGAGAACAGTGTGTTGGCATGCTTCAGGGTCTTCAAACCATTGTCTCCGAACGAAGCAGTTCCCTCAGTGGAAATGAACCCTTGTAGAGGCCTGTGACGAGGGAGCTCGGAGGGAGGGTTTATTCCAGCATTGTTGATGAGTCCTGGGTTTACACTGGTCCCCCTCCTCCTCCTCCTCCTCCTCCTCCCCCTCCTCCCCTCCCCCCCCCACCCGCGGGCCCCAGAGATGGCCCGAAGGGGCCCTCCAATGCCACACCCTTGCTCCCAGAGATCTATATGTTCATCCTGGTCCCCCGCTCTGTCTCACTACATGTGTCTCTTCGTCCCATTCCCCGTCAGCTCCCCTGGGCAACGTCTGTGCACGGGCCGGTGGGGATTTTTGTTCGCGAGCGCGAACGGAAGTGCCGCCCGCCGTCCAAAGCTATAGCTAACTAGCAGCAGCCTAAAGTGCACACGAGAGAAAAGGAAGAGGGACAACAAAAGAAGAAAGAGAACAGCGGGAGGTGAGACAAGCCGGGGCGGGCCGCGGCGCTCACGGAGGCGGTACCATCGGCAGCAAGTAACCGCCGGAAGTGGCGGGTAATTAGCTGGCAGTGTGGTGTCCCGTGACTGCGGCGTGGGGCAACCCCGCGGGGGATAGCAAAAGCCGCAAGCGCCTGCGTCTGCACGAGGGGCAGCACGCGGGGGGCTGAGCGCGGCAAGGGCTACGCATCCCGGCGAGGGGGGCAAGCCTTCAGGTGCGTCGAAGCCAGTGTGGGTGGCGGCGGAACGACCGGCGGGGATATTTTTTTGGTCGGCGGCTCCCAGACGAAGGTCAAGAAGCGGGGCAACGTTCGGGGCGCGGAACCAAGACAATTGGCCGCAGTGGCGCATGCACATGCAAGGGACAAAATAGGAAGGCACCAACTATACACCAACACCGATCCTGGCCAGGATCACCCTGGGCCCAGGATCGGTGTATACGCCCTCCTGCCTTGCGCAAGAAGGCATATACACCGATCCTGGGCCCAGGGTGATCCTGGGCCAGGATCGGCGTTGGTGTATAGTTGGTGCCCTCCGAGCAGTGGCGCATGCACATGCAAGGGACAAAATGACCCACATTAGACCCAAAGACCGGCGCGGACATCCCGGCAAGTGGGGACGCCAAGGCGCGGCGGAGCGACCGGTGGGGAATGGGCGCAGCGTGGAGAAATGTTCCGCCTGGATCCGCTGCTGCCGCGGGGCCCGGGAGCGGGCCCAGGATAACAAGATCGAGGAAGGGGAGTGGGACCGAAAGCAGAAAAGAGAAGAAGGATGATGAGGTGATGAGGACAAGGAGGAGGAGGAGGAGGAGGAGGAGGAGAGGCAGGAGGAGGAGGAGGACGAGGAGGAGGAGGAGGACGAGGAGGAGGAGGAGGAAGGCAACGCTCAGAAGAAAGGTCATGCCACATGGTTCCAGGTTCCAGAAAAAAAGAGGAGGAGGAAGGGGAGGAGGATGAGGAGGAGGAGGAGAGAGGAAGCAAACGAGGATGAGGAGGAAAAGGCTTCTTGGGGCCCTGACGGGGCCTCCTGGGAGCTTCCTGGGAGCTTCCTGATAGCCTCTTGGGGGCCTTTGGGGGGACTGATGGGGCCTCTTGGGGGCCTCTAGGGGCGCCATGGGCCGGGTTAGGGGATTTGGCAAAGCTATCAAGATCAAGGTGGACTTCCGCGAGTCGGCGCGAAGCTCCTCGTCGAGAGCCTCCGGGTCCCGACGGCGGACCCCAGAGGCCGACGGAGAGGAAGACCGCCACGAACAAGCAAAGTGCATGTCTATATATCTATAGGTGTAAACATCTTCATCTACGCATACGTATATACATACCTGCGCTCGTACATGTACACAGACATACAAACATACATGAATGCATACAGACATAAATGCATAAACATATGCATACATACAAATGCACACATATACACACCTGCACACGAGCATGCATACATATATGTGTATATATATACATAAATGCATACATGCATACATACATACATACATAAAAAGGTGTATATATAGACCTATTCCTACACCTATACACGCATGCACGCAGACAGACAGGCAGACAGGCAGACAGACACATAGACATACAACTAGTCATTTACCAATGCATGCGTACATCACTATATGCAGAAGCATGCATGCATACACACATACATACATATACACACATACGTACAAGCACGCACACAGACATACATACATACACGCTTGCATACATACATGCATACGTACATACGTGTATACACTCGTCCATACAAATATACTTACATCCAGACATACATGCACACAGACATGCATGCCTGCATATGTACATACATCACACGTACCCGCACGCACCATGAACCAACCTTTCGTCTTGAAAGATGGCAGGAATAAAAGGGCGGTTCAGGTGCGTGCGCTGGCCGTGGAGGCGGGAGTTGCGGAGTGGATTGGTTCTGTGTCGGAGACGGAGCTCTTGAATACTGGGTGTTGTGTAGTAGACGGAAGGAGGGGTAGAAGGTCAGTTTCAAGTTCAGCTTGGCGAGTGGGCCTGCTGAGTAGTGAGTGTTGCGTTGAAGACGAAGGCTGGTTAGTGCTGGATGTTTTGTTGTAGACGGACGGAGTTGGGTAGAAGGTCATTTTCGAGTTCAAGTTGGGGAGGGAGCCTGTTGAGTATTGGGTGTTGTGTTGGAGACAGAATATGTTGAGTACTGGGTGTTGTGTTGTAGACGGAGGGAGCTGTGCACAGGGATCTTCTCAAGTTCAGTTTGGGAAAGGAGCCTATTGAGTATTGGATGCTGCGTTGGAGACGGACATGTTGAGTATTGGGTGTTGCGTTGTAGACGGAGAAAGTAGAATAGAAGGTGATGTTCAAGTTCAGCTTGTGGAAAGAGTCTGTTGACCATTGGATGTTGAGTTGAAGACGGAGTATGTTAAGTCCTAGGTGATGTTTTGTAGACGGAGGAAGTTGAGTAGACGGATATGTTCATGTTCAGCTTGTGGAGGGAGCCTGTTGAGTGTTGGGTGTTGTGTTGGCGACGGAGGCTGTTGAGTACTGGGAGTTGTGTTGCAGACGGCGGGGGGTGGAGTTGAAGGAGACCTTCAAGTTCAGCTTGAGGAAGGAGCCTGTGGAGTAGTGGGTGTTGTGTTGGAGACAGAGACTGGTCAGTCCTGGGTTTTTCGTTGTAGACGGAACGTCTATGGTAGAAGGTCCGAACTTGAGCCGAAAAGCCCTTCAAAAAAGAAGCCTCAAGTCTGAGTGCGAGAATGGTGGGAGTCATACATGGATTCACATAGTAGATGCACAAACGGGGTCTCATGGTGCGTGCGGAGGGCCAGATGTGTCAATGTGTACATATATGCGTATACACACATACATACATACATACATACATACATACATGCATGCATACATACATACATACACACATACATACATACACACACATACATACATACATACATACATACATACATATATACATACATACATACATACATACATACATACATACATGCATACATACATTACATTGCATTACATTACATTACATTACATTACATTACATTACATTACATTACATTACATTACATACATACATACATATATACATATATACATACATACATACATACATACATACATACATACATACATACATACTTACTTACATACATACATACATATAAGTCGCACAAAAAGCTTGCACTTAGGGGTGCTTGCTTCTTCTCCAAGGAACTGCGCCCGTGTGCGGCCCGGCGGCCCCGGTCCGGTCCGTCGCCGCACCGTCCTTCCCAGCACGAGGCCCGTGTGCGGGCCTGGCAGCTCCGTCTCTGTCCGTCGCCGCCACCCCGTTGCTCCCCCCCGCGTTGCATTGCAATCGCATCTCATTGCATTGCAATTGTATTGAATTGCGTTGCATTGCTTTGAGATCGCATCGCGTCGCATTGCATTACAGTCGCATTGCACTGCATTCCTATCGTGCTGCATTTCATCGATGCGTATTGCTTTGCAATACTTTGCACGACTTTTGCATTAATTTGCATTGTGCTGCATTGATTTGCATTGCACTGCACCACTTTACATCGCTTCGCATGGATTTGCATTCCTTTGCATCGTTTTCCATTGATTTGCATTGCTTTCCATTGAGTTGCATTGCTTTGCATTGCTTTGCATTGCTTTGCATTGCTTCGCATTGCTTCGCATTGCTTTGCATTGCTTTGCATTGCTGTGCATTGCTTCGCATTTCTTTGCATCGCTTTGCATTGCAATCGCACTGCGTTGCATTGGAATCGCATTGCCTTGCGTTGCATTAATTTGCAATCGCATCGCATTGCACTGCACTGCAGTCGCATTGCATTGCATTCCAATTCCATTGTTTTGCATTGCTTTGCATTGCATTGCAATCGCATTGCGTTGTATTGTTCTGCCGTTGCATCGCTTTGCACTGCATAGATTGCAGCACATGGATTGTCCATTCTGTAAGGACAGATTCTACGCCCCCCCCCCCCCCCCCGGATTATCGGTACCCCTTCACGTATTACAATTTACAAATGATTCTGCCTCATCGTCCATCCTCAGTTCGAACTCGTACCACCCCAGGGGAGCCAGTATCGAGCCTCCCCGTCATTCTGCGGAAAAAACATGCGCGCATAATCGTTCATAAAAAAATCGGTTCTCAAGAATCCCTTATCAAAAAATCAGACGAGGTGCACACGCGCGCGTCGTCGGGCGCGCATGCCGAAATCCTTCCAAAACCTTCGGCGTCGTAGGGATTTCAAAATCGAGTGTCCAAAAAACATAGAAAAAACACACATCGGGCCGCAACACGCGCGAAGTGCACACGCGCGTTTTCTCGCGCGCGCATGCCGAAATCCGTCATCAAAACCTTAGGTTTCGTAAGGAGTGGTGGCGGGAATGCATCCGAACTTAGCCACTGGGACCTTCATCGGAACTCCTATGGGGCCGCGAAACATCTGCGGGGTGTGCCGAAATGAGCGGCTGGGATGCATGCGAACTGCGCCACTGGGAACTTCGGCGAAGCTCCTATGGGGCCACGAAACGTGTGAGGGGTGTGCCGAAATGAGTGGCGGGGACGCATGCGAACTCAGCCACTGGGACCTTCGGCGGAGCTCCTATGGGGCCACGAAACGTGTGGGAGGTGATGGAGGAGGGAGTCAAGGGGGGAATGGGAGGGGGGAGGAGGGGGGGGGGAGGAGGAAGGAGGAGAACGTGGGGACGGTCTCTTCAAAACGTGGACCCAACACTACAGGATGGTTGGGAATCATATGAATAAGCAGTGATAAAGAACACACACTAATCCTTATGGATACTAGTGCAATCTTTATATATATATATATATATATATATATATATATATATATCCACACACACAGATACTCATATATATATAAAGAAGCGGATAAATGGGTCTCTCTGGAGCCCCGATCCGACCCCCCACCACTTTGGAGGCCTCCTAGATGGGGTCGGGGTAGACGGGGTCGGAGGCTCGCGCCGCACCGCCGACACATCGGCGATGCACCGGCGCTGCCTCGTCGACGTCGGCGACGCATCGGCGACGTCGACGCGAAGCAAGTCGGGCCCCACATCAAGCCGCATCGGCGATGCATCGGCGATGCGGCGCGATCCTCCGACCCCATCCACTCGGACCCCATCGTGGGCCGCACGGCCGGACCTCCCCCGGGGCGGCGGCCCGAAGGGCCGCGCCCGCGCGCCGGCAGAGGGGGCGCGCGGGCTCGGGCCCTCGGGCGTGGCGCCACGGGAGGTCGGGCGCCGCCACTGCCGCGGCGGCGGCCCGCTGGGCGGCGAGGCCGCCTGCTCAGAGGGGGAGGGAGGAGGAGGGACAATGGGAAAGAGGAAGGGAAGGAGGATGAGGAGGATGAGGAGGAGGAGGAGGAGGAGGAGGAGGAGGAGGAGGAGGAGGAGGAGGAGGAGGGAGGAGGAGGAGGAGGGAGGGGAGGGAAGGAGGGGGAGGGAGGGGGGGAGGAGGGGAGGGAGGGAGCAGGGGGGGGGAGGAGGGGAAGGGTAGGGGAGGACGACACCCAGGTGTGTATGCGCCTGGCCTTGCAGCAGGCTGGGGAAGAGGAGCAGGAGGAGGACAAGGAGGGAGGAGAAGGTGAAGGGAGGGGAGGGAGGAGGAGAAGGAGGAGGAGGAGAAGGAGGAGAAGGAGGAGGAGGGGAGGAAAAAAGGGGGAAGGGGGGAGGAGGAGGAGGAGGAGGAGGAGGAGGAGGAGGAGGAGGAGGAGGAGGAGGAGGAGGAGGAGGAGGAGGAGGGAGGAGGCAGGACGACGAGGAAGAGGAAAAGGAGAAGGAGGAAGATGAGGAAGAGGAGGAAGACGAGGCGGAGGAGGGAGGACCTCCACATCCCCCCTCCCGACGTGGAAAGACGCGAGGGGTGAGGGCGGACCTTTTTTGGCCCCTTGGGGCCCTCACTGGGCCCCGGGACCGTCAAAAAACGATTCGGGGATGAAGAACCGGTCCACGTCGCGAAGAAAACACTACGCCAGAGACCCGGGGAGGAGGAGGAGAAAGAGGACGAACGCCACAGCGATCACACTCAGGTCGGTCTCACGTGACGAGGAGGAGGAGGAGGAGGAGGAGGAGGGGGAGGAGGAGTGGCACCCCTGAGAGGACACGTCTATGTCGACACTAACAGGGCTCAACGCTGCCTCCAGAGACCTGACCCACAGAGCCTGGGGAGGAGCCCGAGAGCAGGAAGAAAGGGCAGAAGGGGGGAACGCAAACGACGAGACGCACAAGAAAGGAAGCCCTAGCGGCAGAGCGCACGGACGAGCCTGGACCGCCGTGCTGTACACCTGAGCCTGGCCAGCAGCAGCTCCCTGGACCTTTGGGGAGAGCCGGGGTGGCACCTGAGGGCGGGAAACACAGAGTGGACAGCGTCGATGGCAATCGCATGGGAGAGGAGAGCGGCCGACGAGGGAGGAGCGGGACCACCGACAGTGGCAAGCTCGGAAGACAAGTCAAATAAATGAGG
The DNA here is from genome assembly GCA_963575745.1 of Prorocentrum cordatum. Lineage (NCBI taxonomy): Eukaryota > Dinophyceae > Prorocentrales > Prorocentraceae > Prorocentrum > Prorocentrum cordatum. The sequence goes on along the minus strand of CAUYUJ010014265.1, from coordinate 288,045 downwards.
GAAAATGGCATTGTGTACATTCGTGCCCCAGCTCAGGGGTAGATAATGAAGATGATGTCTAACTTTCTGGACCAATACAGGACATACCATATAGTGCTCCATTGAATCAAAGGCCTGGGCTCCACATCCAAATACACAAGGACATTGTTGTTGTCGGTAGCGACGGGTGGTATTCCACGCATTGAAGATGGATTTGAGGACACTGACGATGATGAACGACGGAAGTTTACGTGTTTTCATGAGATTGAGTCTGAGGATGGTGCGATCAACAGCATCAGGATGGATAGGGCCTAACATCTTGATCAGGCGAGGGGCGATAATCGAACCGATAGGACACATCACATTGACTTCACGCTGTTTCAGTAACTTGAATATTTTATGCTGGACCTTAGGACATGGAAGCTCATCTATGTTCTTAACCGTACAAAACCAATCATACAGACAGTACATATTGTAGAAAATCGAGTCCACCAAATACGCATTACATTGCCGTCGATGGCAATCTTGAAATTATCTCTCAACCTCGAGAAAGAGTCCGAGCAGATCGCCGCTCGCAGCATGGTGGCCCTGGAGATCACCTTCAAACTCCTGCCCTCCACTGGGCTGCCGAGCTCCTGGAGTCTAAAAAGCGCCTGCGGAGGAAATGAATGTCTCGGTGCTCTCGTGAGCAGTTGCTGGCTTTCTTTTTCATTTCTAAGGGCATTTTTCGTAATCAAGTGGCACTGGGCGATGTGGGAGGGGATGGGGACGCAGTACCTGTTGTACGCTATGACTGATTCAATCATCCCGAGTCCTAGCGCCTTGACCTCACTCGCCCGAGCTCGAACTTTACTGCTGGCAGTCCTCCAAGCGTGTGCACGTGCGCCACGACCGACAGGGATGCCTAACGTGATGACCATATTCTCGATACCAAATTCAGAGACGTCAACCCCCCTCTCTAGGAACCTCCTCAACACCTCCTCCTTCCCAGGATTCTGAAATAGAATCAGCTTGCATTTCTTGAGGTTGAGAACCAATCCAGAGCACGGTCCATAAAAACGAAACAGAGCAAGGATGCCTGGAAGAGCCTGGAAGATGTCGAAAGCCACAACCGAAAGATCATCAGCAAAAGCTGAGGGCACCATTGGAATCCGCAGTTGTATTCTCCCCAGGGCACGGAGCAGCGGGTCGAAAGCAAACGCGAACAGTATTCCACTCAGTGGGCACCCCTGGCGGACGCCTCGAAGTGCTTCAAAGCCTGGATACAGTTGCACTCCGAACGGGATAAAGCAGTGCACTTGCAGATAGAGAGCACGAAGCGCACCACGAACAGCAAGCGGCAGCCTGAATGCCTTCAGGACCTTAAAGAGCCACGAAAAGTAAATTGACGGAAAAGCCGCCTTCAGGTCGAAAGTAGCGCCTCCAACAGAGTCGGCCTTGCAGAGAAACCCCCAAGTGGCCATAGACCCCTCAAACTCCAGGACATGTTCAATCATGTTTCCCCCACCAATGAACCCACGCTGGATGGGGTGGAGCTTTTCGCGAACAACATGTTTCATCGGATAGGCCAGACAGGAGGCCATGAGTTTCTGGTCAGTGCTGCTGAGCGCCAAGGGTCGGGTGTCCTCTGGGCGTTGTTCGGCCATCCTGTCTTGAGGCAGATCCCCCTTCGGCAAAAAATACCAGCCTACAGTGGTTAAAAGATGCATGCAATACTCCACCAGCCATCATATGTGTGCAATGTGAATATAGGGCCTCCACCACCACCTCATTCCCGCATCTCCACACCGAGCATGGGAGCCCGTCGGGCCCAGGGGCCGTGACATGCTTTTTCGAAAGGATGTATCTGAACTGATCAGGACTGATAACCCAGGGGTATCTCTGGTTGTCTATGGTGGTGAACTGGTAGTCATCTAGCTCGAGCTGTGGCACCAGATCAAGGAACGTCTTGGCATGTGTGCTAGCAGACTCACCATACTGAAAGACAGTAGACCAATAGCCAGCAAGCGTGCGCGCACAATCTTCAGGCACCCGATGGGCAGCACCGTGCGGATCTAAAATTGCAGAGAGAGCGACCTGCCTCTTTGATGCTCGCCAAGCTTTACTAAGTCGTCGAACTCTTTCAATGCGTTTTTCCTTCACCGCAGGGGGGAGGTCGGATTCGAACAAGTTCCTTTCATACTGGTCTAAAACTTCACGCATCAGACGACTTAGTAAAAGGTGAAAGCCAGGCAGGTCCGTCCACCTGTCGTACTCCACGCTGAAGTACTTGTCCAGTTCATCATAGGCCTGAACAGCCTTCCTGCAGATATCTGCTAAACCATCCCTGGGTGCTCTTAGCAGCTTAGTACATGATGATACTTTCTCGGACGGAGTGCAAGCACCTTGAGGAAAAACATGGACCCGCGTACAGTGGGCAGCATGTCTGAACCAGTCTTTAATTTCCAAGAGCCTCTCAGGGGGCGCCTCGTGGAGCTCATCTGGGCCCAAGACCCCGTCCAATACCTCTCGAAACTTACTGTGCGTAGCAATCCACCTAGGTATAGTCGGCAAATCAGGCTTCTCAGTCAACGGGAACAGGGAGAGGAAGATCGGGGCATGGTCAGAGGGCTTGCGGAGGTTCTGAATAGGCCATACCGTACTCGATTGAGGATGTAGGTCTAATAGGTCAGCAGTAGGCATACTTGTATAAATACGGTCGGTTCGGGATAACGTCATCATCGTCTCAGTCTTACGTCGGTAGGTGTAGCTAGGTTGGGAGAGTTCAGCAAAGCGAGGGAACCGTTGATGGAACGCAAGGGACAGCCGGTTGTCGCCAACGCGCTCGACTCCGTCGTGCGTCTGCAGGCGGGCCTCGCCCGACTCCACAAAGTTGAAATCGCCCATCATGACGACGGCGCAGGAGGAGAGAGGGAGCATGTAGCGTTTGATCTTGTCCATATGTTGTTTAACCTGGGCTTCTGGGATACCTGGAACGATATGCATATTGAACACCTGTAGACATTCGGAGTCGGAGAGGAAGGACAGACAATGGATGCGGCCAGGCACGAGCACACGATGCACTATACGTGAAAACTTCGTCGCCAGCTTCTTGGCGATACTCAACGCCACTCCACCAGCCCCCACGGCAGAGCAAAAATAACCATAATGAGAGTGCGACTTAACTTCTTTTTGGAGCGTTCCCAAGTCACCTGAACACCCGCGTGTCTCCTGAAATGCACATGCATCATACTTCGAGAGAAGCCCCTTGGCACAAGCATATGCGTATACTTGAGTCTTATGGTCACCTCCTAAAGCTCCAAAAAGCGCATGGCAATTCCATGACACAAACCCCACTTGAGTACGAGGAAAAAAAAGCAGAGATCGCACACCTACAACTGGCGAGCTCGACGAGGAAGAAGAAGAGCTGGCGCTCCCGCCTGTAGATCGCCCACTCGACGAGGAACATCCACTCCCCGATGAGGCAGAGGAACCAGAAGAGGAAAAGGAAGAAGCAGATGAAGCATGAACTCTCATCTGTTGTGAAACTCTGCGTCTTCTCGGGCGTCCCCGTGTGTTATCATGTCAGAAACTCTCATCGTCCGCTAGCTTACGAGCCTCAGCCTCCGCTTGAGTGATCACATTCTGGATCTGCTCTGCCGTGATGTTCCATTGGGAAAGCTCGGTCTGCTTCGGCTCGAACATGAAGACTTCTTTGCCATCTTTGAATCCTGCAGGTTTTGCGAAGACCAACTCCCACAAGTCCTCCTCATTGCTTACCTGGAGAACTCCTTTGTATCCATTCACTCCAAGCCTGCATGATGGATTCCACCTAGCGGAGCTCGCTAGCAGGTCCTTGACACCCGTGTAGATGGCTGAGAATGCACGACGCCGGTTGCGCACATCGATCGGGAGATCGCCACGCACACGGAGCGGGTGCTTGGTGTGGTCCCTTGGGTCAGTCCACATGTGGCCCGCTCGATTGAACTGGTCCTGGAAGTCGGCCGCAGCCGATTCACTCTTGAAGCTGATCTTGTAGTTGACCCCGACGCGGTGGAAGGTGCCGTTGACGTCGTCGCTGATGTACTGCGGGTACACCGTCTTCAGGTTCTCGAAGTGAGATTCTCTGAATTTGGCCAATAGGGGTCTAGGGAAGCCACCGACGAACTTGGTTAATTTGTCAGCCGACTCCTCGACCGTGCCGACCCGCCTGAACTTACTGCCGCCTGCAGCTCCACGTCTCGTTGACCCAGTGAAGCCAGAAGCGCTAGATGCCACTGACCCAGCTGTTGTAGATGCCTGCTCTGCTTGCTCTTGAAGCAGTCGAATTGTAGCTGCCTGCTGGTCAATCCTCTCCCGCTGCGACTCCATCTCCATATGTAGTTCTCCGAGCTTCGCGTTGGTCTCCTCTTGAGCTGTGGTCAGCTCCGCGTTGAGAGCACCAAGTTTCGAGTCCAGAGCTTCAGACAGGCTCGCTTGGAATCCCAGCATGGTGGTCTCCATGACGGCCTTGAGCTCGGCGATGATGGCCTGATTGGCAGCCATCGCGCGCGGGAAGGAGGAGACGCTCCCAGACCGTAGGTGCCAAGCCTAAGCGCCCCAAGGAGGCAGGATGCTCCTCGCTTGTGGGGCTTGGACCGAGGTTGGGAAGTTCAGGAGAAAGGCCCCTTGAGCAAAAATGGCTACGGAGGAGGAGGAGGAGGAGGAGGAAGAGGAGGAGGAGGAGGAGGAGGGGGGAAACAGGGAGGAGGAGGACGACGACGATGAGGAGGAGGAAGAGGAAGGCTACAGCTTGCAACTTGTCATGATTGGAGTCAGAGGCGGTTCTGGATTTATGCTTCCGATGCGCCGCCCACTTGCACCCTCTGCCGTGCGGCTCAGGGACCTGCGTTGCACAGGAGAGCCGACCGTGATGCACACTCTGCGCGGAGGCGCGCCTTTCTCGACCCCGCTGTGGTCAGGGCCGCCGACGAGCTCAGAGCTGCGTCGGGCCACGATCGCGAGCTCTCCAGCACAGGGAGGCTTTTCCCAGACCCTGGTCGGTTCGCTCGTCGGCCCCAGTGTTGGGTCGCTACGAAGGGATCTTGGCCGATAAGTTAAAAATAATCTCACACACACACACACACACACAAAAAACATAATAATATTCAAACATACTCAAAAAATCGTCCCCTGACTATTTTGTTGACTATTCTTGAATCCCCGTTTAACTCCAGCGTGAACGGTCTGATCCGTACTCTCAGCGATTGAACTGGACGACGGATGTGCTGGTGACTCCTGCAGGCGCCCACAATCACACCGATGGACCAGGCTTTGAGCCTCTGCGGCCAGGGCTTTGCATCGCAGCCTACTCTGCTACAGTTGCTGATGTGCACGCGGATGTCGTGTCGGCCCTTTGCGGCGAGGTCCCAACTGACGAAGGGCTCGACCAAATCGCACGAGACGGAGAAGATGATGCGATCCTTGTGCTGTCGATAAGCGCAATGTGCGGAGGCACCATTACTATTCACGTCGATTGCGACGGCACCCTTGGTTGCGCCAGTCTTCTTGGCTCCACCGACTGGAGCAAAGAGCAAAGAGCCCACTGGTGGAGCGAAGTCAATGATAGGCTTCACTGATCGTAGGATCATAAGGGAGGGCCCTATTGAAACATCCAGCTTCCTTTCCGTATGAACTATATGCAACTGGCGGCAATCCGACCGAACAAATGATAGTGATGCTGTGATTATGATGCTGTCGGTTAAGATACTCAGGCTGGTCTGCCTGGTCTAGCGGCTCTGGCTGACTCTAGCCGGCTCCAGCCGCCACCGGCACGCGCTGCCAGTCTGAGTCCCACATGCCGGAGCTGAAATTGAAATCACGGCGCCCCCGTACCGACGCTTCAAATTGAAACAGGACCAATTTCAATATGAAAAAGAGCCAACTTCAAGACCACCAGAAGACCCCTACATACAACGTAAAACAAAACATGGACGCAGTGAAAAAAGGGCGATTCCAAATTGAACAACGACGAATGTCAGATGGTAGAAACCACCGGGGTTTCACATTGAAGCGTCGGCCGCTTTGGTTCCGCATTGCGGAATTCGCTACCGTTGACCTGCATGGGGTTTCGCATCCCCCGAGAAGCACGGGGGCGGAAGAGAGCCGGCGCGTCGCGGCAGCTCGTGCTGGATTGAAATCCGCCTTCACGCTCGCAGTACCAAGCACGCAACGCCACGCCGCCCTGGGGCCTTTCCGGTGGACCTGAGCTGGAGGCCTAGAAATTGGCACCAACACCAACACAGGGGGTTGCCTCCGCATGGGGAAGATGATCCTAGATTTTGGTGTTGGTGGCAGTACTTCGGTCACCTTGGAAGCCAGAATATTACCACCATCACCGAGATCGGGATCTTCTTCCCTCGGTGGAGTCACACCGCCGATATTGGTGCTGGAGTCGACCTCTAGGCCTGCGACTGAGGCCGCGACAAGAACCCTCGTCTCAATTCGGACCTCCCTTTCTCTTGGTATGATGGTTCACCCAGCGACGTTTGAAAAAAAGTGGACTCGCACCTCCCCCTACAGCTGCTGTGCGTGACGGGCGCACCACGCATAGGGACTGGAGCGGCCATCGCCAGGCAGATTCATATGCCGAGAGTGGGGCTGCCCCCTTCCGAGCCACTGATGATGATTTCCTTCTTGTTCAAGGACTGCATGAGACGGCCAAGCGCGTGGCCAGGTACACGAGTCTCCAGCAGGCGTCTCTCAGCTATGCTGAAGTTCGCGATCATGTTGGGCATGAGCAAAGTGGTGCTGGACGTTATTCCTGGTTACCCGATCCCCTCGTGCTGCATCAAGGAGGAAAACGGAGGTAGGAGAGGTGAGGAAAACGGGCCGCGGCCCGGCAACGAGGCCTCTGGCGGCTCAGCCGTTGGAGAGACCTCTGGTGGCTCGGTCGTCAGAGCAGACCCCGCTCCTCTAGAGGACATCCACGTGGATGAACATGTGCCAGACCCTTGGATTCGCGGACACTATACATGCAGCAAGCCAAAGGTCTTGGACGAAAATGGCGACCAGTTGGACGCGCTTATCTTCCGCACCAGTGTGGAAGCAATGTCTCGTACACTCGTAGGGTCAAGGCATCCAGATGCCCTTCTGATGGGCAACTCCCGAGGTAGATCTGCGACGGCAGCAAAAATCTGCACCGACATCGGAATGGCAAGCACCCTCTCCCTGGTGTCGGGCATGGGGTTCGCATTGTGGGAGGTCTTGGGGTTCGGGCTCAGGAGCAAGGCTTGGATGTTCTATCCTTAGGTCGGGCCTGTCCCCCTACAGGGAGATTTTGGACGAAAACTTAAAAACATTCAAACAACAACTATTCCAAAATAGACAGAAAAAAACAAAAAACAAAAAAAAAAAAAAAAAAAAAAAAACTGACTATTTTTGACTGTTCGGGGATTTCCCCCCTGTAGAGAGAGGCCCGACTTAATTCTATCCGTTGGTGACGATGCTCGGCCTCCTGCTGCTCATGGGGGGCGGGCTGCGAGGCGCCCAGCTGCCGGCGGGGCCGCCAGGAGTCGACCTGGTCGGAGGCCTGGCCCCCTGTGGCACGTCCGAGGGCGAAGGCTCGGGACCGCGGGAGGTCCGTGCGCGAGGCGGCGGCCCGTCGCCGCGCGACGGAGCTCGAAGCCCTGCCCGACGGGCCCTGGGCGTGCTGTGCCTGCCTGCCTTGGGTCCTGTGCGCTCCGCCGCGCCGCCCGCCGCCCATCTCGCGACTCGGGCCCCAAAACTCCCACCCACGTTGTAATGGACAGGTCTGATGGGGCGGCACCCGGACCGTCATGTAGACATCGAGGAGGAGGAGGAGGAGGAAGAAGAAGAAGAAGACGACGAGGATGAGGACGAGGAAAGCAGGAGGAGGAGGACGAGAGAGGAGAGAGGAGTGAAGAGGAGGAGGAAGACGAGGGGGAGGAGGGTGGAGTAAGAGGAGGAGGAGGAGGAGGAAGACGGGGGAGCAAAGGAAAAGGACAGGAGCTGATGGGAAGAGGACCAGCATAGGCCCAATATTTGTCAGCGGTGCTGCAACACACCCTCCCCGCCCAAGCCCCCTCTTCACAATTGCCTAGAAGCCTTCTTTTATATATATATATATAAAAAAAAAATATTTGTGTTTGAAAAAAATGGCCATCATCCGATGACCTGCCATGCAAGGTAGACCCCATGTTTACAACGAAGCTGCCTTGCACCCTCCTAGCGCGTAATCGGGAATGGAAAAGAAATACGACTTCATATGTCAACGAAGTGTCTAACGAGATCCCCGCTTGAAAACAAAAACAAAATAAAACAAACAGACAAACTATCCGTGTAACTGTTGCACAAGCTGACATGTGTCGTCATGAGCTTCGAGAAGTCCCAAGCGAGGACCCCTTTTTGAGAAGGGCCCACCTCCACCCTTGAAACTACGTGGGCGACTCTGGTCTTTAGATCGACAGAAGTCTCCAACGCGACCGCCCTTTTGAAAAACAACCGCCCTCCATCGACGGAAGCGCGGCGATAAAGCGACGGCGCCATGAAAATGACCCTGTGACGTACCCAACTCATCTGCACGAAGTGATAAGAGCAACTGGCCCATAATATCTTGGCACATGACAGCGCGGGATACGTCAGTGGTTGCTCAAGCTCTCTGGGAAGTGCGCGCGCTGCGCTATTCACAGGACAGCACTGCAGGGCGAGGACTGAGGCGCCAGGCTCGAAGAGGAGATGGGGGCGGGAACGAAAGGCCAAAAAAAACGGCAAGGGGTGTACAAAAAAGAACACACACACACAAACAAAACAAAAAAACGCGACGGCAGCAGGGAGACGGCGAAGCCAGAAGAGGACAGGACAACAGCACAAACGCAGGACGAGGGAAGAGGCTGGCGGTCAGTTCCCAGTGGCACGCTGGAAAGGCAGCGCGGCCCGCGCCATGTCGCTCTGGCGCTCCGGAGGATCAGCTGCTCGTAGCCAGTGCAAGAAGCGCGGACGGCCGATCTCGCCCACCGGGTCCTCCGATTTCGTCCTGCACGGCGCAGCGCGGGAGCTAAACGCCCGCAGGCGCGCCGCCAGGTCCTCAGGACCCGCGGGAAAGGAAATCGAGGCTGACCGAAGTCCGCGTAGGACGTGACTATGTTGGACCCCCAGCAGCCCTCGAAAGTGGCGACGGCTTCGCAGATCGCCGCCCCCCAGGGACGGCGAGGTCTAAGTTAGGTCTACGTGGGGCGTCACTCCGCTGGACACCCCAGAAGCCCTCGAAAGTGGCGGGAGCTTCGAAGATCGCAGGGCTGGCGAACGCCAATTTAGGCGTGGGGGGGGGGTCGCTCTGCTGGACAACACCAGCAGCCCTCGAAACTGGCGGCAGCTTCGCAGATCGCAGCCCCCCCAAGGATGGCGAGGTCTAATTTAGGTTTGTGTGGAGCGTCACTCCGCTGACCCCCCAGCAGCCCTCGAAAGTGGCGACAGCTTCGCAGATCGCCGCCCCGCAGGGATGGCGAGGTCGAATTTAGGTCTGCGTGGGACGTCACTCCGCTGGACCCCCCAGCAGCCCTCGAAAGTGGCGGCAGCTTCGCAGATCGCCGCCCCCCCAGGGGCGGCGAGGTCAAAACTACGTGTGCGTGGGGGCGGCACTCCGCTGGCCCCCCAGCAGCCCTCGAAAGTGGCGGCAGCTTCACAGATCGCCGCCCCCCAGGGATGGCGAGGTCAAAATTAGGTGTGCGTGTGGCGTCACCCCGCTGGACCCCCTGGCAGCCCACGAAAGTGGCTGCAGCTTCGCAGATCGCAGCCCTCCAGGGCTGGCGAGGTCAAATTTAGGTCTGCGTGGGGCGTCACCCCGCTGGACCCCCCAGCAGCCCTCGAAAGTGGCGACAGCTTCGCAGATCGCCGACCCCCAGGGATGGCGAGGTCAAAATTAGGTGTGCATGTGGGGCGACACTCCGCTGGCCCCCCAGCAGCCCTCGAAAGTGGCGACGGCTTCGCAGATCGCAGCCCGCCAGGGATGGCGAGGTCTAAGTTAGGTCTACGTGGGGGCCTCACTCCGCTGGACCCACCAGCAGCCCTGGAAAGTGGCGGCAGCTTCGCAGATCGCAGCCCCCCAGGGCTGGCGAGGTCATGTAGGGCGACGACTTAGGAGGCAGGATGGGAAACAGGCGAGAAGGCATGATGGGCAGGTTGACAGGCAGGCAAGAAGAAGGGGGGAGTGAAGGAGAATGTGTGCGACCGCAGTGCTGTCTTCAAAACCAGAACACGACGCACGAGGAACGGGGAAGATGTACCATCCTTGTACGATGAGGGAATCCCATTGGATAAGGAATCCAGGTGGAGCACCAACTGAGGCGTGGCCTCATCTGAACTGAGGGTCTGAAATCCTGGTGGCGCAAACCTGGTGGAGCACCGCCGCCCTCATCGAATGAGGAACCCTCCAGAGTATGAAGCCTCCTGGACACATGCCATAACGAACGCCCCCACCGTAGCCGTTGCATGCTTGTTTAACGATTGAGCGCGGCGCTGCGGCGAGAGCCCCACTCTGAAAACCACCACCATTCCACGCATGTACCTGTTGCAAACTTTGGAGACGAATGCGTGCAGGGCTAAGGCGAGAACCCCATGTTGAAAACTACATGAACTCAATCCGTAAAACGACTGCGGACTTCAAGCTTCATGATCGTAGATGGTGGGGAGATCTCGGGCGAAAGCAACGCCCGGCCGCCCGACTGACACTCCTGGGGGTGCGACAGGGATGAGCTATCGATCAGGAGAAGGGACGGGAGAGGGAGAGGGAGGACAGGAAGATGGGGGACAAGGAAGGAGAGAGCATTTCGCTTGCGGACCAGGAAACAGGCGACACCACCCCACCTGCGGAACCACGGGGCTTCGCGTATAGCGGCAGATCTGGCGTGTGATTTTGCGTGGTATACGCTGCGGATCCCCCTGGGCCGTAGCGCAACGTGGAGGGCCGTAGGTGGGGTGGTGTCGTCTGCTTGTTGGTCGAGCTCGTTCGTGGCCGAAGAACGGGCGTGAGCGAACGGAGGGGAGAAGCCATAACGTAGCACCCACCACCACCACCCGCGGTGTGCGCCCCCAGCACCACCGCAGCGCTCGCGCGCACACCACCAGCCTTGTAGCAATGTTCGGTCGCAACGCCTTTGTGCACCACCGCATGCCCGCGGGCACGACGCGTGATGGCGGCCGCCAGACGGCGAGCAGCAGGAAGACAGACACTGCTATGGGGGGCCACGTGCGAACCCTGCCCCTACCCCCCACGAAGTGAACCCCACCCTCCCCCTCAGAAATCGTGGGGGTAGGGGTAGGGTTCGCACGTGGCCCCTTATGCTAGACCCACAAGAGCCGCGTGAGCGCCACAGCACGCGACAAAAGCACACCGGACCCTGCCAGCACCATGACAGCACGAGAGCTCGGCAGCCTGCGAGCTCCAGCAGCACGAGAGCCTGCGCCCACCGCCCCACAGAGAAAATTCACCGCGGGCATGTGCGCCGGCATGCCGGACTCTGTGAGTACCGCGACAGCGTGCAGCATCGGCGGCCAGCCAGGGGGAGAAATGCGAGGCGGTGGGCCCTCGCAGAAGGCTCGCAAGTCCCACGGCCTTCTGAGAAGTTCTCAAAGCCTTGCCCGACGACGCCCAAAAAACCTCTAGCCAAAGGGCTCCTCGAAGCCTTTCCCGAGGACGGGGGAAGACCTCTCTCAGGAGGCCCGAGGGCTCTTCTGAGAAGGCCCGCCGCCTTCCGAGAGGGCCCTCTCCTTCTCACTTCCCCCCCCCCCCTCTCGCCCGCCGCCGAAAGAGAGAACTTCCCCGCACGACCGCCGGCAGGCTGCGAGCACCCGGCGCGCCCGTGAGCGCCACGGGCGCGTCTGCGACGGCCCAGACGGCGAGGGAAGCGGGGGGCCCCGCCAGGACCCCAGGCAGCCCGCGGGCGCCGCCCGCGTGCGCAAGAGCCTGCAGGATCCTGCAGCAGCCCGCGGGCCGACTCAACATGTCTACGAGAACGAGCAGCGCCCCTCGGTCGGAAGAAGCAGGCAGAAACAATGAAGCAGGAAGGCGTTGAAAGCAGGTTGGGTTCCGTCCACCTCCTGAGGAGGACGGAAAATCAAAGGTGAAGCCACTCGATCACTGAAGTAGGAAGGCGCTTTTAAAGTAGATTGGACTCCAGGATGTCCAAAGATACCTGCTTTCAACGGCCGATGGGTACTGTCAACCCGCATAATAAGGCCGCACGGTACGGATGCAAAAGGCTTCGGAAGGCCATGTCGACACTTTGCGAGCGGGGCGCGCGCGGCCGGCGAAAGCGGCCAAGGATGGGCCGAAGGGGAAGGATGACAGGGTGACCTTGGAAAGTCGCTCATCCTCACTGTGCGGATTGACTGTGGGCCTGCTAGCTTGCGAGCGCCTCGGTAGCCTGCGAGCACCGCAGTAGCCAAAGAGCACCACGCGCCTTGCTGCCCAGGTTGTCGCGCAAGCGTGCGCTGCCACGGTGCCAAGGGCGCGCTTGAAGGAGGGGGGCGCTACGTTCAGCACGAGCGGTGGAAGGGGAGCGAAGGGACAACAACGCGCGCCTATGGTTAGGTCGGGCATGTCCTCCTGCAGTTAGGTCGGGCCTGTCCCCCTACAAGGGGATTTTGGGCGAAAAAATAAGCATAGTCAAAAAAAATACTCAGCTAAATATCCAAACATACTTAAAAAAATCGTCCCCAGGCTATGAATTGACTATTTTTGAATAGTCCTCCTGTAGAGGGACAGGCCCGACTTTATCCTACAGGCGGAGGATGGAAGAAAAACAAAAAACAAAACAAACAAAAAAAGAAGCGCCCGTCGAGAGCTGCAGCGCGCGCCTGCTTGAGCAGCCGCAGCCGCGGCAAGGGCACCGCCTCGGTGTCTGCTGCGGAGCGCGCGCTCCCGGCACGAGGGCAGGGGGCCTCCTCCTCCTCCTCCTCCTCCTCCTCCACCTCCTCCTCCTCCTCCTCCTCCTCCTCCTCCTCCTCCTCCTCCTCCATGGGGTCCCGAGGGACGCGGGCAGCCCTCTGCGGCCGGGAACCTCTGCTTGGCGCGTCGCGGCGGCGGATCCGGCGACACGCCATCCCTCGCAAGCGGACGGCACGTCGCTCCGCTCCGCGGGGCGGGAGGCTGGGAACGGCTGTGGGACATTGGCGCCTGGGGGCTGAGGTGTGGACAGCGTGTCGCGCCGAGGCATGGTGGGCCAGACGCGGCGCAGCGACACGCTAAGCCAAAGTTCTTGACCGTATCCCCCATCTTTTCTCGTCGCGACCCAAAAATCCGGGATCGACGGAGCCCCCTTTGGCGAAACGCAGTTTAGTGAAAACGACCTCGGGTCCAAACCTGGCGGGCACAAGCCTGAAAAATGACGGCCGCGGCGCCCTCTCGAGAACCGAAGAAGGACAATTCACTAATCGACGTGTCCACCCCAGAAAAAACATGACGGCCATGTTTGTTCCGGTGTTCGGCATCGGGGGGCCCTTTACCGTGCCCCGGGACCGGCAAAACAAACCGGCTCGGGCTACGCAGCTGGTCCCGACGGCTCGGGATATGCGAAGCCGGTCTCGGGGAAGGGGTCCAGACCTCAAGGAGGCCACGTCGCAATCATGCTTTAAGATATGTATACAGTATAATAATAAAAATAAATAAAAATAAATCTAAAAATAATAATAATAACAATAATAACAATAATATAATAATAACAATAATAATAAGAAGAAGAAGAAGAAGAAGAATATTAATAATGATGATAATAATTATTATTATTATTATAATATCAATAATAATAATAATGATAGTAATAATAATAATAAGAATAAGAATAATAATAATAATAATAATAATAATAATAATAATAATTCTGCTGTTTGGAATATATTTTTCCCAAACAAAAAACTCGGGGGTCTGGGATGGGCCAGCTTTTCGCCCTGCGTCGCTCTCTCGCGCCCCCGAAAGGCCCAGGAAGTGCCCGAGGCGGCGGCAGCTGAGAACGACGAGCAACCTCGGGACCCCGGAGGCCAGACGCGCCGAATAAAAAGACCCATCACGGCCAGCGCCCTCGGCAGCGTGGTGACCTCGAGCCCCCGGGGCCCGAGACTGGACGGAGACGCCGCGTGCAGAAACGCCTGGATCTCGGGGACCCGTTCCTGGCGGCGCTCAGGGGGAGGTGGTGCGAGGGAGGTGGGCCTCTTGGAAGGCCATGGGGCCTCTCGGAAGCCCGCCCGGCTTCTAACAGGCCTCCTCAGAAGCCTCCACGGGCCTTCTCAGAGGGCCCCTGCCTTCTGAGAAGCCTCTCCGCCTGCTTCGAAGGCCGCCCCCCTCGCAGCACCGCCCCCCACGGGCAGAAGCCAGACACGCAGGGGTACCGAGTGCACCATGGTCGGCACAGTGTCGGACCCCCTCAACAGCCGAAACGCTGTCAAAACGAACCCTGAATAAAGGAACGAGGCCCATATTTCCATGAGTTGAGCTTCGGTCTGCCACAGGAGGCCGAAGGAAACCTGGAGACCGACTGGAAAACTATGAAGGAGCACCGAGCCCCTCGCCAACGAGAAGGGCTCCATCTTCAGCAGCCTGTTGGAATATTCCTCGTGTAGAGGGACACGCCCGACTTGACACTAGCGAAGGGCACGTCCAAAGTTCAAAGCCCCTCCTTTGGCTCCGCGGGCGCGGGCGAGGCACCGCGGCGGCCGGGCGCGGCAGCCGGCGCGCGCGAACGCGCGGAGCACCGCCGATGTGCGGCACATACCACGGGCAGCTCGCGTGCGCTCGGCAGAATCAGAAGGCCCAGGCCCCCCCCCCTCCCTTCCTCGCCCCCCCCCCCCCCTCCTCCGCTCCCTCCTGCTCACACCTCCTATTGTTCCCTCCCCCCCCTCCCTCCCCCTTCTCCCCCTCCCTCCCCCTTCTCCCCCTCCTCCCTCTCCCCTCCTCCCCTCCTCCCCCTCCCTCCCCCTTCTCCCCCTCCTCCCTCTCCCCCTCCTCCCTCTCCCCCTCCTCCCCCTTCTCCCCCTCCCTCCCCCTTCTCCCCGGCAGTTCTCCGTCTCCGAGACACGTGAACCCTAGGGCCAGGCGCGTCGGCCGAACGTCCGAGCGGAGCAGCGCGGGGGATGAGCCCATCCCGGGAGTCTTTTTCTGGGTGCCCAGGTTCTGAAGGCGATATTGCACCTGGGCGCCGGCGGCATGACACATACTCACACATACACAGACACGCGCGCACATACACGCACACACACACACACAATCTTTGCATTGGCGGCTAGGCAGAGTGACTGCGGTGGCGGAAGAACATTGGTACGCAATACGAATGAGAATTCAGCCGCAATGCACGGGGGAGAGAGGCGGAGCGCCCAGTACACACACACACACACACATACCCACACTTGTAAGTCAGCGGCCAAGCGCAGGCAGCAGATAGAAGCACCAATTGCCATCGAGCTTAGTCGGGAAGCAGAGTGAACAAGACGTCGAACACTGGAATGCAAACGATGTTGTGGAATAATGGCCTGTGAACCCAAAGAGAGAGCGCGCAGCAACCAGAAAACTGAGTAGCAAGCACAACACAAAGTGAACTGAAGCGCAAACAGTCTGGTGCGCGCACACACACACACCAAAAGGGCCCTCTCTCCTTCTTTCTTGGCCATGCTATGGGGGCACCACCAGGGCGCATTTCGACCCCTCCGATTCGATTCGATTCGATTTCGCTGGCTTTCGATTCCGATTCGATTCGACTTTGGAGTCCAATTTGGATCCCGACTTCTCAGTGGAAGCCCACTAGCCTGCCGATTTCTGGCAATTCGGTTTCTCCCGACTCGACTGCCGATCCCCGCCGATCCGATTCATGTCGATCGCCGATCCGACTTACCGATTCGATTCTGGGCACGCCCGCAGATTCAGCGACCACGCGCACGCGTGCGAACAACACGCCAAGGTGCCTGCGCAGTCCTCTAGACGGCAAGCCCGCGTCGCTACCCAACTCGACGACCGCCCTTCCCTCCTTGGAGAACCACTCACGGAGGCTTTTGGTCGCCCCCATGGCGCACAACAGCGCGCCCAATCACGCGCAAAGCGCACAGAATGACTCTCCCACACATGGCGCTGTTGGGCGACATTGGTCGCTATTGGGCGCCGCATGAGCGCCATTCGAGCGTTACTCGGCGGTCCTGGGCACTCTTTGGCGCCATTTGGCGACATGGAGCGCTGGTTGGGCGCTCTTCGACGATATGGTGCATATATGTATAGAAATGAATACAGAAACATATCTCTACAACTCTATGTATACGTATGTATGCAATGCAAGACGAGCGGGAGCTCCAGTGATTTCCTTCGCCGGATTTCGCCATAAAAGGGTGGTGGTCTGATTTGGGAGGGTGTCTGACTTGAGATGTTTTGGGGGGCTCCAGTAGGGTCTGGGCGGAAGACCGCCCTTTCATGGCTGGTCTTTTGGGGGGGTCTAAGACTGCTCGTCTGGGAGGGCTGTGACCCCCCTCTTTTATTACGACATTCGGAGCATCAAGCCCTTAGCCGCCCCGATACCCAACACGCAACCCGTGTTGACACGAAGCTCAACACGTAGGCCGAAAACGTAGGTCTGACGCCATACGTTCGCCAAAACCTGGGCCGACACGTTGAGCCAACAAGCAACGCATCGACACGGACGCTTTCAGCACGGCACGTGTTGCGTTAAGAAACGGGCGCATCGAGGCAGCTAAGCCCCTCCCTTTTATTACGAAATTGGAAATATCAAGCCCGAGATGTTGAATAGATGATGATGCTGATGCTGATGCTGATGATGGTTATTATGAAGATGGTGATGATGATGATGAGGATGATGAAGATGAGGATGATGAAGATGAGGATGATGAAGATGAGGATGCTGCTGACGATGATGGTGATGATGATGATGATGAGGAGGATGAGGATGATGAAGATGAGGATGCTGCTGCTGCTGATGATGATGGTGATGATGATGATGTTGCTGATGATGGTGCTGATGAGGATGATGGTGCTGATGATGATGATGATGATGATGATGGTGGTGATGATGATGATGATGATGATGATGATGATGATGATGATGATGATGATGATGATGATGATGATGATGATGATGATGATGATGATGATGATGATGATGATGGTGCTGATGATGATGATGATGCTGATGATGATGATGATGATGATGATGATGATGATGATGATGATGATGATGATGATGATGATGATGATGATGATGATGCTGATGATGATGAGAGGAGGATGAGTAGGCGGAGGAGAAAGAGAGGAGCTGGAGGAGGGAGGAGGAGGAGGAGGAGGAGGGGAGGAGGAGGAGGAGAGGTGATGATGGTGATGAGGACGATGATGACCCCCGAGATGTGGCCCGGCGGCGCCCGAGGCCGCCGCCGCGGCTCCGCCGCGCGGCCCGCCGGGGGAGGCCCCCGGCGCCTCCGCGCCCGCCGGCGCGGCGGGGGCCGGAGGCATGCGGCCCGCGGCGCCGGCCGGGGGAGGCGAAGGGGCCGACGGGGGGGAGGGAGGGGAGGAGGAGGAGGAGGAGGGGGAGGAGGGGAGGAGGAGGGGAGGAGGAGGAGGAGGAGGAGGAGAGGAGGAGGAGGAGGAGGAGAGGAGGAGGAGGAGGCAGGCGACGGCGAGGAGGACGAGGCGGAGGAGCAGGAGGGGGCGGAGGGGGAGGGGGGAGGAGGAGGGGGATCCGGGGCGGGGCGGGGGAGCAAAGGAGGAGGGAAGGAGGAGGACGAGGAGGAGGAGCAGGAGGAGGATGAGGTGCGGACAGCCTGAGGGTGCGCAGCCGTCTGACGGCGGGAGCGAGCTGGCTGAAAAGTGCGACTGCCAGTACCCCACCTGGTTCCAGGCGGGCACCTCGTCGGCCCCTTGGGCGAACGGAGACAGCTCGGGGGGGCCGAGACGAGGACGCGGAGGATGTGGAGGGGGAGCAGGAGGGCGGAAGGGGCATCAGACCTGGGCGTCGTCGATGCAAACCAAAAACAAAACAAAAACAAAACAAAACAAAACAAACAAACAAAACAATGCTGCCAGATTATCGCCGCTGCCGAGCTCCAGGTGCCGTCTCCTGACCTCGGGGGCCGTCAGAAGACGACTCGGGACGGGGGTCGAGATTCCAAGGGGCCCACGCCAGGAGAAGAGTGCAACATCAGAGGGGAAGGGAGGAAGAGAGGGAGGGAGGGATAGACCGGGATAGAGGAGGGTGAGAGGGAGGGAGGGATCGAACATCTGGGCTTCGGTCAGCTTTCCGCACTGCTTGTACTTCCGATTGAAGACCTTCTGGGGCCTCCAGGGGCATTGTAGGGGACGTCCGCGGGCCTCCTGGGGCCCACCAGAAACCCTTGGGACCCTCCCAAGACCTCCGCAGAGGCAGGCAGTCATTTACCCCCCAGTTCGACGAGTTACTCCAAGAAAAAAATGCGTTATCCCCCGGCTAGCCGAGGGGAAGAGGAGCAGAAAGGGAGCGCCGAACGGCACTTCAATTACAAGCTGCACGCGCGTTGCCACGCATGGGCCCGCACGCACGTTTGTGAGAAACTCGACCAGGAAATAGTCCCGCGCGGGGATGGCTTCAAAATGTGTGTCAGGGATGGTTACATGTCTTGGGATTGCCGTGCGTGTGCTCGTCCTTGCTTACCAGTGCGTCTTAACCATGTCAAAGTAGAACACGCATCGTATCTCTGGTCAGTGTGATGCGTGCCCGCCAGGTAACTTCATTATGGCGTAACTGTGTTGCGGTTCCCGTTCCAAAACATCATACGGAACAGTATTTAAGCCTCTAGCAGGAGCTTCTTTACTACGTCCACGCAATGTCTGTTGGGCATACGTAGTTTAGGGAATTAGTTGTTATGATATCCTTCTTCCCCTTCGGAGCAAGATTTATCTCTCCCCCTACACCCTCTCCCTGGGCCCGGAGAGGGGCGCCGCGATGGCTTAGAGCGTCCAAGATGGCCCTAGATGGCCTCAAGAGGGCCCCAGATAGCGCGAGGCGGTCTCCAAGACCGCACAAGATAGTCCAAGACGGTGTTTCATATAGCTCCCAACATGCCTTCAAGAGGCCCAAGACCGCCCCAAGACGTTTCCCCAAGGACGCCTGCACGAGACTGACATCCTCCCAAACACGGAAGGGGATATCTGTGATGTGCATTCTTGCCTTGTCGCTTCCCGTGGGCCCTTGAGGCCTCAAGATGGCTCCGAAATGGCTCCAGGATAGTCCGAGAGAGCCTCGAGAGGGGCCGCGGTGGGCCCCGAGACGGCCCCAAGAGCGAACCCCCCAAGAGGCTTCCGAGAGACTCCCACATCGAAAGGCGCACAATATGCCTTCATGGTTGACTCCTGTCGTCGTCGTCGTCATCGTCGTCGTCGTCGTCATCGTCGTCGTCGCTGTCATCTCCTTCTTCCTCACCCATCCTCGTCTTCCCTCCCCGCCTCATCCCACCTCCTCGCCCTTCTCTTCCGCTCCTCCGTCCCTCCTCCTTCTATCCCTCCCTCCCTCCCTCCCCTCCTCCCTCCCTCCTCCTCCTCCTTCTCCTCTTCCCCCTCATCCTCCGTGTCATCCTTACTCCTCTTGTTTTCCCGAAGGTGACGGCCCGTTACCTCGGGAAAGAGGGGGAAGGATGAAGAGGGGACTTGAGAGATGGTGCTGCCGCGGTGGTCCACACTGTCTCCTCCCTTGCAAGGCGTCGGGAGCGTGGAATCGGGCGCTCTGCGCGGAGGGAATGTTAAAAGAAGTGGAATGGCAAATTTTCTCCCGAACGTGATGCGTTTGTCTCCCCAGACGTTCCATTGCGTTTTGCCGTGAGGGGAGGTGGCCCTTGGGCTGCCTCTAGCTCGCATAACCCATGCTGTCGCTTCCTGGGGCAAGGCGAGGCCCTCCCTGGACCGCGCCACGCGGGGTGGGGGGGGAGGGAGGAGGAGGAGGAGGAGGAGGAGGAAGAGGAGGAGAAAGAGGGAGAGGAGGAGAAGAGGAGGAGGTGCCCTTTGCCCTGAGGGAGCAGGTGCCCTCGCGGCGGCTTCAGGAGGCACAGCCTGGACACTGCCGATGGCAGCTGGTGACTGGTTGGAGCGCGGCCCTGCGCGTGCAGACCTGTCCCTGTCATCGCATCCTCCGGCGGCGATCTGGGGAAGTGCCCAGCCAGATTGCATCGCAGACGACGCTGAACAACATGCGCTACGTCTTAACTCGTTCGGGCTCGCAGCCTTCCACGGGGCGCCAGAGCCGACCTCGGTCCCTTGCCAGGGGGCTGGCGCGCCGCGCGAGCGTGAACTGGGGTATTTCTCAGTGCGCGCGCGAATTCCCTGCACCTCGCGGCGACTGCGCTTTTTTGCAGCGCACTTTTTCTTTGCGGCTGTGCGATTTTTCTCTGGGCTAGAAAACCCATACACCCTCCCCCAAAGATAAGTTCCCCTTGTATCACCTCTGCATGTTGCTACACTTCACCCATCAGGGAACTTGAACAGTGATTGCTGCTGGATGTGCTGGTAGGGATACGCGAATCGTCCACAACTGTGCTTTGCGTTTCAAATACGACGTGCGTGGACACTCTCAAAATTAGTGGCACCGTCCGTTCGCAGTACCTACCATGTGCAAGTACTTACATATATCTACGACTGAATACTGCCGCGCGCGTGGCTGAAGGGTGTGTGCGTGTGTGTGTGTGTGTGTGTGTGTTGAGCCGTGTGCGGTCTCAGAAGCCTATGACAAGCCTCTCCCAGCCTCTAAGAAGCCTCTCGGAAGTCTCTGAGAAGCCTCTCGGGAGCCTCTCCGAAGCCTCCCGGAAGCCTTTGAGAAACTTCTGGTGGGCCTCTGGGAAGCGCATGAACCTCTCAGATGCCGCTTAGAAGGCTCCCCGAAGTCACCGAAGCCCCTCTATTCGAACGCCTTTTCAGAAGCCTGTCAGAATGGTTACCAAAAAATACGAGCTGGTTTCTGGCAAGCCGAAGGTTCTTCTAAGAAGTTTCAAACCCAGGAGTTTCTGAGGAGCTGCTCAAGAGTCTCTAAGGTGCCCCAAGGAAATCTCTAGCGATTTGATCATAAGACTCCAATGTTAGCCAGCGTAGACCCCAAACACCGGGTTCTTGCAATCTACACGGTGCACTCTATGTGGCGCAATGTATGCGATGCAACCTGTGTAATGCAACCTATGCGGTGCAATCTATGCGTGGTGCAATGTATGCGATGAAACCTATACAACGCAGTCAATGTTGTGCAATCTATGTGGTGCAATGTTTGCGGTGCAACCTATGTAATGCCATCCACGCGGTGCAATAAATGTAATGCAACGTAAGCGATGCAAGCTATGGCATGCAGTCTATGCGGTGCAATGTATGCGGTGCAATGTACACGGTGCAACCTATGTAATGCAATCCTTGCGGTGCAATATGTGTGGCGCAATGTGTGCGATACAACCTATGTAATGCAATCCACGCGGTGCTATATATGTGGTGCAACGTATGCGATACAACCTTTGCGATGCAGTCAATGCGGGGCAACCTTTGTGGCGCAAAGTATGCGATGCAACCTATGTAATGCAACCCATGCGGTGCAATACATGTGGAGCAACGAAAGCGATGCAACCGATGTAATACAGCCAATGCGGGGCAATATATGTGGTGCACTGTATGCGGTGCAACCTATGAAATGCAATGAATATTTGACCGTCTTGAAGCTGTCCTCTCCACTGCTCGTGCAAACATCCAACCCTCCCACCCGCAACTTGATCGCAAGACCTCTTAAGACAAGACCGTGACGGTACGTACCACATGACACTTGGCCACGACACCGACGCCGACGACGACAGCGACAACGACGACGACGACGGCGGCGCCGCCGACACCGACTACGACGACACCGACGACGTCTCCAACGACTTCGACGACGACAACGACGACACCGACGATGACGACGAAGACGACGTCAACGACGCCGACGACGACGACGACGACGACGACGACGACGGCGACTACGACGACCCCGGCGTCTCCGACGACTTCGACGACGACAACGACGCCGACGACGACGATGACGACGACGACGTCGCCAACGAAGACGACGACGAGGGAGGAGGAAGGACGACGACGGCGACAACGACGACAACGACGACAACGACGAGGGAGGAGGGAGGACGGCGACGACGCGAACGACGAAGAAGGAGGAAGGACGGCGGCGCCGACGACGACAACGACGAGGGAGGAGGGAAGACGACGACGACAACGGCGACGACGACGACGGCGACGAAATAGGAGGGACGACGACGACACGCCGACGACGGACGACGACGACGACGAGGGAGGAGGAGGAAGGACGACCACGGCAACAACGACGACGGAAACGACCACGACGCCAAAGAGGACGACGACGACGAACACGAGGAAAGACAAAGGACGACGTAGGCGACGACGACGAAGACGACGACGACGCGGGAGGAGGGAGGACGGCGACGACGATGACGACGACGACGACGACGATGCAAGAGCGCGCGCACGCTTTTGTTGAAAATCCGTGCTGCGAAACCTTGGGTTTTTGTAGGTTTTTTGGACACACGATTTTGAAATCCTTCCAAAACCGATGGGTTTTGAAGGTTTTCGGCATACGCGCGCGACGACGCGCGCGTCTGCACTTCGTCCCACTTTTTGCAGAGGATTCTCGAGACGGTACACGCGCAAGGGCGTTCGACAGATTTCGACATGCGCGCGCGAAGCCCGTTTAATAGCATGTTGTGAAAATCTTGAAAAACCTATGGTTTTCTTAAGATTTCGCAAGAGCTCGCGCGGAAGCGTTTTTTAGCAAATCAGTGTTGCGAAACCCTGTGCTTTTGCATGTTTTTGGGGAAACTCGATTGCGAAATCCTTCCGGCACCGAAGGTTTTTGAAGGATTTCGGCATGCGCGCGCGACGACGCGCGCGTGCGCACTTCGTCACATTTTTTGCGAGGGATTCGTGAAAAAGTGCTATGTTAGAACAAAACATGTTACTGCATAGTGTTTTTTTGCAAGGGACCCTCGGGGGGATACCGGGTGGCCTGGGACATTGTGATGTCATATTTAGGATGGACATGTGGTCAGAATCATATATGATTTACATATCCGAAAGGGGGGGCGATAACGCCGTGGGGGGGTAGATCCTATTCTGCTTTTATGATTGTTACACATGATGTGACACATCCCACGCTCTTGCAAACACCCCACCCACCCACCCGCAACTTGGCTTGCAAAACCTCTTAAGACCGACTACGACGACACCGACGACATCGACTACGACGACGCCGACGACGTCTCCGACGACTTCGACGACGACAACGACGCCAACGCCGACGACGACGAAGACGACGACGACGACGCCGACGAAGACGACGACGGAGGAGGAAGGACGACGACGGCGATAATGACGACAACGACGACAACGACGACAACGACGAGGGAGGAGGGAGGACGGCGACGACGCGAACGACGAAGAAGGAAGAAGGACGGCGACGCCGACGACGACAACGACGAGGAAGGAGGGAAGACGACGACGACGACGACGACGACGACGACGGCGACGAAATAGGAGGGACGACGACGAGACGCTGACAACGGAACGCCGACGACGGACGACGACGACGACGACGACGACGACGAGGGAGGAGGAGGAGGGACGACCACGGCGACAATGACGACGGAAACGACCACGACGCCAAGGAGGACGACGACGACGAACACGAGGAAAGACAGAGGACGACGTAGGCGACGACGACGACGACGACGCGGGAGGAGGGAGGACGGCGACGACGACGACGACGACGACGCAAGAGCGCGCGCGCACGCTTTTGTTGAAAATCCGTGTTGCGAAACCTTGGGTTTTTGTAGGTTTTTTGGACATACGATTTTGAAATCCTTCCAAAACCGATGGGTTTTGAAGGTTTTCGGCATACGGGCGCAACGACGCGCGCGTCCGCACCTCGTCCCATTTGTTGCAGAGGATTCTCGCGACGGCACACGCGCAAGGGCGTTGGACAGATTTCGACATGCGCGCGCGCGAAGCCCGTTTAATAGCATGTTGTGAAAATCTTGAAAAACCTATGGTTTTCTTAAGTTTTCGCAAGAGCTCGCGCGGAAGCGTTTTTTAGCAAATCAGTGTTGCGAAACCCTGTGCTTTTGCATGTTTTTTGGGAAACTCGATTGCGAAATCCTTCCGGCACCGAAGGTTTTTGAAGGATTTCGGCATGCGCGCGCGACGACGCGCGCGTGCGCACTTCGTCACATTTTTTGCGAGGGATTCGTGAAAAAGTGCTATGTTAGAACAAAAATGTCACCGCACATTGTTTTTTTTGCAAGGGACCCTCAGGGGGGAGATACCCGGTGGCCTGGGACATTGTGATTTCATATTTAGGATGGACATGTAGTGAGAATCATATATGATTTACATACCCGAAAGGGGGACCGATAACGCCGGGGGGGGTAGAGTCTATTCTGTTTTTAGAAAGGAAAAGAAAGGAGAATCTACGCGGTGCAATCTATGTGGTGCAACGTACGCGATGCAATATATGCGGTGCAATGCATGTGGTGCAATGTATGCGATGCAGCCAATATAATGCAGCCCATGTGTGGTGCAATCGATGTGGTGCAATGTATGCGGTGCGGCCTATGCAATGCAGTCTACACAGTGCAATACATGTGATACACTGTATGCGATGCAACTTATGTAATGCAACGTATGTGTGGTGCACTGTATGCGATGCAGCCTATGGGATGCAATGAACGCGGTGCGATCTATGAGATGCAGTGCATGCGATGCCACCTGTGCAATGCAGTGTATGATGTGCAATGTATGTGGTGCAATGTGTGCGATGCACCATAGGTAATGCGACCCATGCGGCGCAATAGATTTGATGCAACGTATGCGATGCAACCCATGTAATGTAGTCTATGCGGTACAATATATGTGGCGCAATGTTTGCGATGCAACCTATGTAAAGCAATCTATGCGGTGCAATGTGTGCGATGCGGCGACGGCGACGGGCGGCGACGGGCGGCGACGGGTGGCACGGGCGGCGGCGGGCAGCGACGGCGACGGGCGGCGACGGGCGGCGACGGGCGGCCCGGGCGGCGAGGGGCGGGGATGGCGGCGACGGGCGGCGACGGCGACGGGCGGCGACGGGCGGCACGGGTGGCGAAAGGCGGGGATGGCGGCGACGGGCGGCAACGGCGACAGGCGGCGATGGGCGGCGACGGGCGGCACGACGGCGATTGTGCGGGGAGGGTCCCGAGATGGCGAACGCAAGTAAGAAGTCCTTAAGTGGAAGCACCAGTTTGGGGAATAAACAAAGAATGTGCCCTGTAGCAGCCTCTACGAAGCTTGAGAAGTCTCTAAGGAAGCTCCAAGAAGCATTCTGGGTGACTTCTCGAGATACCATTCGCTCTGAGCAGAAAAGCCAAGGAACAACTCACCTCGGATGAGGAATAACTCACTCGATCGGGGAATGGTCAATCCAGCCGACGTTTCAATGTACCCCCCGAGGGAAAAGGGAGGTAGGGGCAGGGGAGGGGTCGATGTGTTTCGCTGTTTCTGGGCCGCATAGGAGAGGGGCTTCGTTTTTAAGGCTGGACCCCTTTAACATACTGGCCCGAACATACACCAGAAGTCTGAAGACGTCCACGGGAAACTGTGAGGGGCCCCTTCCCTTCCTCACCATCACACAACCGTCATCTGCATCAGCATCAGCATCATGATCGGCATCAGCATCAGCATCAAAAGCATCAGCATCACCAGCATCAGCATCAGCATCAGCATCAGCATCCTCGTCATCACCATCATCAGCATAATCATCATCATCGGCATCATCTGCAGCAGCATCACTCTCATCCTCATCCTCTCCATCATCATCAAGATCAGCATCATCAGCGACAGCGTCATCATCATTATCATCATCATCGTCATCAGCATCAACATTGTCATCATCATCGCCATCAGCATCAGCATCATCATCATCATCATCATCATCATCATAATCATCATCGGCATCGTCATCGTCATCGTCATCATCATCGACAATAGCATATTCATCGTCGTCGCCATCATCCTTGACATCTCATCGCCGCCGTCGTCGTCATCATCAGAACCACCATCTGCGTCGTCATCAGCAACATCGTCATCATCATCTTCTTCATCCTCATCATCATCAGCATCACCGTCATCGTCATCGTCCTCGTCATCGCCATCATCATCAACAACAGCCTCTTCATCGTCGCCGCCATCATCCTGAACAGCATCGCCGCCACCGTCGTCATCATCAGAACCACCATCAGCATCAGCATCAGCATCAGCATCATCATCAGTATCAGCATCATCATCATCACCACCATTATCGTCATCGTCATCGTCATCAACATCAACATCAGCATAATCAACAACAGCATCTTCATCGTCACCGCCATCATCCTGATCATCATCGCCACCGCCGTCATCATCATCATCGCCATCGGCGTCAACATCAGCCTCATCGTCGTCATCGGCATCATCATCGTCGTGGTCATCATCATTAGCAGCAGCATCAACAGCTTCATCATCATCAACATGATCAGAACCATCACAGTCACCATCATCATCATCATCATCATCATCAGCAGCATCATCAGCTTCATCAGTATCGTCACCATCATCATCATACTCATCATCGTCATCACCATCATCGTTACAAGCATCATCAGCATCAGCATCACTATCAGCTTCTTCATCTTCTTCATCATCAGCCGCAGCAGCATCGTCGTCATCGGCATCGTCATCGTCATCAGCATCGTTATCCTGCTCTCCATCGTCCTTGATCTAGTCCAAATGCTTCCCTGGAGGGGGTGAAGAAGGAGGCAGGAAAAGAAGAAGGAAGAGGAGGCAAGAGGAGAAAGGACGCGCAGAAGGAGGAGGAGGAGGAGGAGGAGGAGGAGGAGGGGGCAAGAGGGGGAGGAGGAGGAGGCAGAAAAAGGAGGAGGATCTGATTTACAAGAGTACGCTGTGACAGTGGAAAAAGGGAGACAGAGCGCCGGGTTTGTAGAAGAGGGAGGAGGAGGAGGAGAAGGAGGAGGAGGAGGAGAACGAGGAGGAGGAGGAGTGGAGGAGGAGAAAGAGGTCGATGAGGAAGAAGAGTAAGAGGAGGGATAAAGAACGAGGAAGGGGGAAGAAAGAAAAGGGGCAGAGAAGGCAGGAAGGCGTAAGGATGAAGAGGAGGAGGAGGAGGAGGAGGAGGAGGGAGTACGAGGAGGAGTCAGGTTAGCCAGGTCGAGCGAGCGAGAGGCCCCGCCCACACCCACCGTGCCTCACACGACATGATAATCAATTGGGGCACAACTTGGCATTGATGTTGGAACGAGCTCCCACGTCGCAAACGGAAGGAGCTCGCACGCTGTCCTGACTACCTACCAAACCACCCCAACCCAACCCGAAGATCCGAATTTCGGGTTGGGGGGGGTACGAGCTTCATGTGTGTTTTCTCAACGTTCCCCGACCCCCCCCAACTGGAAATGGAGGGCAAATTGGGGCCTTCGGGTTGGGTTGGGGTGGTTTGGTGGGCGGTGATGTCCCGCTTCCAACGACGTGGCGCCAAGAGAACTGCGCGCGCCGCGCAGTGGCGGGAGCGGCAAAACTTCCGATGTGCGCAGCGGAGACGAGGCATGCGCCGCGCTGGCGCACCACTGCCGCTCTCGCTCGCAGACTGCGCGGCGTCTGGGCGAGGTCGGCATTTCGCCTGCTCTCGGGCGGCCCCGCTGCCGCTGTCGGTCTCTCACGCCGAGCCAAGTGCAAACGGAGCCTGGGCGAAGGCGACAAGTCGCCCGCTCGCGCGAGCCCCCAGCAGTTCGCGAGTGACACATCTGCGCCGCGCCTGGGCGGGAACGCCTCGTTCAGGGGCAACCTGCGCGGCGCCGAGGCGATAGCGACACGTTCGTTTGCTCGCGCGTCAGCGACAATGCATGCGAGAAATGTGCGCCGCGCCCGAGCGGGGGCTCAACTCTCTCGAGACATGAGCGTGGCTCAGAAGCGAGAGCGACATGTCGGCCTTTCGCGCGGGATGCGCGCCCCGTCGCACTCCTGCCACGCATGTTGCAGCATGGGCGACGGAATGTCCATGCCCGAACGGAAAACGTAAACTGTCCACAGCTTTTCACTCGTAGCATGGAAGGGCCCAGATTGGGCCCCAGTCGGCCAGCTAGGTGGCAGAGTGGGAGCATACACGAATAAGGAATAGGGATGGGAGGGAGGAAGAGGAGGCTGAGGAGGATGGCGGGCCACGGGCGCTGACCAGCCCCCCGCGGCGCCTTAAGCCAAAATGGCTTCGGAGAAGGGAGGGTGTTGGTTCCAGCCAGGCTCCTGCTTGGACGCGCGGCGTTGTCACACGAGTGTCTCCAGCGCCAGAGGACGGAGGAGGCGGAGACGAGGGAGGAAGTTCCTCCCACTCCTACTCCTCCTCCTCCTCCCCTCCTCCTCCCCCTCCTCCTCCTCGCCTCCTCCTCCGCCTCCTCCGCCTCCTCCTCCTCCTCCTCCTCCTCCTCCTCCTCCTCCTCCTCCGCCTCCTCCTCCCCCTCCTCCTCCTCCTCCTCCTCAGCCTCTTCTCCGGCGAAAAGGGAGGAGGAGATAGGCCGCTGATGAATCGTCCTCTGCAAGGGCTCGCCAGACCCGTCGTGCATCTGCAGCCTCTGCGGCGACGGGACTCGCCCTGCGCGCCAGTCCCAAGTGGACATTCGCCTCAGATGTACAGGCGGGTGCCGGGGCTGCCGACAGGGAGGGAGCAAGAGGAGAGAGAGGAAGCGAGCGAGGAGGGAGGCCTCTGTGGGCCCAAGGGCGGAGGGAGATGTCTGTTGGTTCGAGTGACGCTTGCGCGACTGCGTGCCTGTCTGAGTGAGGTGGCAGGTGGGAGGGGGGAAGGAGGGAGGGAGAGAGGGAGAGGAGGGAAGGAGGGATGGGAGGGAGGGAGGGAGGAGGCAAGGAGAGGGGGGGGAGCAAGGTGGGAGAAGAGAAGAGGGAGGAACAGAAGTGGGGAGGCGGCAGGAGGGAGGGAGGAGCGAGGAGAGAGGAGGGAGAAGGGAGGGAGCAGAGAGGTAGCACGGAGGAGGGAGCAGGGAGGAGGTGAGGGGAGAGGAGGCAGAGAGGGAGGAGGGGGGGGCGGGAGGTGAGGTGAGGGGAGGCAGAGGAAAGCCCAATGCGGCTGCACTACACGCAGTCGCTTCGTGCTGCATGGGGAAGCAATGGTATAGATGTCGGACCTGGTGCATTGATGATCCGATCGCTGCCGAGTGTTTAGATCAGCGCTGCTTCCGTCCAGGAAAGCGGGGGGATGGAGGGAGCCAGGGAGGGAAGAATGGGGGCAGCGTGCCATGCACTATCTTACGCACCTCTGTCCCACCGCCCCGCTTTCAGGCACCCCGCCACCGTAGTCGATAACGTCGTTGTGGTTCGCGTCGATCGCCTCCGCAAGGTGACCACGAAACCACCCAGACCCACGTGCATCGGGCAGCACCCCTCCTCCGCTTCGTCCTGCTCACATTCCTTCCTCCGCCCGTCCATTCGGGGGCGCGCAAACATGGATTAGCGATCCATGGATTTGGCGCGCGGTCGGCGAATCCATGGATCGGGGGAGGTGCCCTCCCCAGAGTGCGGCTGGTGCCGCCCTGCTCTGCGGCGGAGATCCGCGATGTCCCTTGGCAACCGGGCCCGTCGCTGGTCCAAGCCCCCTTGATCCATGTTTGCGATCGCCTGAGGTCCATCCTCCTTCCCCCCCGTCCGTATCCCTCACTCCCCCCATCCCCCAATCCCCTCTTTTGGGGGAACCAAAAGGTACCGATACCGCTACTCCCCGGTCCTCTCCCGGGGTGCGTTCTGACCAGAATTTCGAGGCGAATCCAGCGGTGGCGACGAGGGCTTCCGAGGAGGCCCACAGAGGGGAAAACGAGGAAAGGGTAGAGGTATGGTACCTTTTCCTCCCCTGATCTGCCATCCCTCCTCCTTCCTCCAGGAAGCTGCTCGCTCCAAACAACCGTCCGGAGAGCGGCAACCACGCCTCGGCACCCGTCCGCGCCGGAAGACCGCGAGAAGGTTGTGTTGTGGGCCCACCGTCCTCCCTATCCTATAGGCCTTCGGCAACCCACGAGACATCACCGAAGCTGGTCGAGAGCTTCCTCAAGGGGCCCAAGGACACACAAATAGACACACACACACACACAAATCACAGGATTCCCCCTTTTTCTCCATATCTTCTGGATGTTCGTCTTCCCCCCCACTTCCCATATTTTCCCATAATTTCCTTGGGGGTCGACGCTTAATTGTGTCTGTGTGTGTGTTTTCCCCTCCTGACTTCAGAAATTCTCCGACGGCCACGGAACAACACCAGCAGCCTCCGATAAACCTGTCGCAGATCCCACCGGGGAAGGGTCCGAAAGCCGCCAAGAGAACCTTCGGAAACTGCCCCTCAACGCCGCTGGAGGGACCTCCGAGTCGCGCCGGGAGGGCGTCGCCTGAAGCGCCAGGGCATCCCGAGAGAAAGCTCTTGAAGCGGCGACGA